>CAJGYO010000004.1:67702683-67900485 GCA_904845875.1 Miscanthus lutarioriparius | reverse complement strand
ATCTTGGATCAATGCATTGAGGTTGCGTTGTGCCCATATTGCTGTGGATGGATCCACCCGAGGAAAACACTAGCGTGCACCTTCTTGGTAAGTTCATCCTCGTACATCGAGCAGATAGATCGACTTAGTACCTTGAAGGCTATTACTCGGCAGCCTCCCAAGGAGTTCTTCCTTCGCATTCCGCCTTCCACTCCTCGCCAAAAGGGTGCTTGTGTGTGGGCTGGTATGGTTAACCGCACTTCATACCATGGTTGTCCTCTCAGTACTCTTCATTCCAGTGATAGAGGGTGGTTCATAATACCCCACAAAGTGCAAGACTCTCCAAAGCAAAGTAGAAGTTCGGCAACATCATTGGGAAATTCTCACTTCCGGTGTCTTGCCATCTATACTCCAACAACATATGCAACTTTCATGAGATAAAGTCATAATGGATAAGAGTTACATAACAAGAGTAAGAGATCTATAAGGGAAGGAACAATGCAAGTATTTGAATAATGATTTATCATGATGCATGCACATTCCAGACGATCTTACAAACTTAGGAAAAATTATTTCTAATGACATACATGGTGGCATACATACATTCTCTCATATATAGCATTAGCTAGTCGGACTACACATTTCGTTTAACTAGTGTACCTACACAAGAGTTTCATTTTAGCCCAACCCCACAATTATATATAGCGAGAATGTAAATCTGGGGCTCTATGTTGTAACTAAATACTTCCATATATGTATACCCACATATACTTCCATATCAAAGCTACCTGATAATAGTTTATTACCTCCACAATTAAATACGCACCATATACACATGCAAGCATGCATACATAGTCGTACCAAAGCTAGCTCTCCCTGAATCAAGACGCTCACATCTTGCGGTCATGCCACTCGTCAACTTACCTTCTTACTTTGGCGAGAGGCATTTGATCCATACATTCCCACTCAAGTGAATGACATCCATACAATATCACGTCGTATGGACGACCAGTAAAACCCCCATGTTAGTACTTAAATAGTCACCTAAGAGTCCTTAATCGGGTATAAAGAAAGTGATCATTAAGCACTTTGGATTTAAACTCTAGGTTTCAAATACCTATTTATATAGCTATTATTTGCTAGAAACTGGTTTTGGAAAACAAAAACCTTTGTTTTAAATACACTTGTGGCAATTAATGTTAAACCTGGCTCGATACAATTTGTTTGCGAGAACCGACCAATTTATAAGAGCACAAGTACAATGGCGTACCTGGCACAAGCTTTACGACTTTGTCATACTTGAGCCTATATAAACCCTGTAGTTTTGTCGAGTACCATGACGGGCCTCAATAAATAATCCACATACAACCAAGATCGTACATGATTCAACATACATGTCATACACGTTACATAAAGTTCACATATACAGATCCTTCATCAGAGTCTGAAATAGAGTTGTTACAAACCAAGTTCGATAGATAGTAAGCGGAAGCAAATTAAGTTCGAAAGTAGCATTTGCCAACATAGTTCAATTACAATTGCAACACATGATCACAATCCACAAAAGCATATAGAAGGATTATTAAGATTCACCCAAGGCTCACTCCTCATCCATGGCGGGATAGAAGCAATTCTTGCAATACTCGTGATACATTGTGCCATCTGCAACAATGGAATAAAACCACAACGAGAAGGTACTCAGCTAGACTTACCCGTCATAAACCATAAATAAATTCACTCCAAGGATTATGCAAGGCTTTGTAAGTGGAGATAGCTTGACAACATTTTGCATAAAAAGCGATTAACTCAATTATACAATTATACTTTGATCATCAAGTTAATTATAGCTATTCATCTCTAGATTAGCAACTATCCTGTGCTGAACATGTGATATATCATTTTAAGAGCATACAATAGTAACCATAGCCAGTGTAGTAATTCTATGTTTATCCGAACCATCACATTCCATAATACAATTACTACGATGTTGGTGCTAGCCAAGTCTCACTATCCGTGAGAGATGGCGATTGAATCGATTTCAACCAATTAGGAATTTATTCCAACATAAATCTAGGTAGACCAGATCAACGGACACCTTAGGTCACCTTTGGTACAACTCAAGTACACATTTCGTGGGTTCGCCCAGCGACCGCACAATCAGGGACAACTAGCTGCTAGGACGATCAGGACTACCCTGCCCTTGGGCTCACGCTTTGGCTCCCGCACATCCTTACTACCATCCAGAGTGTGCACTTAGATAGAGGGGGCCTGACTTGAGTTGAGCTACTACAAAGCTTTTACGGTCGGGAATGAGTTATCCGGCCAAGCTAAGTGATCGGCATCGTTCAATCTTGTCAGAAGGAATCACATGAGTCAACCCACATAGACTCCACACCGGCCTCCATTTACATTACCTCATGGTTCTTTTTTTCACGATAGTGAATATAGCTAATCGTGCTTCGGTATCCACCTATATCTCGCAGGTGACAGGAAATCACTCGACTTCTATCGGTCTAAGCATGGCTAAGCATATATTCGATCCACGGACCCACATAGGGTTAAAGGTGTATATATCTAGACAAGGTAGTTCCATGCATCAAGTGTTTCAGGTCAACTTTTTATAACCCAATGCATCAATCATAAAGGACTCAAGTAGTATTTTGTAAAACACTGGGAGACTTAGAATGCTCTAGGGCTTGCCTTTGAGAAAAGAGGTGGGGCGGTGATCTGGGCACTCAGGGAGCTCTTCTCGAGTCTACTCTCTTCTTCAGGATCCACAACTTCAAGATTCTTCTCATCGATCCCCTTCCTCTTCTTCATTGAATTCTAGCAACGTTATCTCCTCAATCGATCCTATATGTAAGATCATGGAATAAGATATTGCGAATGCATGTGTGACAACACGTATAATATGATAAAACATGATGAATGCATCCTCGTAAGTATTTTCAACAGCATGATATTCAAGTAATAATAAGTGCATCCTATTCTACTGAGTAGGTGCATATCTCTTCTCGATTACTTAATCAAACACTTCTTCAATTCATTTACTAAACCACAAAACAACAGCTACTTGATTTAACCATAACTAGAGTTAAACACACCAAAATCATATGGTTGTGGACATTCATGAAAGCTCATGAAATTGTCTACAACTTTCTTTTAATACTCTTAAGGTGATTCAATAGTTATCTAGGTCAAACAAATCAGTTAAGCAATTCTATCCAGAGAACAAACAATTAGGGCAGCAAATTTCTAGCAGCCAAAACTCTTAAACCCTAAGGCCTATGACTATGAAAATTTAACTTAAGGTAGATTAGTAACTTATCTACAACTTTGTTATTAACAAGTTTTACAGCAAAGATCATTATCGACATGAAATCATCCATGCAACCGAAATTATACATGCGACCATCTATTTGAATTACAAAGCAACAATTAATTAGTTGCATACAATCAATTGCTTCTAAGTCTTACTATAGACATTAACAGTTACTATGCATCACAAGCACCATAGAAAACATCATGGTCAATCACAATTTAATTACTTAAATGCCTTTATTAATTTAATTAAATAATTAGGGGAAATAACAAACATAAAACAAATGTGAACAATAAATTCTCATAAAATTACATTACCTTCCTAGTTCCCACAATAGGCTACTGTGAAAATTTCATACCATTTGGACATGTATAACATCCTATGCAAAAGTGACAAGCTAGCAAGGGTTATTTTAGCAAAAATAGTTAACCCTATAGAAAAGTGTCAAACAACATATTCTATATTTTTCCTAACTTCTTACTAGTGCCATACTACTGTACAAAAATTTGCATATCAATATGTTACATATTTTTATCTCTACAATTTTCTTCAGAAAATACTATTTATTAATAGATAAATAGAAAGATCATATCTCAATCAAGTTTACCACAAGTTTAATATTTTTCCTTGCTAGAGCATGTCAACACAAGACTAGCAAAATTGGAATCACAATTTTATCACCTTTCTAGCTCAAGATATATAATTTACAAGATTATAAACATTCAAAAAGCATTTATCTAAATACATTTTAATCACCATGAAAAAAATCAGATATAAACATTCAAAAAGCATTTATCTAAATACATTTTAATCACCATGAAAAAAATCAGAAACTGTACATCTCCCATTTTGATAAAATACTACACTTCATAAGGAACACAACAAACTTTGGTTCACCAAAAATGGACATCTAGAACTCCACTTATGATTTTTCAAAAATTACATCTAAATATGTAAAAGAATTAACAAAAACCATAAGTTGCTCTCACTGACATCTAGGACCCACAGGTCAGCGGACCCTGCATGTCAGTGACCCGAATACAGAGCAGGGCGGTCGGCCGGCGATATCTCGCCGACGGCGAGGTCTTCTGCGAAACCAAGCACACCAACGTGATCTACATACAAAGCCACACCGATTGACCTAAGTGGTGGAGACGCGGATGCATAGGAGCCACCCCATCACCGGCCATGGCGGCATGGCGACGCTACGCTGCAGTGCGCCAGCCATCCACGGCCACGGCAAGGCTCGGCAAGAGGTGCGTGAGCTCCACGATGACGACACGAATCTAACGAAGCTACCTAGGTGACGCGAGGTGCTCCTACGAGCTCGCCTGCAGGCGCGTGAAGCGCCGAGGCGGCCAGGTGAGTCGTGTTCCGTGCCGGTGAGAGAACAAATCTTAGTAACATCAAGCTACCGGCTAGACTACATCCTGACCAAGCCCTAACGCGACAACAATGAAGAAATGTGCATGCAAGCTCAGCAGCGGCGACCTCGCCGTGGAGGCGGCGATGGGAGCCGAGCTCTCTGGTGAGGACGGAAACGGCGATTTCACCCTCACCGTGGCTCGTCCGGTGCTGCAATCATGTCGAGGAGGTAGAGGGGAGTGCGGCAAAGCTATAGGCGAGATGGAGGCAGCAATGGTGCGGCGGAGCTAGCGCTAAGAGACGGCGGAGGGGTGTGGTGCTCGGCGGCGCTCAGATTTTCTGTGGCGAACGCGAGAGAGAGCGATGGAGAGTGAGGAAGTGAGTGCATGAGTGCGAGAGAGGGCACGCGGCTTCACAGATAATGGGTGCCAACGCACCGCGGCAAGGGCCCAGCTTTGGCCAGTGGCGGCCACATGGTGGCCAACCTCTACCGTGGTCGGCCACGATGGCGCGACGCGGTGCGGCCATAAGAGCCTGATGGGGAGCCTGACAGTGAATGTTTAAGCCATTCAATCTCCTAAACGGTAGCGAATTGGTGCACGTCGACAAAACAAAAATTGTAGACCTATATACCATCTACAAAAATGCTTAAGAAACCATCTACTAATTCACCATGGTTTTGCAGTTAAATCATCACCAAGTTGGTCATTTAACAACGCCAGCTCAAATAACTTAGCAAATTTTCCTAAGTGCAACAAAAACAATGAAATCTTGATTCTTGTGAGCTAAATTCGAGCATGTTAGGAGCTGAACTAGCCTATGACCCAAAAATAAAAGTTGTTGCTCTACTTAAAATACTACAACTTTTCTTTAGTGAACACATTCATGCAAAGTCTCTATGACATAGTTCAAACTAGGTGAAACATACTACTTTCAAAGGATGGCTTACACTAGAACTATGACTTAGTGACCAAACTAGCCCTAGTCATGAATACCAAAGTTGTTCATAATGATATCCTAAACATGGTTAAGGTATTCCTAAGGTCACATAAGCATTTCATACATTGGTTACATAAATTACTTCCTAGGTCAACAAGCATCATCACTTAGTAGCTTAATTAGACAAAGTGGTCTACATGAACAATGTCCCATTAGTCATCCTAAGTGTAGCTAAGGTGCTTTAATGCCCAACATCAACATTTACACTTATTCACACATGATCTTAAGCATACTCATATAGAAACATAAAATAACAAGGCATGTTTCATATGTCTCAATCATATGTTTCACATGTAAAAGCTTATATATGAATGCTTGATGCTTATGCTCATGCAATGCAAGTCAAATTATGCAAGCCTAACACCTAGGGTGTTACATTTGTTACCACCAATGCTAGTGTATTGAGTTGGCCCAAACAAGTCCATGTGCAATAACTCAAATGTTTTACTAGTACTCATCATGCTTTTCTTAGGATGGATATTTCCAACTTGTTTGCTGGCTTGACAAGAGCTACAAAGCTTATCTTTCTCAAACACTACATCTTTCAAGCCTTTAACCAAGTCATGCTTGACCAATCTATTCAATTGTTTCATTCTAACATGACCAAGCCTTCTATGCCATAACCAACCCATACTAGACTTAGTGAACAAGCATGTTGACAATTGAGCTTCACTAGCATTGAAATCAACCAAGTATAGATTATCATATCTAAATCCTTTGAAGATCAAGTTAGAGCCATCTACACTTATGATCTCTACATCATCTACCCCAAATATGCATTTGAAATCAAGATCACACAATTGAGCCACAGATAACAAATTGAAGTTCAAGCTCTCTACTGACAACATATTGGATATGCTCATGTCATTAGATATTGCAATCTTACCAAGCCCTTTGACCTTGCCTTTGCCATTGTCACCAAATGTGATACTATCATAACTATCATTGCCATTGGTGTTGATTGAGTTGAACATTCTTGCATCACCGGTCATGTGTTGAGTGCACCCACTATCAAGAACCCAATGCCTTCCTTCGGCTTTGTAATTGACCTATAAAAGAGGATCAATTCCTTTTAGGTACCCAAACTTGCTTGAGTCCTTGAAGGTTAGTGACCAAGCTCTTTGGCACCCAAATGGCTTTCTTCTTTGAGCCCATCCATGGTGTACCAATAAACTTAGCTTTCACACCACTTGTACCCTTAGTAAGCACATAGAAAGAATTAATCTTAATTCAGGATACATTAGCATTCTTCCTCTTGTTCTTGCACTCATGCTCTTTATGACCAATTTGCTTGCAACTAGTGCAAAACCGACCATTGTTCTTCACAAAAACTAGTCTTGTGAGGAGCAAAGGCCGCCTTGCCTTTCTTGAGGGTATAACCCAATCCCTCTTTGTAGAGAGAAGCTCTTTGGCTACCCAAGCACATAAGCAAGCGGTCCTCACCGCCACAGGCCTTAGCCAAGGTGTGAGTGAGCTCATTGACCTCCTTCTTGAGGGTCTCATTCTCAACCATTAGTGAGGCAACATATATGAAACCATCACTACTAGATAAGGTAGAAGTGGAAGTACTATAAGAAGGGTTAGTGGGAGCAACAATGATAGGCTTATGGAATGATTCATCAATTATATCACAAGTTAAGCCTACATCACATGTCTCAATATGCTTCTTCTCATTTTGCTCATTAAGCAAAGAGGAATGAGCTTTTTCAAGCTTCTTGTGAGCCTTGCAAAGCTTCTCATGGGCTTCCTCTAGCCTCTCATGAGATGCATTGAGCTCATCAAAGGCTTGCTTAAGGGCTTTTAGTTCCTTACGCAAGCTTTTGCATTCCCATCTCTTAATGTCAAAGTGTTCTTTAGCATTATCTAGCATGTCAAGTAATTCATCCTTAGTTGGTTCATCATCATCACTATCACTTTCATTTTCATTTTTATTATCATGTTCCTCATCACTTCCATCATCACAAGTTTGTACCTTAGTGGCCTTAGCCATGAAGCATGATGGAGTGTCAAAGAGAGAAGGCTTCTCATTGATAGCAATGCTTGCAAGTGCCTTCTTCTTGGTGGTCTTGCCATCATCACTATCATCATCATCACTTGAGGAAGCATCACTATCCCAAGTGACTACATATGAACCACCCTTATTCTTCTTCTTGAAGGTCATCTTGTCCTTCTTCTCTTTCTTTTCCTTCTTGTTCTTCTTGTTGTCATCACTATTGTCGCTATTGTATGGGCATTGAGCAACAAGATGATCTTTGCTTCCACAATTGAAGCACCTTCTTGACTCTTCCTTGTTCTTGGATGAAGACTTCTTTCTTCTAGCATGGTAGCCCTTCTTCATCATGAACTTGCCAAATTTCTTGATAAAGAGAGCCATCTTCTCATCATACATCTCATCAAAGCTCAAGTCTTCATCTTCACTTGATGATTCTTGCTTTGCCTTGCCCTTGGATGATGTGGCCTTGAATGCCACACTCTTCTTCTTCTCATCTTTCTTATCCTTCTTTTCTTCCTTCTCATCATTATCTCTATATGTATCATCGGTCATTATATCTCTCAACACTTAGTTTGGTGTCGTGGTGTCCAAACCACTCCTCACTAGAATAGTGACCAATGTGCCAAATCTTGAGGGTAAGCATCTCAAGAACTTATGGGAGAAGTCCTTGTCCTTAACCTCTTCTCTAAGTGCTTTGAGATCATTGACAACCACTTGAAGCCTATGGAACATCTCCGGTGCACTCTCATCCTCCTTCATCTTGAAGCTTGCAAACTTCTCCTTGAGAATGTATGCCTTTGCACCCTTCATGGCTTGAGTGCCCTCAAATGATTCGTCCAACTTCTTCCATACCTCATGAGCTCTCTCAATGTTCTTGATTTGCTCAAATGTTCTCTCATCCAAAGCATCTTGGATGGCACTAAGCGCAATGTCATTGTTTTGGAGTAGCACCTCTTTGGCGACGGTGGAAGCCTCTTCATTATCAATCTCAATCTTGGTCTCCACCACCTTCCAAACCTTCCTATTGATTGACTTGATATATGTTGTCATCTTAGCCTTCCAATAGGGATAGTTAGAGCCATCAATTTAGGGTGGCTTCTTTCTGTTGTTGATTTGAGTCATTTTGACACCGAAGGTTGTTAAGCCTCAAATCACGGTGACCATGGCTCTAATACCACTTGATAGGTCCTAATGGCTAGAGGAAGTGAATAGCCTATTAAAAATTTCTACAACAACACTTAGCAAACCAGTTAGATAAATATGAGGCGAAGTGAGTATTGCGCTAGCCTACTAAAAATGAAAGCCACCTACCACAATTCTAGTTCCTATAGTCTCTATCCACACAATGGCTATATCACTACACTAAGTTAGTGTGCTCTCAAAGGCTAACTAAAGAGCCACACTAACCAAACTAACAAGCTCTCATGACTAGCTACACTAAAGGGCTTGACAACTAGTTTGCGGTAATTTAAAGAGAGAGAGCAAGATGGTTATACCGTCGAGTCGAGGAATGAACCAATCAATCACAAGAATGAATACCAATGAAGACCAATCACCTCAGAATCAAATGATGACACAATGATTTTTTACCAAGGTTCACTTGCTTGCCGACAAGCTAGTCCTCGTTGTGGCAATTCACTCACTTGGAGGTTCATGCGCTGATTGGCATCACAAGCCAAATCCTCAATAGAGTGTCGCGCAACCAACACAAGATGAGGATCACACAAGCCACGAGCAATGTACTAGAGTACCTTTTGGCCCTCCGACGGGGAAAGGTCAAGAACCCCTCACAATCACCGCGATCGGAGCCGAAGACAATCACCAACCTATGCTCGATGATCCTCGCTGCTCTAAGCTGTCTAGGTGGCGGCAACCACCAAGAGTAACAAGCGAATCCCACAGCAAAACATGAATACCAAGTGCCTCTAGATGCAAACACTCAAGTAATGTACTTGGATTCTCTCCTAATCTCACAAAGTAGATGAATCAATGATGGAGATGAGTGGGAGGGCTTTGGCTAAGCTCACAAGGTTGCTATGTCAATGCAAATGGCCAAGAGAGTGAGCTAGAGCCGGCCAAACGCCTTATATAAGCGTCCCCTTGAAATAGAGCCATTAGGCTCTCACTGTAGCCCAACTCGGGGTGACATGATGCGCCGATCAGATCGACTGGACGCACTAGCCCCAGTGTCCGGTCACTAATCGTCGTCCACGTGTCCCCTGCATTCAACGACATCTGCACGATCTCAACGGTCAAGTGACTCAACGCAACCCCTAAGTCACGACCGGACGCGCAGGCAAGCAGACCAGACATGCCACGCCCACGTCAGTTCCTCACGCACCTACGCACCAACACCCAGCAACCGGACACACCGATGGAATGACTGGATGCTCTAGTAACGTAGAGTCCGGTCACTTCCAGAGAGCATTCAGAGCCGCATTTTCTCAATTGGATGCATCCGGTGTACCTCGATCGGACCCAGCTCAGTGTCCGGTGCAATACCCTAGGTTACGCTGCCTCAGCTTCTTCTGACTGGACTCACCACTGTCGCATCCGGTCACATTTTAACCTAGCGTCCGGTCACTTCAACAACAGAGCTCGACGTGCCAACTTCATCTAAAATTGATCGGACGCTACTTCCCCGAGTCTAGTCACTATGTGACCTGCGTCCGGTCACTGTTTCACAGTGACAATCACCTTCTTTACTTCACTAACTTCACCACCCTTGCTCAAATGTGCCAACCACCAAGTGTATCACCTTGTGCACGTGTGTTAGCATATTTTCACAAACATTTTCAAGGGTGTTAGCTTTCCACTAGATCCTAAATGCATATGCAATGAGTTAGAGCATCTAGTGGTACTTTGATAACCGTATTTTGATACGAGTTTCACCCCTCTTAATAGTATGGCTATCGTTCCTAAATATAATCACACTCACTAAGTGTCTTGATCACCAAAACAAAAAAGCTCCTATCAAGTTTCACCTTTGCCTTAAGCTTTTTGTTTTTCTCTTTCTTCTTTTCCAAGTCCAAGCATCTGATCATCACCATCATCATGATCTTCACCAATGCTTCATCACTTGGAGTAGTGCTACCTATCTCATAATCACTTTGATAAACTAGGTTAGCACATAGGGTTTCATCAATTCACCAAAACCAAACTAGAGCTTTAACCACCCCTCACCTGATTTTTTTTGCATGTTCATCTTCTATCTCTAGACGCTCACCGCCCGGCCGCGGCGTGGTTGGGTCTCGCTGGAGCTCCATCGTCGTGGTCGTGGTCGTGGCCATGAAGCTTCGGTGCTACACCCGCCGTGACCTCCCTATTCCCCTTCCCCCCTCCTGCCACTGAAGCCATCTTCTCCAACTTAGACTAGCTCGGCCACCACCATCTTCTCCAATTACGGTGAAACTCCCTTGTCCTGACATGGCCCAGCCATCGTTACCACCGCTAGGGCCCCTAAAACCACCCGGCCACCTTCCCCACCACCTAGCCGCCTACCTCCCCTAGCCGCCCCCTTCTATAGTCATCGGAGTTGGAGGAGAAAGAGGGGGAAAGGCTCGCTGGAACCCTAGCCACCACCATCGTCGTCTTCATCTCTGGTGGGATCAGATCCAGGAGGAGGAGGAATCGGCCTACCTCATTGGCACCAGCATCGTCGAAACCTGCTGCCACCGCCGGTGGGGAGAAAGGGATGAGCCACGAGCACGGGCATCATAGACGTGAATCGGACGGCTTCCACTGCCGTCCCCACGCGGATCCGATGCTCCAAAAATCACGTGCTAGAGCCAACGGAAACGCGCAAGTGCTCTATAGCTTTTTTGAATTTAAATTAAAACATGAATGTTGATAATTTCTGTCAGTGACTAAAAGGTCCTAAATGGCTAGAGGGGGTGGATAGCTTAATAAAATTTCTACAAAACACTAGAGCAACTAGTTAGTAAATAAAAGGTGACGCTTTTTGCTCTAGCTCTAAACAAGGGTTGGAAGCCACCTATCCAATCAATTCTAGTTGATTATAATCTCTAGGCACCCAAGAAGCTATGTCACTACTCAACTAACTAGAGAGCTAGCTAAACAACTAATCGACTAACTAACTTAGCTACTCTATCAAATTAAGCTACCACAACTACCACTACACAAGTATATGAAAAGTAAATACAAGGGGTGATAGAGATGTTATACCGACGTGGCAATTGACAATCAATCAATCAATGAATACCAAGTGACTACCAGGAGAATTCCAAAAAGACAATTGACACACAATTTTTCTTCAAGGTTCAAATGCTCATCAGCGCGCTAGTCCCCGTTGTGTCAACCGTTCACTTGGTGGTTCACGAGCTAATAGGCGTCACAAGCCTTGCCCTACATAAGGGCACCACAAGAACCTACACAAATGAGGGTACTCAATGACACGAGCAATTCACTAGAGTACCTTTTGCGATCTACCATGGGGAAAGGTTAAGAACCCCTCACAATCACGATCGGGATGGCCATGAACAATCACCAACTCGTGCCAATCACCTCAAGCTGCTCCAAGTTGTCTAGGTGGCGACAACCACCAAGACTAACAAGAAAACCTCAGCTAGAACAATCCCCAAGTGCCACTAGATGCAATCACTCAAGAAAATGCACTCTGGATCACTCCCAACTCACTTGGATGCACAATCAAATAAGAGATTGAGTGGGAGAGGTTTGGCTTAGCTCACAAGGATGTATGGATGATCAAAATGTCCAAGAGAGTGAGCATGGGCCGGCCAACATCTATTTATAGAGGCCTAAGGGCTCACTAGCCGTTGGGCTATCATACAGGCACTAGACCTAGTGACCAGACTCTGATCAAGACCGCTACAGTGTGGGTCTAGTCCCTTCCTTGATGAATCACATCGCACCACGCGTAACATTCAAACGATATGACCGTGTTGAGTCAATCAGCCACTCACGCATGCACTCTCAGTCCAGACCGGACTCACTCCTCTGCGTTTGGACCCCTAGCATAGTTAGAGTCCAGTCAGTTCTAGAGATGATCCAGAGAGTGAAATAGTGACTGGATTGAGTCCGATCGAGCCAACCGGACTCACCCCTAGGGTCAGGTCCTACCATGCGTGCAAAGCCAGATGAGGAACAATGGTGCCGGCACATCCGATCATGCCCTAGCGTAGAGTCTGGTCAAGGTGAATTTTACACAGAGAGGTTCCTGTGCCTCCAGACTCGGTCCGGTCCAACCGACCGGACTCACCCACTGAGTCCGGGTGCTCCACCGATTGCCACGTGTCCACTTTGCTAGAGCTGCACCCAACCAAACTCTCAGAAGTCAGTACGAATGCACTATCGAGCTTGGTCTAGTCCAAGCCACACACAGCCCATAGGCTTAGGGTTAGGCATCAAACCCACCACCTAGGGTCCAGTCCCCAAACCTCAGAGTCTGGTCCACTGTTTTCATTGTTTTCCATCTCCAATCTCTTCGCCCTTGCTCCTAAGTGCCAAACACCAAGTGTATCACCATTGTGCACATGTGTTAGCATATTTTCAAAGCATTTTCAAGGGTCAATTGTTAGCACACTAGGTCCTAACGCATATGCAAGTATGAATTCACCTAGTGGCACTTGATAACCGTTTTAACCATGATTATCCCATCTTCATAGTAGGCTATCTATCTTAAACCCAATCACACCCTCTATGGTGTCTTGATTGGTAAAACAAAAACCCTATTAATACATTTGCCTTGATCATCATTGGTTTTTTTGTTTTTCTCTTTCTTCCTTTTCAAGGTGGAGCTTGATCAACATCACTTGTCCATCTTCAACACCATGGACTCCATCTTGCTCCATCACTTGGCCCTGGACCATCATATCTTAATCAAACACTTTGACAAAGGATTAGCCCAATAGGTTTCATCAATTAGCCAAAACCAAACTAGGGCTTACAGTGACCGACAACTTTGAAGCTTTGGCTCCAAATCTATACAATATTTGAGCTTTATACGATAATAAAAAAAGGTTTGAATATATGTGTATATAGTCCTAAAAATATGGAAATGGTACTTAACGTGGACCATAGTTGATTTTGGTTGTTGATTGACAACATGACAAATTGGACTAATGTGGTTCGCTAGTATCCAAGGTTTAGTTTATTTGGATACAAGAATGGACTGAACTTAGGCAACACGAAGATCAAGTGATCACCACCTCAAGGAAGACAATGGGGCTGCTTAGAAGATCATACACCAATACATGTTAGAAGTCCAAAACGTCAAGTGAAAAAGTCCAAATGAGAAGACACGAAGCTATTGTATGTGCACCAGATAGGTCCGATGGGCCCAGGATCTCAGCGATGGAGACAAGGGTCGTGTAGTACAAGAGGGGAGTGTTGGTATTTATTAACATGTCACTTGTTTTATGTAGCCACCTATTATAAACCTATATCTCCTAACATTACTTTACTAGGTTGTCATCCCTAGTGATGATACCAGAGATGGTTGTTGACATTTCTTAGTATTACTACTAGAATAATACTAAGTAGTTCTTTATCATTTTATGTGACTAGAAAGAATATATAAATATAAGAATGAAAAAGATCTGCAAGCGTATAGATAATTATACCATTGTAGCATTTTACCCGAGAGTATTCCAGGTATCGTTATTTATATTTTTTACCACAGGGAAGGTCTAGCATGGACATGTATTGATAACTTATACTATTGAAAGAGAAATAAACCATAACCAATATTCTACTCATAACAGGTGCAAGTCATAGGATAAGATATATGATAAGTATTGATCAATGATAATGATAAATCGCTCAGAGTACTCCTTTCTATGGCATTAGCATGGTCTGGTAGGATATTAGAGGAATAATTCCTAGGTCATTCCTAATTACAAGTCAAAGCATACGTTAATTAGTGTAATTACACCTAGTAATCATTGCTAAGACCATTGTCATATCTACACATAAGGGATATTACTAAGGAAGATTAAGAATACAGCTTGCTCTTCCTTCGTAACCAAACCCTATGTGCGCCTGTTTGAGCAGAGGTTAATGGTTTTCCTCGATCTCATCAATAAGTATAAGTTTATCAATACTTCCTTCGCCTAGCTACCTTCCCCGGCAACGACGCCAAAACTGCTTGTTGACATTTCTTAGTGTCGCTACTAAGAACAGAATTTTAAATCTGTCCCTGGCAACGGCGCCAAAAAATGCTTGTTGGTATTTATTAACGTGTCACTTGTTTTAAGTAGCCACCTATTATAAACCTATATCTCCTAACATTACTTTACTAGGTTGTCATCCCTAGTGATGATACCAGAGATGGTTGTTGACATTTCTTAGTATTACTACTAGAATAATACTAAATAGTTCTTTATCATTTTATGTGACTAGAAAGAATATATAAATATAAGAATGAAAAGGATCTGCAAGCGCACAGATAATTATACCATTGTAGCAATTTACCCGAGAGTATTCTTGGTATTATTATTTATATTTTTTACCACATGGAAGGTCTAGCATGGACATATATTGATAACTTATACTATTGAAGGAGAAACAAACCATAACCAATATTATACTAATCGCAGGGGTAAGTCATAGGATAAGATATATGATAACTATTGATCAATGATAATGATAAATCGCTCAGAGTACTCATTTCTATGGTATTAGCATGATCAGGTAGGATATTAGAGGAATAATTCCTAAGTCATTCTTAATTACAAGTTAAAGCATACATTGATTAGTGTAATTACACCTAGTAATCAATGCTAAGATCATCGTCATATCTACACATAATAGATATTACTAAGGAAGATTAAGAACATAGCTTGCCCTTCCTTCATAACCGAACCCTACGTGCGCCTATATTCAGGAAGTGAACTACAAAGGACTCAATGGGAGTGTCACATCCACGATCTACCGCATGACCCAGAATATAGGATGTATCCGTAGGTAAACAACGTATAAGCACCACGCTTACACAATGTCGACCACCCACCCATAGTACCTTAGAGTGAGCGCTATATGAACTTATGCATGAACATGACGATAATCTAACTATACTAAGCATATAATCAAAGTATACGATAAACATTATAATGAAGAACATGAATAAGATGAATACTGATATTGTCATAACAATTGTAACTAGCGTATAAAAGTAATGGGGTACAAAAGAGAGAGGGGTACAAAGATTATACCAAACCACGCTCTTGACACGATTGGGAATCCAAGTGAAGCCTGCTTGCCTTCCTCTAGACCTAGCCTAACTAACTATGCCCTAGAATATGGTGGAGCTCTGAGGATGATTAGGGTTTCTATCTTCTCAAATGACTTGATGACTTGGGTTTTGCCTAGGGGGTGGCAGGGGCTGGTATATATAGCCCGGAACGTCCAACGTGAGCCCTTGGATCAAACCAACTTAAAGAATGGCGTAGATGCAACCTAGGAGGCGGTGGAGAACTGACATTGCAACGAGGGGTTGACAGGTGGGCCTCAGGGGCTGAGCAGCCTACAAGTGGGGCCAGGCGACCCCACTTGGTAGTCTCTCACCCTCTGCTTCAGTGACATGGCTTCTAGAGTGTTCTAAAGTCTTCCCACGTCGGTTTCGTTGTGGATAAGCGCAATTAAATCTGACATATAGGTCCACCTTGATGGTTTTTTGGATAAACCCTACAGAAAATACATATTCACCAAAACTCGTGGAATTTGTTAGTTTAAACCCCTAAAGCTTCATTAGTGATTATATTTATGCCCTTATACATGTTATATTGACGGTTTATAATGGTCGTTAACTACCGTCAACAACTCCCCCAAGCTTAACCATTGCTAGTCCCTTTGCAAAGCTAAACTTAGTAAATGGATCAGGAGTTTTGAGATTTTTAAAAACATCGTAGCAACTCCTCAAAAGTACACATGCATTCAAACAAGAATTCTCCTCTAGATTAGAATAAACTGATCTGACTTTCAAACTTACCATATTACCTTCAACCATGGGGCTTCTCAGCCTTCACTTGGGTCTTGAGTAATTGAAAGACAGAACGATTAAGTCAAGCACTATATCTCAAGTTCTTTGTTCAACTATTATTCCTGAGTTTTTATAGATTTTTAAAATAAAACTCAGAGCTTCCATCGTATGCCACTCTCAAGTCTCTCAATATATGTGGTATTTATGGATCCTTACCAAGACAAAAGTGATGTTATGCCTTTCTCTTCCTACAACTAAGGCTTATGTGGAGCTCATAGGAGTGGAGAAAGCATAAAAAAGCAGTGCATATATTATAAAGTCAAACCTTGGATCCAAAGAGAGTTGAGTCATACAATCAAATCAAGATGTGCATGTGTGTGGATATATATGGTGGCTAACCTATTTCTACTATGCTCATTGAAAACATATCTCTCTTTTAAAACTTGGAAACAACTTTGCAAGAGAATATGAGCTATCTTATTTATCTCTCTCTCTCTTTTAGGCGGGCATCTAAGTACCCATTGTTTTAAATCTCTCGAACACTTGTTCATTTTTTTCTCAATCTCTTCTTTTCTTTTTTTATGAATAACTTTTGCATAGCCACATGCATCTTTTCTACAACAAAACTTTTGAGAGATGGTAACAAGAACTTAGAGCATTTATTTGGTGGATATCCTATAGGGCATATTTTTGGTGTTTACTCCTAGTATAGGAGCAAAACATTTTTGGGTGGATCTAGATGGAATGGTATGTTGCTACGCCTACACCCGGTGTAGGAGTAGTGCATATGCAGGTGGTGTGTACGTGATCTTGATTTCAAGAGCATGACAAACCTCTCATAAGGGTAAACAAAGCTTGACTAAACTCAATGCAATGCAAGCAACATATATGAGTGGAAGTTTTCCTAATCTAAATATAATATATGGCTTTTGTAGGAATTCAATCTTTGTCATATAGGAGCTCATCATGTAGGATTTTTATGTTTTTCTAAAGATAAATCTCCAGAACTTTAGTATCACTTGGAACAAGATAAACAGCAGCTTAGACCTTCTCATATTATATCCATCAATAACCTAGACTTAGATCAAGCATATGCTACCCACAAGTTTCAAGTTCAGAGCAAATTCTTATATCAAAATAGTCTCATCCAAAACTCAGGAGAATTCACGGCTAAAAACTAGGTACTTGAAAGGAATTACAACAGAGCAACTATTCATCATTTTCATTGCAAGAGATTATCCTTAGAGTTCTTTTATTTAGCTCCTAAAAACAGAAAACTAGGCACACACTTTTATTTTGTTTTCATAATTTAAGATCACACGTTAACATATATAGCTAGCTAAGATAAATTTTTATTTTGTTTTTAGTTTGTTATGCATCTTTTTATTTCTTTAGCAGATATGAAGCACACTTAAAATAGTAAAACCAAAAGGGAAAGAAATACTTAGCTAGATACATGGGGGATGCTCCTCCCACAAGCTAGATGTTCATGTGGTCCTTCTTAAAGTGAGTCTACCAACAAAAAGCCTTTCTCATCCGTACAGAAGTATGGTTCCTTGTGCAGTGGGTGTAGCGATAGTTCGGGAAAATGCACTTCGGATGGATGGCTTTACTCTTGATCATCTTGCAAAATACTCTAGCAAGAACACCCAAAACTCGTGGCACAGATTAGGAAAGGGGCTAGCGGTCAGCCATTCAGATATTTGTTATCCTTAGGGGTTTAGACAGATTTCTAATTGACAAAATTCTAGCAGGATGTCTATTAAATATTTTTGGATTTTCTTATTTATATAATGTAAAAAGAAAATATGCATGCATGATATTTTTATTTTTTTATGCCACCACGGTGAATATTCCCTTGGTCTTTTACACACCGAGAAAATTTTCACATGGGGTTTAAAATTTTATGATGCAATGAGAATGAAGCTTTTTATTTTTCTTTTCTAAATGCAATGCTGATGCAGAAAAGTAAATATGCTAAAGTGAAAAGCAATTCATGCAATACTAAAAAGTAAATATGGATAACTACCGATGTTACCTCACGGCCAGGGTTTAGAATTTTAAGTCCTCCGGATAGGACTCTTTTCCTATCTTGTTTTTTCATTGGGTGCATCTATGGTCTTGGGGATGGAGACCCTGATGGTTGCACTTCTTGTGACTCTGGTGATGATGTTACCTTTTCTTTCCATACCTGCTTGGTCTATGAACTTGACTTTGGTGGAGTAGGTTTATCATTCACAAGTTCTTCATCTTCCTTCCATTCATTCTCTAGGGGTTGGTTCTTTTGGTTTTAGGATGATCAACATCTCCTAGAGCGGGACTTCTTTGGCTACTCATAAGTGGTATAACTATTGAAATAACAGCGTACCTTTTCTCTAGGGAATTAGAAGTGGATTTGTCCAAGTCTGACGTAGATGACCGCGTTGGTGGTGTTGAGGAATGGTCTTCCAAGAATGATGGGTGTATCATCATCTTCTTCTTCTCTCATGTCTAGAACCATGTAGTTGGCAAGGGCAAACGGAACATGTATCCTTACCATGCCATCTTTTGCTATTCCCTCCAGAAATTGGATTGATTGGTCCACCATCTGCAATTGCATATATGTAGGGAACAAAGGTTCATCACCGAATAGGTATTCATACGTTACCTTAGACATTATATTGACACCCGACCCGATGTCACAGAATGTCTTGTGGAAGATTCTTTGTCCAATGGTACACTCGATCGTTGGTACGCCTAGATCATCCTTCTTAGCAAGGAATGGTGAAGCGAGGAGGTGCTGATCAGAGTGTGTTGATCATGTTGATTGATTCTTCTTGTGACTGCCTGGCTTTGTTCTTCCTCCTTCTCATGATATTCTTCTTCTTGGTCATTGTTGTCTCTTCGGGCAGGTACGGTGTTTGCGGATGTCCAAGCGATTGCAAGATGCGGTTCTTGAAAGAAAGCTTCTCCTTTCTATCCTTGATTATAAAACAGATCTTGGCACTGTTGGCGTAGATGATGGCTTTAGCGGTGCTTAGGAAAGGTTGGCCCAAAATAATGGGTGCCCTTACGTCTCCACCTGTTCCAAAACCACAAATTCTACGGGAATATATGATTGTCCCACTCAAATAATGGCGTCTTCAAGAACTCCCTTGGGGTAACAGAGTGACTGATCTACAAGCTGCAAACACATGTTTATGTACAACAAAGTATCTCAATGAATTTTATCATAAATTACCTTAGGTATAATGTTGACACTTGCTCTGAAGTCATAGACAGTTGTTGTTGTTGTTGTTGACAAAGTTCCCATTCTCTTGGGTTTCTGGACAGCTATTCCCTGAATACCCAGTGTTTCCACATACTACACATGTCATGCGAGAATCATGAATGTGCATGACTTCTTGTTTCTCATTAGCTCGGTCTTCAAGCTTCTTCATCAGCAGGTCTATCTTGGCAGATAGCATGTCTACCTCCTTGAGTTGATGTATACCTCCACCTCTCTTGTGAGTTTGAACACATTTTTCATTCCAACCTTGGTTGGAGGCCATATTCTCCATAAGAACTATTGCAGCTGGTATGGTGAGTGATAGGAATGCACCTCTAGCAGTAGCATCCATAGTCTCACTGGTACTGTCAGAAAACCCATGGTAGAAAGTCTACATGAATAGCCAATTCTCCATCCTATGATGAGGACATTCTGCAATGTAATCTTGAAAGCATTCCCATGCCTTAGGGACATATTCATTATGTTGTTGCTGAAAGCTTGAGATTCTCCCATATAGAGCATTGGTCTTGCCTGTGGGAAAGAACTTTGCTAGAAAGGCAGTGAAGCAGTTATCCCATGTAGTATTTCTATCTTTGTTGGCGTAGAACCATTGCTTTACCTTCCCTAAGAGCGAGAATGAGAAGAGGTGAAGTAATATGGCATCCTGGGTTACTCCTTTGATGGTGAAAGTGCTACAAATTTCCAAAAAGTGTTGGAGATGTGCACTTGCATCTTCATGTGCCTTTCCGTAAAACTAGTTTGCTTGCACCATGTTGATGAGAGCTGGCTTGAGCTCGAATCCATTATCTCCAACATTGACTGTCGATCCAGTACAGATGTTGGCCGTAGTTGGAGCAGAGAATTCACAGAGAGTCCTATTAGCCATAGCATCAAATTCTGGTGTTAAGCTTCACCTTATATGGTTGTCTTCCGACTTTAAAGCTAGAACTTTCTTGAGTTTAGCTCTAGTCCTTCTGATTAATGCTTCTGGATCTTCAACATAGTTTGTCGGAAGGTCAAAACATGTCATACTCCCTATATAAGATACACAAGTAGACAAAACAAGGGTAGGCCTGTTTGAGCAGAGGTTAATCGTTATCCTCGATCTCATCAATAAGTATAAGTTTATCAATACTTCCTTCGCCTAGCTACCTTCCCCGGCAACGATGCCAAAACTGCTTGTTGACATTTCTTAGTGTCGCTACTAAGAACAGAATTTTAAATCTGTCCCTGGCAACGGCGCCAAAAAATGCTTGTTGGTATTTATTAACGTGTCACTTGTTTTAAGTAGCCACCTATTATAAACCTATATCTCCTAACATTACTTTACTAGGTTGTCATCCCTAGTGATGATACCAGAGATGGTTGTTGACATTTCTTAGTATTACTACTAGAATAATACTAAGTAGTTCTTTATCATTTTATGTGACTAGAAAGAATATATAAATATAAGAATGAAAAAGATCTGCAAGTGCATAGATAATTATACCATTGTAGCATTTTACCCGAGAGTATTTTAGGTATCGTTATTTATATTTTTTACCACAGGGAAGGTCTAGCATGGACATGTATTGATAACTTATACTATTGAAGGAGAAATAAACCATAACCAATATTCTACTCATAATAGGTGCAAGTCATAGGATAAGATATAGGATAAGTATTGATCAATGATAATGATAAATCGCTCAGAGTACTCCTTTCTATGGCATTAGCATGGTCTGGTAGGATATTAGAGGAATAATTCCTAAGTCTTTCTTAATTACAAGTCAAAGCATACGTTAATTAGTGTAATTACACCTAGTAATCATTGCTAAGACCATCGTCATATCTACACATAAGGGATATTACTAAGGAAGATTAAGAATACAGCTTGCTCTTCCTTCGTAACCGAACCCTATGTGCGCCTATATTCGGGGAGTGGACTACAAAGGACTCAACGGGAGTGTCACATCCGCGATCTACCACATGACCCAGAATATAGGGTGTATCCGCAGGTAAACAATGTATAAGCACCACGCTTACACAATGTCGACCACCCACCCATGGTACCTTAGAGTGAGCGATATATGAACTTATGCATGAACATGATGATAATCTAACTATACTAAGCATATAATCAAAGTAGACGATGAACATTGTAACGAAGAACATGAATACTGGTATTGTCATAACAATTGTAACTAGCATATAAAAGTAATGGAGTACAAAAGAGAGAGGGGTATAAAGATTATACCAAACCACGCTCTTGACACGATAGGGAATCCAAGCGAAGCCTGCTTGCCTCCCTCTAGACCTAGCCTAACTAGCTATGCCCTAGAATATGGTGGAGCTCTGAGGATGATTAGGGTTTCTATCTTGTCAAATGACTTGATGACTTGGGTTTTGCCTGGGATGTGGTAGGGGCTGGTATATATAGCTCGAAGCATCCAATGTGAGCCCTTGGATCAAACTAACTTAAAGAACGGCATAGCTGCAACCTAGGAGGCGATGGAGAACCGACATAGCAACGAGGGGTTGATAGGTGTGCCCCAGGGGCTGGGCGGCCTACAGGTGGGGCTAAGCGGCCCCACTTGGTAGCCTCTCACCGTCTGCTTTGGTGACATGGCTTCTGGAGTGTTCTAGAGTCTTCCCATGTTGGTTTCGCTATGGATAAGTGCAATCAAATCTGACATGTAGGTCCAAGTTGACGGTTTTCTAGATAAATCTTGCAGAAAATACAGATTCACCAAAACTCATGGAATTTGTTAGTTTAAACCCATAAACCTTCATTAGTGATTATATTTATGCCCTTATACATATTATATTGAAGGTTTATAATGGTCGTTAACTACCATCAACAGGGAGGCAGTGTCTCTGGAAAGGTCTGGTGGTTTCAAGGAACAACCACCAGAGAATGCAGTGGACAAGGGATTCTCCTATAGAAGGTTTAAATGCCCATAAAAAATCTCCAGTGCTGGAGAAGAGAGGGCACAAGAGAATGCAATGCTACCCCCGAAGCTATGCAAAAGCTTATTAAAGCCACTGGAAAACTCTGGTGAATGCACCGGATAAAGCACTGGAGAAAAGGGCTTTAATGGTTGGCTGAGTGAGCAACGACTAATTCCAATAGCTAGCTGATGTAGCAAGGCACTAGAATTCTCCAGTGGGGTCACCGAAATTTCCAATGCTCTCTGCAAACCTGTAGACTGAGCCCAACAAATATATTTGCTCTTTGGGACTATATACCCCCATGGCTGCCCTTCGAAAGGTATTAGAGTGTGTTGAAGTTCCTAGAGAGTTGAGGATATATTATAAGTGCTCTAGCAACCACCTGTGCTTAAGAAAATATTAGGTGATTAACATAGTACTTTGTGATGTGCTTAGGCAAGTTAAACCTGCATATTAGCACTTTGCTCTAGGCTTAGGCTTAGTTTTAGTGAGGTTTGCACTTCTCTTAAGACCTGGTGCTTGAGCACACCTTTTCTTATACACTATGGGCTTGTAGTCTTGTGAGACCCTACAATGTGTGGAGAGCCTACCAAACATGTACTCAAGGGGACATGTGACCTACATCTTTTTGGCCAAAAACACAACAATTAAGACAGTGGGGAGTGATTCAAGAGATGGCAATCACGGAGACCCACTTGAATGTGGGGAAGCACCATGGGCTATCCACGAATTTACCAGACCAAGAGCCTGGGCCTCGTGTGGGCATCCTTGCGAGGCACTCCAATGAGAATTAGGGGGGAAGCGTGAGCTTCTTGACACCTCAGGGCAAATCACAATCGATAATAGGGGGTTTGCATTTTTTACCTTTAGGCTTTTGCATTATTTACATTGCTTATATAGGTTGTGTGCTTACTTTTGTATTTAGCTTGCTAGGTTAGTTAAAAGGACTCGAACCTAGGTTGTATAACTTTTTTGGGGTAAAGATAACAACATACTTAGCAAAACCTAGTTACACATCTAGATAGATTTATTGTATAGGTTTTGATAAGTAGAAAATAGAGGTCCAATTAGTTTAGAGTTTTGGAAAGCCTAATTTATCCTCTCCTAGATGTCACGGTCCCTTCGCTAGATAATAATAAAGTTTCTCAACTAAATTAAGTGCCTTCACTGTATCTACATCTCTAACTACAAGAACTTATAGAATTAAGTGTGACCAATTTTGGAATTTCTTGATATTTGCAGAGCTAGTAATGACCGGTTTCAAAAATTATCAATCACAACATCTATGTCTATACTATATTAAAAAAACTAATACACCTAATCCATGATAGCGTAATCTGTATCCTTTGTATCTTTTAGCGACATGACATGTCACGCCCTGAAAATGTTGTACTGCACCGAGCACAAATGGTCATTGTTATGGTAAAATAAACCATGCTTTGCATTTGAGCATGTGTTTAAATATATCTGTTCCTATTGGGTGATATATAACAAAAATCTTGTATTGAGATCAGAGGGTATGGTGCACACAATTTACTAGAGGAGGAGACTGATTGCACAAACCTGGGAGATGCTTGGAGAGATCATGGAACTTCTCAATGGTGGGCGGCTCCACAACATACTTCTTGTTCTTCTCCATGAGAGATCGAGAGACTGCCACTACTATAGAAAGATTTGTAGCACAACTTCCTTTTTGGTACCACGGCTCTTGAAGGTGTTCTGCATGCAAGTCTAACAAGTTGCTGCTCTTCACATGAAGTTTGAAAACACGCCTCACACGCCTTGAGGTGTCTCGATGAAGTTTGAAAAGGAGACTCCACCGGCTCCTTGTGTTGGACCGCGCGGAAGGGCCTGTTTTGCCCTCCTCGCGGGCGGTGCTTGCACCAACATCGGATCCTAGGCAGCGACATGTGACCTCTGCGGGCATAGTGGCTGGGGTGAAGATAGTCAAAGGGGCCGGTGTGGGGGTCTGCCGATTTAATTTAACTAAACTGGGCGTCATCCACTTGATCGACCCACTTTGGCTAAACTAACACCGAGGAACCCGGGGAGAGTGCCATCCGCACCTCCTCTTCTAAGATCTTTAAGCAGAGTTACATCTCACAAGCTAATCATCAAGCACTTCGCATAACACAATCATATCATCATATATTGAGAAGTAATTAACAAGTTACATCATTGTATGTAAAATATAAGTAGAAGAACAAACTTAACATGATGTTAAGGCAATTCATCAATTAACCCATATCCTAACTAAGTTTTCTCTCTTTCACTTTTATACTAACATTAGAGTAATTGGGATGCCCATCTCGTAGTATGCTACACTTCAACTTCACTTGAGCTTGGCTCAAATGGTCATCAAGTCTGAAGTTCCTGCAAAACAACTTATCGGTAGCACTGTGAGTACATTACGTACTCAGAGGGTTTATTCCAATATATACTTGGTGGATGCAAAGGATTAATAGGCATTTGTAAATTTACATAAAAGCATGGCATTCATTGGAAGATGATATGCTCATGATTCGCATTTCATTCCTTAACAAGTATAGTTGTGTTGACAAGTAACATTTGAGGACATTATTAAGTGATCAACACTACATAAGTTATCTCATCATCAAGTTCAATCATTCTCACTACACTAAGTCTAGAAGAGAGAACAACCGAACAATTTCATCCAAAGACTTTAGGCTTTTGAAAAGATCTCTACAAAGGTGTACAACTATCCCACATGGACACCAAGGACGAACCTCCATACCCATGATAAGGGTTGCCTCAAGGTTCTGACCTTTCCTCAATGTGGCTCTTAGATCGATGAATGGTTTGAATGGGTACTGGTGTAATGACATCTCATCTACCCCGCATCACCCCTTGCGCTGAATCCACATAATAAGCAAGTCACCACTAAGTACTTGGATTACCATGCCAATAAGTGACATGTGGTTTCTATGGGTGGTTAATCAAGCTTACTATCCCATGGACGGTCCTTGGCTACTCCATGAGCTACGTCACTTGAGATTCAACACTCACAGTGACTTTACCCCTCGCTTGAGCGGAGATTAATAATTGATCATCACTTAGTTAACTCAAGTTAAGGGTTGGTCCTTAGTCATGTTGAGCAAGTTGAGTCAAATTGAGTCCCTTGCAAGTTTTATGTGATTACTTAATCCCGGTGTAGCTCCTACACACACGAGAGTGAGTTCCCACTCACACTCGACTTCTATCGAAGCTAGCCAACTAAGCAATTAAACGTTCCAAGCCCATTGATTAAGTAAAGGCTATGATCAACTTAAGTAAGTTGGTATAACTTAGTGAAGCATGATTAAGTAGTTCATCGTTTAAATGAAGTGCGAGACTCATAATGAAATGACAAACAAGTATCCAAAGTCGGGGTAATAGTAGTGGTGCCTGTCTGTCATAAACTCTCGATGACCAAGGATGATCATGACTACCCATAAATGCTCCTCACATCCTAGGTTAACCTGCAAGAAGACATTGGAAGAGTTGGAGACAAGCTCGCTTGATCGAATCGAGAGATAAAGAGCATGTGAGAGTGATTCGAGGTTGAGAGCTTTGATGAGTGATCCAATAGTGAAAGAGTGTTGTACTAACCTATACTTAGACATGTGGTAGGTGGTTAGGTCCTAGGGTTAAGGGTTAAACATGGAAAAATTCAAATATTTCTTCGAACAATCCGCTATGATGACGGATGATCCGTGGGAACATTCCCGAAGCAAGCAACTTTGTTCTAGGCTCTGAGTGCTCTGACGGAATGTACCGGTGAATTGCCAAATGATCCACTAGGATGTCGAAACAAGTTCCAAAATGATCCATATGTGTAGTGACTTAGTCATTCTTGTGGTTGTACTCATGGATGATCCACAAATTTGGCGGATGATCGTGTGTGCATAAATCTAAGGGGGTACTCTCGGGTTCTTTGGAAAGTGAATATTTATTTTTAGTTAGAGAGTCTGTAGTTCTCACAGATGATCCACACGAACATTGACTTTGGAGACTGACGATTCATGGTGATGGCAGATGATCCGTCTAAGCATCGACAGAACCAATGTTCTTCATTGTTCATAGTGTTCATAAGTGATATATCCTAGATTATGGATGATCTTTACCATGCATGTGCAGGGGTTCCCTAGGGGTGTTTAGGTAACATGTTGGGCTAGTGTTAGCTAGGGTTTGAGCTTTAGTTGTGAGGTGCATCTAGTGGCTTGGAAATCGAATAAATCATGAGAAAATGAGAGATTAATTCATGAACTTGGGCATGGCAACTTATCTTTGAGATTGTGTGACCTCTAGGACACCTAGATCAAACATGGAACCTTGTTCAACCTTACTTCCAAGCATAGAGATGAATTTGGCCATTCATGATTTTTCTTGCAAAAAAATCCATAGGAATGCATTAGAGAGGAATCCAAGATTAGACATGGAACCTTGTTCATCCTTACTTCCAAGCATAGAGATGAATTTGGCCATCATGATTTTTCTTGCAAAAAAATCCATAGGAATGCATTAGAGAGGAATCCAAGAGATCCATGAGATGATTAAGCTAGGGATGATCTTGAGCTTACTCTTGAGATGAGGGAGCAATACCAAACTTCATCTTGCATCCATGCATATAGAAATCAAGAGTTAGGGTTCGAGAGATGATTTCAAGAAATGAGCAGAGAGAGCTCTTGAGCTAACCATAGATAGAGAAGGAGATGGCTAGTCACTTCCTTGATCTTCTTCATTCTCTTATCCTCCTCCTTTCTCTCTCTAGTTCATCTTGTTCTTCATATGAGGAGAGAGAGTGGGAATGAATGGACATGTGTGAGAGTAAGTGGAGCTAAACTGAACCTGCTAGCATAAGGCTTCCCTTCACGCTAACATGTGGGTCCAAAAGAGAGAGAGATGTACAACTCATCCAAAGTGATTCTGTTGAATAAGTGATCTAGCGAGCAGTCCGTAGGACCAGTGGAACATTCCGCTAGAACACATATTTTTAGAATTTGATTTAGAGAAAGGGGTTTGGCATTGAAGCCATTAATCCTATAATTAGGGGTTAATAAGTACTTTTAGAGAGATTGGGAGGGCCACTTGGGCATATTCAATGAGTTCCTTCTCAAAGTCAACTATCGGTTGACTAGGGTTGACTCTTAGTTGACTTGGGAGAATTGGTAAGGTTAATTAGCGAATTTGGGGTCCTTGTCCTAGTAGAGAGTACGAGGAACCTTCTAACAAGAATGATAAGGTAATTCTTAGATTAAGAGAGACTATGCAAGGTTATTAAGGAGGTTCCTAAGGATGGTTTCATTTAGAACGACTTTGGGTTGTGATAGCCGAGGGCGCGATGGTGCTGGCATGCGGGTAGCGATGTTAGGTCATGAATGGATGGAGGGGCCAAGGGAGCAGTGGCACTATTGCACGAGCAGCAACATCGGGTCATGGACTCGTGGCGGTAGGATCGGACATGAGGTAGAAACAGATGAGGTGAGCTGGGGGAATAAAAAATGACAAAGAAAGTGATTAGGCGGATCAACTGTGGGGGTATAACCCTTGATATCCACAAGGTTGTACATGGGCCGAGCGACTAGGGGAGGCCCAGCCCATAAGACTACGCCGCGCAGAGCACAACATAGGTCGGCGTGCCTCGCTAGACTACGTGAAGATCCTTGGCGATCAAGGATGATCTATTTGGATATGCTAGATTCTGCAATCTTTATGATTCCTATCTTGTAAACCGATCAGGATAGAAAAAACCGACCTGTAACCCTACCCCCTGAGCTATATAAGGTGGGTAGGGACCCCCGAGCTATATAAGGTAGGTAGACATAGGACGTAGGTTATTACGTCAAGCTGATGGTTTGAACCTACCAAATCATTGTCTCTTGCGTTCTGTGTCACCATTCGGTTCCTACATGCGCACCTCCACTGATTCATCTACTCCATGGGCATACCACTCGGTAGACTACTAGGCGTATTTCATCAATAGTGGCCCGCCATGTAGCGGGTGTGCATGCTGAATCCATGGCGAGCTAGATGGTCCACTTCCTAAGCTCCATGCCCTTCTCGAGCTAGGCTAGATCTTCATGGTTGGATCCATGACCTGGGTCATCCACCCCAACGGCAACAGGGAGATCATGGAGGCGGTGCAGGATCACCTTGTGCCAATCGTGCCAACACCTGCAATGACATCTCTGATCCTAGCGCCCCACCACTAGGTTAGGAGATCCATCAGCAATGACGATCTAATCGCATCCATCGATCGGGTCACAAACCGCTTATCAAAATTCTAGCTCCTCGTGGATTCGGTCTTAGATTAATCTAAAGTGAGCGATGAATTTCCTACACTCCAAGATCACCAAGTCGCTACAATCAAGCAACCTACTCGGCCACATCATTTGAGGCGGCTAGATTCTGATCTAATGATCACAACCACTCCAGAGGAGCGCACGGCGCGACACCGACCACTTCCTGCTACCGGCCTATGCTTGGCAAATTACGAGGCCCCGATGGAGAACCCACCGAAGCCCTATCCCTTTGGGCTAGAGGGTGTGGGGTCCGTATACCAGAATGCCATCCACCACCTCTTCGCCGACAACGTCAAGCGCGATTGCGTCACCGACCTCTACATGATTAATCCGACTAAGTCTGATCAACCCACACTCGTGGTCAATATGGTGGCTATTCTCCAGCTTACGGATGACTCCCTCCATGATGTCCTAGAGGAGAGCCCCGGTGATTACTCTGAGGGCTCAACTAAGACTACATCGAGCTGCCCTACTTTCCCTCTGGGGTTTGGGGTATGATTTTCCACATCATCCACGACAGTGCCACTAAGGACGGTGAAACCTCCAACGAGTGCAACGCTCGCCTAGCGAAGAATGCCGATCGCTAATGTCTCCAAGATGTAGAGGCAGCCCATGGGGGCGATGTGGATGGACATGGCCCATCGCGCCGGGGGCGTAATCTAGAGGAGTTCGACATTGTGGGCGACCAGCCAGTCCACCAGACCCCAAGCACCAATCTCGTCATTGCTTTCAATGAGCTCGAGAAACTTCCTCAAACTCCAAAGGTCGAGAATGTCCATATCATAGCAGCTCAAGTTTAGGTCAATGAGTTTTGAAACACTGACCCATCTTATTCAATCGCGCCGGCTCATAGCCACCACTCTAGCTATGATGGAGGAAGTCAACATCAAGGCGCCGAGCACCCCCGACACCAAGGTGGCAGCCCCTATCTCTATAGAGGATCCAAGGGCAACTACGAAGGACATTCATGCCAAGATGGGCACCCTCCACACCCTCCGGGAGGCTAGGGTGGCAATCACGATGCCAATCAAGAGGTCAATCAACCCCACGCGATGCCCACGAGCTCATCAATGCCAATCTCGATGCATGAGGTCACATCGAGAATAGCAGGTCCACGCGGTATGAGGTAGATATGGAACGTCAGTGGTAGTTCAATGAAGAGCATGGAGCACCTGATGCACCCCGAGCACCACTCGTCGCCCCCATCACTAGCTCTGGACTTTGACCCTTTGTAGTGAGGCTTCGAGCTGTCTAATGGCCTACGGGCTTCAAGATCATTGGGGTGAACACCTACGATAGCAAGGCAAACCCCGCCCAGTGGCTAACTCTCTACCAGATCACCGTGAGAGCTACAGGTGGAAGTGAAGACGTCATGGCAAACTACTTGCCTATCATGCTCAACCAGTCTACGAACAACTGGCTTCTCAGCCTACGAGAGAACTCCATCCGATCTTGGGATGACCTCAAAAAGGTCTTCACTGAGAACTACATGGTTATGTGCGAGTAGCCTTGCACCAAGTATGACCTAGAGAAGCTTCACCAAGCCTCTAGGGAGTCCCTGCATAACTTCATCAGGCGCTTCTCGAAGACAAGGAACTCCGTGCCCAACATCAGCGACGCCGAGGCCATCGCCGCATTCACCAGAGGGTTACAACATGAACAACTCCGTGGAAAGCTATATCGCAAGAGGCCCACGACCATCGGTGAACTGATACAAATTGCAAACGGCTACGCCGACGCCAAGGAAGCCGAATGGGCTGCCCATCCTGATCGCCACTCATAGCATGACGACGATCGCCGCAAGGAGAGGTGCTACGACGATCATGACCGCCGCCGCAACCGTCGCCATGATCATCGTGCATGCCACCAAGACAACCCTAAGCACTGGTGCGATGACCGCCTAAAGAGCTCGAGAAGCAGACAAGGCCGCCGCCGTTGGCCTGACAACTCCGTCAACGCCGTTAATGCCCGCGCTAAGCACACCTACTATGCCGACTACACCAAGCTCATGGATGGTCTATGTCCTATCCACAAGGATGCCAAGCACACCATGGGGGAGTGTAGAGGCCTTAACAAAGCATTCCATGGTGAACCAACGAAAAGGCAACGACACAACGATGACAAGACCGAAGATGGCCAAGACAGAGATCGAGACAAGAGCAAGGGCCCTTCCTACCAGGACGCCACCAAGACCATCACCACTATCTTTGGTGGGAGAGTCGTCTCTGAGGACAAGCGCGAGCAGAAGCTTGTAGCTCGACACGTCTTGTCGGTCGCTACATATGACGGTCCTATTACTGATCCCAAGTACCTCGACTGGTTGGAGCACCCGATCACCTTCTCTAGGGCTGACCAATGGTCGAACATCCCATATCCAAGGGCGTTTCCCGCTTGTCCTGAATCCCATCATCAAGGACGTGCACTTCTAGAAGGTCCTCATCAACGGAGGGAGCGCCCTCAACATCCTATTCGCTAGGTCCCTAAAGGAGCTGGGGCTCAAGAAGGAAGATCTCACCCTCATGGACTCTCCATTCTGGGGGATTGTTCCTGGAAAAGCGTCCCTACCTCTAGGATAGATTACATTTCTAGTATAGTTTGGCACCACCAAGCACTTTCGCGTCGACTACGTCAACTTCCTGGTTGCCAATTTCAACATGGCGTACCATGCCATCCTTGGCTAACTAGCTCTCATGAAGTTTATGGCCATGCCACACTACACGTACGTGGTGCTGAAGATGCCGATGGAGCAGGGGGTCCTCTCCCTACGTGCTAACCTCAATGTCGCCTACTCCTACAAAAAGGAATGCTTCTCGCTCGTCGAGGCTACTGACATCTCCATCTGCATGCAGGACTGCCTCGCAACTTCATAGCAGATTTCCCTAGCAGGCCTAGAGATACCAACCATGGAGGTCGCCCAAGCATCAACCAAGTCCAAGGAGGTGAAGGAAGTGGTCCTCATCCCCGATGACCAGTCTAAAACTGCTCGGATCTGAGCCGATCTTGATCCCAAATAGGAAGACATGCTTGTCAGCTTCCTAGGGGAGCATGCTGACGTGTTTTGTGTGGAAACCTACGGACATGCCCAGCGTGCCTTGGGAGCTGATTGAGCACTCCTTGAATGTCTCGGAGATCGCCAAGCTGATCAAGCAAAAGCTTCTACGATTCGCGCAGGACAAAAAGGAGGCCGTTAGGGTAGAAATAACCCGGCCCTTAGTTACCGGTTTTATAAAAGAGGTGTATCATCTAGAGTGGTTAGACAACCTGGTTCTTGTAAGAAAAGGTTTTGCAAGCTAAGGAATGAGTTGAACATATTGAATTTCTCAAATATGTGTTGATGCACCCCACACTTATATGACATACCTCTCCTTCGAGCAATTCAAGGTAAAAGTTGATTGGCATGCATACATTCTTTGCTAAGGACATGTTTAGTGCATCTAGTCATTCCTCATGTCTTATAGGCTCGTTCATGAAAATCAAATGAATTTGATGCTTGTATGGTACCACTATTGCTTCTATGCTTGACTTGATCTAGTGGTAGCATATGACATGTTTGTGGGCTTGTGAATCTAGTGTTTGATCTAGAAAATGAGCTATAAGCGTTTAACTCAACATGGTACAAGATAACCCTTATTTGGAGGTGTGAAGAAGCTTATCCTTGGACCAAACCGAGTTAAATATCTTTGGCAAAGTGTTCTAGATTGGACCAAATTTGGGAAAATGATCCTCACCCCATTGATTGACACTGATAATCTTAACCTATCTAAAATGGAACCTTTGTGGTCATTGATGACAAAGGGGAGAAGTAATTCACAAAGATAGAGGGAGAGAAACAAAGATAGAGTGAAAAGATGACATATGGGAGTAATATGAAAGTAAGGGGATCAATTAAAACTTGAGCACACAAGTAGGGGAGCAAGTTTATAAACTTAATTGATGCATTTGAATGTGCATTTCATATGTTTGCTTGTATGGCACAAGTTTTAAATTAAAATTATATGCTTGTGTGGTGTATGCTAGTTGTAGGTTTGAATGATGAAATGAGAAACTAGCATGCATAGGATAGTTAGACATGCATTGGTTTTGTTTTTCAAGTGGTACTAGAACCTTGCATATAATGTGATCTCACGAGGTATCTAGTGTTTGTGTTTTGCAAGAAATTCCAAGTGGTATCTAGCTAGCAGTGGTGCTAAGGATGGTATATTTGGTGCACTCCGATTGGTATCACGCTTCAAAGGTCCATCTCCTACACCTTAGCACAATTTGGTAGACATTGCCCTCCCACATTTTCAATCTATGCATATATGCAAGCTTCAATCCAAACTCTTAGCACATATGTAGAGGGAGTAAATGCTACAAATTTAGGTGTTGGTTGTGACCTTTCCCCAACAGAGAGCCAAAACGTACTCTGGTGGATTGCTTGTGGCTTGTGTGATCCTCAACTTATGTTGGTTGTGCGGCACCCGATTGCGGGTTAGACGTGTGATGCCTATTAGCGTGTGAACCTCCAAGTGAGTGAATTGCCACAACGGGAACTAGCTTGTCGGCAAGCAAGTGAACCTCAGTGAAAAATCTTTGTGTCATCTTGTCCCAAGGATCTCTTGGTATTCATTGTGACTGATTGATCATCTCTTGACACGGCAGTATAACTCCACTACCCTCTTTTGTATTTACATTTCTAGTGTTGCTACGCTCTTTAGTGTAATTAGTTTTGAGAGCTAGCTTGTGTCTTATCTAGTGGTTAGTGAGGCTCTTTAGTTAGTCTTTGAGAGCTCACTAACTTAGTAGTAGTGACCTAGCTTTGTGTGCATAGAGACTATAGCAACTATAATTATGGTAGGTGGCTTGCATTTTTAGTAGGTTAGCGCAATAATTGCTTCACCTCATATTTGCCTAACCATCTTGCTTAGTGTTGTTGTAGAATTTTTATAGGCTATTCACCCTCCTCTAGCCATTAGGACCTTTCAAGGTTGCATAACTCCTTTTACGGTAGAGATAGCAACACAATAGCAAAACCGTGCACATTTAAATAGTTTACTTAATTTCATAGGTTTTGCTAAGGTTAGGAAAAGAGGCCATAGTCAGAGAAATAGTTTTTAAGTTGCCTAATTGAATCCCCTCTTAGGCGTCATGGTCCCTACAAGTGATTGTCAAGAGATGATCGAGTTTTGGTTTAGTGTGTTGAGACTAACCATGGCATGAGTAGAGTATATGCAACATGTCTCTTGTCTTTGTGATGTGCAGGTGTTGAGTGTTGAGACGGTTGGCAACAATGGAGAAGGTTAAGAAAGTTCGTGCCGATGAACTTGAGACGGTGAAGCACGGACATAGAGGACCGAGGGCCAGAGGATGAACCCTGGACGGCTAGCACTTGGCGATGTCGACAAGCAAGTGTACATGCGATGGAGCATAGATGGTGTTGACCGAAGTCAATATAGTGGTTGACCAAGTCAAGGCAGGTGCGTAAGGACTTAGTGATCGGGCGGTCGAGGACGAGAGAGACACGCATCGAGATCATGGAGAAGGCGTAGTGGATACACGACTTCAGCTGGGTTTGGTAGTTTTTTGGCCTCAAAACTGTAAGCGACATGTTTGGCAGATTTGGGCCTCAAAACCCAAGGGTGGTTGTCGGGGCGGCACTTGGCATCATTAGAGAGCTTGCGTTGAAGAGAAGCTCCTTCATGAAGGGATCGTGAGCTTTTGGTGTTCAGAACTCAACTTGTACCATTTTGCCCATGAGGTTAAGTGGTTCAGGGAAAATATCTAGGGGTATTCTTGGAATATATAATAGTCCAACAAATAAGGATGTAGGCTGCCCAAGACAACCATCTCTCCCATCTAGGTTATTAGCATAGGCTAGCCAAGGTTTCAACTGCTTAGGGGATTAGCAGTAGAGAGGGTTGAGTGCCTCTTACTTCTAGTTTGTGATATGCAAGAGGGAGGATGAAGGGTGGAGACTAGACCATGTCTTTGTAAATTTGTTTTCCTACAAATTATCAAGTTGACCTCTGGTCTTGTGAATCAAATCTCTCCCTTCTTGTCTTCGTCTCTGTTTCGATGTTTTTGATGGCCACTTGTGGTTTTTCTTTGATATGAGTTCTTGTGCTTGTTTGGGCTTGATCTAAATGTGATATGGCTCGTGAGGAACATCTCTACCCACTAGTTTTGATAGAATCCTCATGAGCACAAAGATCTGAGCTTTTGAGGAAATTGGAGAAAGCCCTAATCTTGGAGATGGTTTCTTAGATCTGCGTTGATTCATGAAGTTTCTAGAGTTGGGCTTTTGGGATTAGCTTCACAACATCTTAAGAAGCTTCTATGCAAAAGTTGGTTTGAATCCTAGTTGATTTGAGCAACAATCATCCTTTTGGAGATTGGCTCGGGGCCCGTGAGCAGAAAAACCAGCTAGACCGGTTCTTGAAATCGATCAGGCCAGTTCCTGAAACCGGCCAAGCTGGTTTGTGCAGAAAATTCATCGAAGCTGGATTCCCAGGCCGGTTCTAGCAGAAAAACCAGCTAGGCAGGTTTGTTAGCTACTAGGTGTCGTGTCATTGTGTTTCCTTTTTTCCAGCTTGTCTTCAGCCGCATCTGTTTCCGTCTTTTTCCGTTGCCTTATCTCTAAGTGTTTGTGAGTTCATCCGGTCACTGGTTGACATGTGTAGATTAAATTTTAAAATTTTTGGTCTTTGAGCGTTTTGGGGTTTGTTTGGGACTTAAGCCAGTTTCTCATCGGAGAAATTTGAATTGGCTTCCGAGAGAGAGAAAGCAAGAGAAGAAAAAAACTGTTCAAACTCTTGGAGCAGTACAATTACTTTGGTTTATACATACCACGAGGTCATAGATCATTTGAAACGAAAGTAGTTTACACTTACGCATGAACTAAAGCCCACTAGATTTGTTAAGATAACAACATCACAGTTTTTTTTTTATGAATTGAGCGTAGCTAATGCTGTGGTGGAATATAATTACTCAGGTTGAATACTAGAATTTAATAGTATTATTCTTTTATCTGTAGACGATAAACACTTAACAGTGATGTGAATGTGATAACTTTATAAATTGTGAGAAAGCATGTTTTGTAGATAAAATGACAAAGCTTATGATCTTGGCCGTCAGCATCCGATCGAAGGGCTGTGATTGCTGCCACAAGTTACTACATAGTCCTAAACGTAGCGTATATTTAGATGTACAGTAAAAATGTATATACCTAGAAAACACAAAACACAAATAACTCACGATTGATGATAAAATGACAAAAGCTTATGATTTTGGCCTTCGATTTCGGATCGGACGATTGCTGCCACAAGTACAAGTTACTGTACAGGCCTGCAGTAGCAGAATGACTACAGGCTTCACGGTCCTCATCCTTTCGACTATTCATATTCAAGTGAGGTCGGCCCCCAAATTCTACCACCAGCAGCAATGGTTCTCTCCTGTTGCTTGCTCGCCGGCACCCGGGCGGCAGCCTCCCCTTCCTTCCCATCCTCTGCTGCCATCCGCCGGCGTGGCCACCGCCCGCTGACCGTTTCCGTGGTCCCGCTCTCGCCCTCTCAGCAATGGCCCCACGGCCTCCGCTTCTGCTGCGCCTCCTCCACCTCTTCCTCACCTCCGCCGCCGGCACCGCCCGAGGAGCCCGACGACTACGAGGTACCTGCACTTTTTCTTCTTCTTGACTTCCTCTCCTCTCCAAACTAATGCTAGAGAGAAAACTCGTGCTTTGGCTCATACCACAAACATGAGCTGTAGGACTCGGCATCTAATTTGTTTGTTCCCATTCGTCGATAAGGTTGTGATTGTTTACTTGCACTAACCTTCGCCTGTATTATACCTTATATGCAGTATAATCCAAGCCAGTATTAATGTATGTCGTGTCTTAGTGTTTGCTGTCCTGCATACGCAAGCTGCGTTTGGTAAATTTATATTTGATTGTTTATATTTAGTTGCATGTAGTCACCTCTATGTTTTAGTAAAAGTCATATATTTCTATTAGAGGTGATATACGTGAGACTATTTCATTTTTTTCGTGTCCACCGGCTCGTGAAATCTGCAGTTGCCTCGTAGCACCAAATTTGAAGTACTAGCTAATGCTAATGCTATATTGGATCTGTCTTGAGCACTGTGCAATACTGCATAAGTGCCTTTGTGGGTAACCAAACATGAACAAACTGTATTTCAAAGTCTAGATGCAGGCAACCAAACCAGCCCTTAAAATACATTTTATTGTCCTACACCATCGCTGCTGATTCCTATCTATGCAGTTGCTAATGCTTTTTCCCTTTCACAAAAATTTCAGCTATTGGACACGACTGGGAATTGTGACCCTCTATGCTCGGTTGATGAAGTTAGCTCACAGTACTTTGAAGCTAACTACAAACCGAAAAATGACCTTCTAAAAGCTTTAACTATCATTGGCACAGCCTTGGCTGGGGCAGCCGCAATAAACCATTCCTGGGTTGCTGCTAATCAGGTCAGCTGGTTTGTTGCATCTGTCCAAAAGTTCCCTTATTTATCATTTTAACTATGTAGTTTGGCTCTTTCATGCACACAAGGATCACTATTGCAAACATCATTCAAATACTTCCTTCTGCAGGACATTGCAATGGTGTTGGTCTTTGCTATTGGCTATGCAGGTATCATTTTTGAGGAATCACTAGCATTTAACAAAAGTGGAGTTGCGTTATTGATGGCTGTCTGCCTATGGGTTATCAGAAGCATTGGGGTAAGCTATTTTCTGAAATCAACTCAAGACTTCAGCGACTATTTTCAAAATTTAATCTGTGAACCATACATTTTAAAACTCAGCTTCTGAGTGTCTCAGTTGTATTTTATTGTTTATTATTATTGGTTGAGAGTCAAGGCACATATCTAAAGAAAATTATATTGTATTTGTGATCTTAATAGGTATCAAAGTTCATTTTGCCACTTAGATTGCTGCAGCTTACAAATTATTCAAGAGGTGCATTGTATTTCCATTTTATGGAAGCTGCTTGAAAATAGCTTATTTATTAAATAAGATCTATAATAGTTCTGATTTTTTTTTTCAGCTGTGACAGTTAAAAAAGTCTATCAGTCTAGTATAACTTTCACAACCTTATCATCAAGAGAGTTGGAGTAAGGTGCTTAGTTGCAATACATGAGCAGTGCTAGTTTCACGGTCTGATGGCCCTTAAATGATTCAGAATAATAATGTTGGCGGTACCTTTCTTTTTGAGAAAGTTACTTTTTCGCTAGAGTTATCAAATTGAAAAGTAAGCCTGGAATGGCAAATAGTAAAAATGGGAAAAAATTGCTATCACGCCTTAGTGCTGAAAATAAAATTGTAATTGCAGAATAAAAGCTGCCTGCAAATTCAAGTGTTAATGGATTACTGCTTTCAGATGAATAAGATGGCATACTTTTCCTAGTTAATCTCCCTTTGAAGTTCCAAAGTTTGAATGTAGGGAGGAATTGCTATTTTGCTTTTTGTTGAAACTATCCATTTAAACACTCTTGATTGTATCTGATCGTCCTTTATTGTTACCTATTTTTCTGTTGAATGTAGGCTCCCTCGACTGATGTAGCTGTTCAAGAGTTGAGTCAGACAACTTCTGAAGTTAGTGAAATTGTGTTTTTCTTGCTTGGTGCAATGACTGTTGTGGAGATTGTTGATGCACATCAAGGTTTTAAGCTGGTGACTGATAATATATCTACTCGAAACCCAAAAACTCTTCTGTGGGTGGTGAGTTTCTTTTAGCATATCCTTTTGTCATTGAACTGTGTGTGAAATGAACAGTATATGTACCTAGTATAGTATTATCAAATAGTTGACAAAAGGAACTGTTTGCCAGTAGTTTTTTTTAATAGGATTGCTGCATAAAAATACTCCAATCTTGCCCTTTGGGATTAAGAATCATTATTTAATTATTCAGTCCAGAGAGAAACTTTTTATGATAGGTCCAGATAGTTCATCAGCTTCATATTATTTATGTTTTTTTCAACCAGCTTTTGTTTAGCGGCCTTTATTGTTGATCAGTTTCTGTTTAATTGTTAAGTACAAAAAGCATGCAAGACTTGACCCAATATGAGCACTGCGTCACTTAAAACAATGTTTTGAATTTCGATATTGAACTGAATCCAGAATAATTCTTGCCAAATAATTAAAATGTTCCACTCATTCTTTTTTTTCTACTCTTATGCTTTTCTCACTATAATTGCTTTGTTATACATCCGTTGACCTCATGAATCGTATTGACTTTAATTCCAGTGATCTGCAGATTCGTCTGTTGAGATTGTTATCTCTTTTTATTTTTTAATGTGGTTTTTGTGATCCGATCATATCCTAGTTGCTCCCTAAGTTCCTAACTAGGTTCTAGTGTAGCAAACCCAAATTTCTGTCGCTTATCCAGGCTCTTGGTTTTCCTACACTCTCATTCACTTGTGAATCTCTTATCTAATCTCATGTGTAGCATGTTGAAAAGTTCACACATCTTTTCCCTTTACTTATTACGAACAAGGAGAGCTTATTTTGCTTAGCTACCCCATATTACAGATTTGAAATGCTTGAAGTTCTGCATGTTCTTAGGACCTCTTGGTCTACACTCTCACGTTCGGGGAATATTTACGTTCCCACGTTATAAAATAACACCCCAAGTTCCCGTTCCACGTTCCTGTTCCGTTGTGGGAACATGCTGCTAAGAGGCAGCCCAGTCCAAGGACGAGAGGCATCTGCTTTTTGTAGCCATAACCAGCAGATGCCTAGCGCCCATCCTAAAATTTCGAGGTTATGAATTCAGAGGCCACCATAATGACACTCATGTCCAGGCGACTAGACAGTTGCCACCGTTGGTCTTATCTTCACCTTTCTAGAGAAAGCCTCTTCTTCTTTTGTCTATTGCCTTGATAACCCATTTGGGCAGGTCCATGGGAATCATCAGGTAGATGGGGATAGCAGTTAGCACTACCTTGACCACGATCAGATGAATGGCTTTGTTCATGAGAGGGGCTTTCCAACTAGGGAGATTGTCAGCAACTTTGTCTACCAACGGTAGCAGATATGCCTTGGTCGGCTTGTTGATTGTGAGTGGGAGGCCTAAGTAGTGCAAGGAAAACTGAAAGTAGCACAGGAGTGCCCTTTTTTTGTGAGAATGGGGAGTTGAACTCCTGACCTGTAGGTTTGCACATCTGCTTCCCAGCCCCTCCAATACATCTTTTTCATTGTTATGGTGTCATTTTTGTTCAAAGTTGCTCAACAAATAATTGCTTAATGTGCGCATTGGTAATAAAATGACAAGAATTGTACAAAAATAGGGAAAATTCTAGTACTTTTAGAACAATATAAAAAAACTACATTTTACGCAACCAAGTACCATGAAATTTTAATTTCACAAAATTTATGGCATAATTTTTAATATCTTGTTTTATTTTTTAAACATGAATTATTTAACTGTTTCAGATTGGTATTGTAACTTTCTTCCTGAGTTCAATCCTCGACAACCTGACTTCCACTATTGTGATGGTGTCTTTGCTTCGGAAACTAGTACCTCCATCAGAATACAGAAAGTATGCTTTCTGTTAACTCACATGTCATGTCTACACATTATCTAGTACTTTTTTTTCTTGACTATTTTGTCATTTTACACATGATGATCTTATCCTAGCACCACTATACTTATGTTCATTATACGCTTGCTCTGTATACAGGAATAGCTCCTAGGATCAATATAATGTGTAGCATCTTTCTATATTGTAGTCATTATATATGATACAGCTCCTAGGATCAATATAGTGTGTAGCATCTTTCTATATTATAGTCATTGTATATGATACTGACATGGGTATGGTGCCGTTGTGTATGGGTGGGGCAGGGGTTCGGGGGTTTTCTCGACCTGCGTGAGAAGGTCTTCTTCTTAATGCAATGCCCAGGGGCTGTCTTACCCTGCAGGTCGAGGGTTTTTTTTTTAATGAACTTAGAAGTATCAATTGCAGAATTTGTCCTGTAGCAACTTAGCAGATTGTTGAATGGACCATTGTTCAACCTAGCAATGTTTACTCTGTGCCTTTAAAATGGCAGCATGACATCCCTGTGCTCCTGCTGTGATCCTCACTAAGTCAGGGTTTGAAATTGTTTGAGCATAAACTAGTTAGAAGAAAAGTAATGACTACTAGTCATATTGAACTTCACATTTCAATTTTTTTCAGAGGTTAGCAGGTCAGTCCATTAGTACCTTCACAATTTGTTTGGGGATTTCATATGGAGAAAATTTCTTAGATACCATACAATTACAATTGAAATGCCACTAAAATGTTCTCAACAAGTTCCTTCCGATGTATAGAATTGTTGCCATTTCTGTTGGCTCTTGTTGCCTTTAACATTGCATAGCTTCAACTTATTTTTAGATGCCCATTGCCCCTGTACAGGAAAATAATTGCACATGGGTAACTGCAACGTGTTTTTGGAGGCTGTAGCAATGGGCTAATATCCTGTAGCATTGGCCCAGTAGTTGGCTTGGTCTCTCTATCTGTAGTTGCCTTTGGATATCAAGTTAGATTAGTTAAATGCAAAAGACACCACCTCCTTTTTATTGGTCTTTGAGGGTGCTAGTCCCAACATGAATGACCTGTTGCGTGCCTTTGACGATGAACACCACTTGTGGTGTCTTGCGGGTGCACGGAAGCTTGATGCCTTAGGTCCAGCTCTAGCGCAGGGTAGGTAGGCAGTTAGAGTGTTGGTCAGGTCTCACCCAGAGTGTGTGTTTATCGGTTAGAAAATATATGTTTCAGGACTCTCCTACAGCTCGGTCCAGAGTATGGGGGTATAATTGTATGGGACCGTTTTTTCCTCTCTTGATACAATGATACGCAGCTCTCCTGCATATTCAAGAAAAAAAAGGAGGGTAGGATTTGAAAATAACGCAACCTAACTTGATGCCTTTTTTGTGGCGGCTTGGGGGTTGAGGGGACACTCGGTTGCAAATAAGGAGTTTTGACTTGTTCTTTTCATGTTGGGGTAAGGCCAAAGATTGTGTTTTGCGTACTTTCACCATTTAGTGCTAGTCTTTTCTTCTCACGCTTATTAGGATAATGGCAATAGAGATGGAACAGCATTTAAGTTGGTTCCATCACATGCCAGTGCATTGGTCTAAAGAACATTTTGTTCTCCAAATCCAACAATAAATAGTTGGTGGAATGTTATTTAGCATCTTGGGTGAGTTAAACATTGACTTATTGGGACAGATTGTCAGGTGCTGTTGTTGTAATATCAGTCTAAAGAACATTTTGTTCTCCAAATCCAACAATAAATAGTTTGGTGGAATGTTCTTTCGCATCTTGGGTGAGTTAAACATTGACTTATTGGGACAGATTGTTAGGTGCTGTTGTTGTAATAGCAGCGAATGCTGGCGGTGCATGGACACCAATTGGTGATGTGACAACCACTATGTTGTGGATTCATGGTCAGATTACAACATTGAAAATAATGCAGGTTAGGTTTTGTAATTTTTGCTTGTTTTCCACGATATGCTTATGCAAATATTTGTGTCTCGTGCTCTCTGAATTGTTTTGGAAATTTTAATTAACTTTTCATGTTATTTTGTTCTTTTCCTTATTTGTCAATGAAAAGTAGCAATCTAGATTTTGGTATTCATATCTGTTATCGATTCAAAATATTGCCTGTCTTTTTCTCTATGGAAGTTATACAGTTCAGTAAATTTACTTGAAGGAGAAGTGCAAAAAATATCTAAACATGTCAGATTTAGTAAAGGATAATGCTACATTTTCTATTTCTCTTTTATCATAATGCTCTATTCGTACATGTTTTACCGAGTACACACATAGAGATGTATGTATTCTATGGTGCAAACATCATGAGTCTGGACTAAATCATGTTTTACCGAGTACACACGTAGAGATGTATGTGTTCTATGTTGCAAACATTATGAGTCTAGATGAAATCACTATACTTGACTGTAGGTAGTGTGGAGTCTATATTTTCTGTAATATATCTTATAGTAACTAGAAAATTATTTATCAGAATGGCCTCCACAAAGCAAATACATACTGTCACTATATTTACAATATAAAGTGTACACTGCAGATATTCTATTTGTTTTTTATGATATTGTCAAGGCTATACTTTCTTGCCTTAACCCTTAACTAATGAAATGGTAAAACATAGCTCTATGCTAAAAAGGGTATATGAAATGCTAAGACAAAGCATGTAGTGACTAACAATGTAATGTTCATTTCTAGTTCCTCCTAGATTGAAGTCACCTTAGACTCAATTTGAGTGCCTATTCTTTCTTATTTATAATTACATCTCCTAGGTTGGAGCCCCCCCACCCCCCCACCCACCCACACACACACACACCCAAAAATCCTTTTGGACTGGTCAGTGTAAAGGTTCTAGAACAACATATTGTGGACTTTTATAGCTTTATGGAAGGCATAGTTACAATTGCAGTACATGTGCAATGCAAAATGCATGTATCCATTATGACATCCTTTGGTGGGTCTGGATGCCTGGTGACTCAAGTTTGAAAAGATCAGTAAGCATTTGCACCATGTAAATATGGTAGGCACTTCTAGTCAGGGAGCATGCACCATGTGGTTAATCATACATAAGGCTTATTTTTATTATGTCTGATCTTATACGGAACCTGGCCTGAACCTTGATTGCTTCTGATGAGTTTCAACTCTAGCCTACCCCAACTTGTTTGGGACTTAAAGGCTTTGTTGTTGTTGTTGTTGTTGTTGTTGATCTTATACGGAACCTGATTGCTGTATGCCTTTTTATGATATGGTTTCCACTTTTGCTTTATAGTCAAGTGAGATAGAACTTGGCCCAGTGTTGTGGAGTTTTGCGGTTTATTTTATGCATGCCAGCAAAATACTATGTCATTTTCTTGAAATGAACTACTTTATGATCTGGCAGGGCTTGTTTATTCCCTCAGCTGTTTCGTTGGCAGTCCCACTGGCTCTGATGTCCCTCACCAGGTTCTTAACCAGTGACAACTATGGTATACAAAATGAAACAATGTTAACAGTGTCTCATCTAACAATTTTTATACATTGCGAACAGTGAAGCAAATGGGTCGTCTCAGAAATCTTCCAGCTTGCTGTCATCAGAGCAGATGGCTCCTCGGGGACAACTTGTATTAGGTGTTGGAGTTGGAGCATTAGTGTTTGTTCCAATCTTTAAAGCTCTCACTGGCCTGCCACCTTTCATGGGTATGCTACTTGGTCTTGGGATTCTCTGGATCCTGACAGATGCAATCCATTATGGAGACGCTGAAAGGCAGCGGCTGAAAGTTCCACAAGCACTATCACGGATTGATACACAAGGAATTTTATTCTTCTTAGGTATTCTTTTATCAGTTGGCAGGTAATTCTTCTCCTCTCCCTTCATTTACTACAATTATTTCAGAAACGCAAATGTACCACTGAGAATTGTATATGTTTGGTATACAATATTGTTAATAATGAATGAACAAAACATTTCAGGTAGAGATTTATTTTTACTTCTTGTACTAGATATAAGTACATTTGCAAAACAACTTTTTTCCTCGAATATGCAGGAGATCTGCATGTCATTGCATTAAGAGAGTGGCCAAAATAGCTAGGTACAACGACCAAACACGACCTTAGACAATCTCACCAACAACGATCAAGCAATGACATTTTGAGGACCAAACAAATAACCAAGCGATGCCTAACATGACCAAACACCCATACGACTGACAAAAAACCTCAAAGGAGAACCAACACGACCTAAATAAAAGAAAACAGCCACCTCCCAACCGCTCACAATCCAGTACGGCCTCACAAGCCACAACCCTTAGCACGCATAGGCGAGGGTGGCACTGATGGCATACTAGCTTCAAGGATCATTGGATCACACCTCTCCATCATGTGCTCGTCGACCATTGGATTGAACTCTTGATTGTTGACAGTCTGAAGGTGTGTCCACAGATCCTTCATGCTCCTGACTGGTGCCACCAAGGAATTCACATGACTTGGAGGCTGGAGCCTCCTCAAGGTGGACCACAATTGGGCGCACTTGTACCAACAACAATGTAGAATTTGAGTCAGTAAGTATGGCTGTTACAGCGCCCAAGAGAGCACCCTTGCAATCCTCCATCACCCTGGAGTACAACTTATAGCCCATTAATCATTGTCATAATTGGGATGGGTGGTATGCTTTTGATTAAGATGCATCTTAATTGGGGCAAAATAGGACAGAGAGTGAAAAGTCCTCTTGGCTTGTGGGCTTATCTTTGTAAAGGACGCTTAGACATATATTTGGAATGAAGTAGGTTCTTGTTTTATTTGGGAAACAACAAAGTTCGTGATAGCTGCCAATTGTTCTGAGACATGATCCTCAGTTCTTCAGCATGTAGATTTTGTTATGTTCAAGGTTATTGTAGCTACAAGGCTGTCTACTGCAGGGGCATGGTTACTGTTGAATGCTAGCAACAACACAGCAGATCGTGGAACTAGGAGCATGGCTAGATTATTAGGATCTGTTGGAGCATGGCTTAAAAATAAAATTAGTTTGGAGACGATATTTCATTGAGATTGCATTGCATTCTAGCTCTTAGATCGGGTGCTTCTCGAGTCAAACTGGTGATTGGTGAACTCTGTATTTACAAAGAGAGCCAGGGGCTGACTTGTTTCTGGTAAGCAAAAGTTTCATTATCTTTAACTATCTCTAGTCTTTCTCTTCCTGCAGCCATGTCCCTCTTCTCTAAGCCCTGTTCTACCTTCAAGCTCTCACCATTACATTCTTACACCATTTATCCTCTAATCCTCTATTTTACATGACTTATGTGTCCTTTTGGGTGTGTTCGGCTCTCCTGGGCTTGCTGTATTTGTTCATCTCTTTTCATAATATAATGACGTGCAGAAAAAACACATGACTTACTGTGCTCTTCCTATATTGGCATCACTGGTGTCATAGTTCAGTTAAAGGATGCCATGGGGAACAGCTTCCGCAGAACTAGTACAAGGGATATGACATGTAAAGAGGAAGAAAATATTTGCATGTCTGAGTTTTCCAGTATATGGAGAGAAGCCTTTTCTTTTGTTGCACTATTTTTCTACCCTAAATGTCAGTGATGGACAATATTCTGTTTGTAATATGGTATTGAATAATTGTTTTCTATGTAATATACATTTATAGTTATAAACTGGTGCACCTTCATGACGTTAGTGTGATGAGAAACCACATGTCCTGTTATCTGCAGTCCAGTCCATTACCAATAAGATGTTCATTTCCTAATAGTTTTTCTCTCTTTTGGCACTAGCTTGGAATCTGCAGGGATTTTGAGGCAGTTAGCAAATTATCTTGATGCCAATATTCCAAATGCTGATCTTATTGCTAGTGCAATTGGTGTGGCATCAGCAATTATAGACAATGTTCCACTTGTTGCTGCAACCATGGGGATGTATGACCTGACTTCATTCCCTCCAGACTCGGACTTCTGGCAGCTTGTTGCATTCTGTGCGGGTACTGGTGGTTCAATGCTTATCATTGGCTCCGCAGCAGGAGTTGCTTTTATGGGAATGGAGAAGGTGGATTTTTTTTGGTATTTTCGCAAGGTAAACTGCTCCTTTGTTCAAATACGAAGAGACACTATCAAAAACGATATATTACAGCGATGTGAAGTTCTTTATTATGGTATCAGCCATGTGCATTTAACTGCAATTCCGTATATTTCCCAGACAAACTGTTGAATTTAATCTGTATATGCTGATTATCTCTTTTAGAAGTCCAGTGTTGTGAATAAAATTTTTGTTTCAGACTGCACCTACCTTAGTTGATCGTTGCAGTTGTTTGTGTAAATATTGTTCAGTTTAGTATCATTGATTTTTTTCTGTATTTTCTTGTTACTGTGCTGCTACTTATGGTTTGTCTACCTTTTGCAAGCATGGCGACAAAGTAAAAATTTCAAGTGAAAAATGCTTTAGCAAATCTAGGCTCTAATCTACAGTTCGACTAATAGTCCATGAATGTTAACATCATAAATGAACTATACGAATATATCTTGCTTCCTACTGCCAACTATGAGTTCACATCCATTTTCCATAAATATTCATTCTTATTGTTAGGGACACCATTCGTGAATTATTTTTCGTTTCATTTCATTCTTGAATTATTTTTCCTGATGGTCTCACCCATGTTGAAGCAATCAGTTTGAGGCTTGTATTCTGGTACTCTGGGAACCTATGGTTTTGTTTTCTCCGATTATGATGTTGATAATACATCAATTGGTAACTTACAACATCAGTGTCACACAAGCACATCTCAGGATACCAAATCCTATTAGCATCAGTGAAACAATATAAATCCTGAGTAGCATGTTTCTTTATGTATTTTTCTGTAATAGCAACAGCAGACAATTCAGAAATCCAAGCCTGCAGTACGCACATTTATTCTAGTTCAAGTGTCATACCATGTTGTTCATCTTGTCATGTTTCTTGTGTTTGCAGGTGAGTGGTTTTGCCCTTGCAGGTTATGCAGCTGGTATAATCTCTTACCTAGCTGCTCAAAATCTCCATCTATCCCTTCCCACTTCGCTGGCTGAGATCCCTTTTATTTCGGGATCATAAAAGGTTGGCCTTTGTAGTCATGTAAGATCTAGATATGGAGGTGAACCAAGCACCATTATTGTTTTCCATATCTTATGTAAGGTTCAGTGTGTTGGCATAAAGTATTCAGAACTTAGGAATAAGACAGCCGTGAGCTTCAAGGCCCGACTTCAGATTTGGACCGGCTTATCTCAAGTGCTGGTGAACTTTTTAGGCTAGGGTTGAGGATGCTGTGAGAAAGACTGCACTGTTTACTAGGACTGCTTTCGAACCAAGGATATACCAGGTTGGATATTTGCGAACCTACTCCGCAAAAATAGGAGCAACTTAGAAATGTGCAATTATGTAAGAAACAAGCTTGGTTCTCTTGTATATTAGGTATGTAATAAGATCCAGAAATGTGGTATAACTGCTGTCTGGTAATATCGTTAATGCTCTTGTTAGGCAGCTGCATAGTTCAAATCACATATTCTTCATTGCAACAGGACATTGACGATTTTCATTTCTGAACAAACGGCATGGTGTTATCCATCATTTGAGAGTTAGATGTAATGGATAAGTAATACTTCATTTGTTTCAAATTATAAGTCGCTTTGTCTACATCCATTCTGTCATGCATCTATATATATAACATATGTTTATGCATAACAAAATGGATGTACCAAAAAAAATCAAAGCCACTTATAATTTGAAACGGAAGGAGTAGATAGGCCGCAATATTTGTCCACGTGCAAAGTAGGGGTGAGTGTTGCATCTGACCTAGACAGGTTGAACAAGTGGCTACAGGAGCTTACAGTGTTCCTGAACCTCAATGGCATTTTGGCTGATCTGGCTGAAGAGGTCGCCATCCTAATCCTCTTTGTAGTCTGCCACTGTTAATGGAATGGCCTATCTTTCATGTGTCTGTTAACAAACACTAATTGTAAGATATCAATTAGAAGGATGCAGTAGAGAGAGAGAGAGAGAGAGAGAGAGAGAGAGAGAGAGTTTTATTTTCTTCTCATATATGGGTAGAGAATACAAAATATTTGAATTCTATCTTTGCTTCTATTTATAGATGAATGAGGCGGTTGTGAGTGCCCATCTAAAAGCAGCGAGAGAGAGGGAGGGAGGGAGAGAGCTTTTTATCTTTTTCTCATATATGGGTACAGAATACAAAATATTTGAACTCTATCTTTGCTTGTATTTATAGATGAATGAGGCAGTTGTGAGTGCCCACCTAAAAGCAGCTCTAGGGTAGTACCAAATCGAACCGTGGGGAGAGAAAAGAGAGCAAAATCGATTTCACATTGGAGCAACCAAATTAAAACTAAAGATTTTTTGGTTGGACACCCAAACATGGTTAATTATACTAGCTCATGGGATGTGATGTATTGTTTTTAGAATTACATAATACCCACGTCCACAACACGCACATTCATCCCGTATGAACACACGTACGCAAACCCTAATCCATATGAGCACCTCCGAAGGACTGAGCCGACACATCTCGAAATTCACGAAGTTACCATAGGTGTCTCATTGTCGACGGGGACGCCGCCTACCACTGAAAGTATAGCGCCGTCAAATCCTGAAATGAATCCAGGAAAATACGAGCACATGTGCCAAGTCGAGGACTTGAACCCGAGTGGGTAGGTTCCACCATAAAGAACCCAACCAACTGATCTTTGATCAGTTTGCATGGGATGTGACGTATTGATGGAAGGATGTAGCACCCGGTTTTAAGGACAAAACTAGATACACATCATATGTGAGCCTAGAAAGTCAAATCTCACGTATAGCTACAAATAAAGTTAATATCAATAGACAATGCTTAATATATAACATACTTAGTATAAAAGGATATAACCTTAGACAGCAAACAGCGAAAAGACCAATGTTTACAAGTCGTCCGATTAATCGCGATTAGTCGGTCTGGTCGGTCCCATGACCTCGATTAGAGACTTCGACTCGATTAGCTCGACTAGAAACATGGTCGTCCGACCAGAGGGCTGCACGACCAGGCTGGGCACTGCCTTCTTTGGGCTTGCCTGACTGGGCTTCAAGGTGAGTAGTTGGGCTGCCAATTTGGCCCACTAGGGTTTGTAATATATATACAAGAGGCTACTGCTCTGCTCTTTCTCTCTTCTCCTCTCCTGGCTGCTGCTCTCGTCTCCTCTCATGGCTGCTGCTGCTCTCCTCTCCTCTATTGGCTATTGCTGCTCTCTTCTCCTCTCCTGGCTGCTACTTCTGCTCTCCTCTCCTCTCCTGGCTGCTGCTGCTCTCCTCTCCTCTCCTGGCTGCTGCTGCTCTCTTCTCCTCTCCTGGCTGTTGCTGCTCTGCTCTTTCTCTCTTCTCTCCTGTGCATGACGGCTGCTGCTCCACACGCCTCCAGTCTTCCCCGTGTGCCTCCAGTCGCCGTTCTTCGTGATGAGCTGCTCCGACGACGGTATGTGCCTTTCCCCTCTCCATCTTCTTCCCTCCTCCCCCATCCCTCACTTTGCAGCCTCTCTGGCTCTCTGCTAGGTTGCTTGCTGTGATGTACTTTTGTCCCTCTGCTATTCTCTGGCTCTCCATCATCCATCCTAAGAAGTTGTTCTTCTGCAGATGTGGACCGACGATGTGCAAATGTGGAAGTGTACATGCCTCCGCCTGACCTTGAAGGAGGTGTTCCAGATTCATTAGTTGGGTCAGATCCTGCTGCCACGGCTTCCTCATCTACTCTAGAAGATATTCCTTCCCTAATTGAGAGGGCTATAGCAAAACTACCTCCAGATCTTGCTGCCCATGCTGTTGACACAAAGAGAAAGGCAAGATCTCAAGACCCAGGATGGAAGTATGGGTGGTGGCCAGATCCTTCTGTCGATGCGGGACCCATAAGGTTTCCCACGGAGAAGAGAGAAGAAAGCCTAGTCCAAATAGGATTCTCTACATGTAATCCTACTAGGACTAGTTACACGTAATCCTACTAGGATCTCTACTTTATAACCGACTAGGACTCCCGCCTCTCCTGGACTATATAAAGGAGGGCAGGGAGCCCTAGATCGGCACCTACACAAGAGATCACGATTTCTACAACTTCAACATCACACAATCAATACAACGCAAGGGCTAACGCCGACTGGACGTAGGGCTATTACTCGACCACAGTCGAGGGCCTGAACCAGGATAAATCGACTGTCTCCTTGCGTTTACCGTTGAGTTCCTGCAAACGCCGATACTCCTCCGAACAAATCACCGTCCCGGGTACCCCGTGACGGGTTGCCGGTGGTAAAACATCGACAGCTGGCACGCCAGGTAGGGGTTCTCGGCGCTTTGCGTTCGAGAGCTTGGTGGACCTCAAAATCAAGATTCGTCGCAGCACTCGTCGGCCCTCATCGACAACTCACTACGGCTTAGAAGACCTTAAGAACAACTCACCGCGGCACTCATCGGCTCTCTTCGACAACTCGTTGCGGCTCTCGTTGGCCTCATCGACAACCCGCCATATTCACGTTCAGCATCGGCATCAATTCGTGCGAGCACGAGACCTCTTCGTCAACATCTACTCCGACTTCGTCAACTCAGCGAGATCCCAGCAGAAGCGCGGCTGTATCACGTTCCTACTACACGCCAACCAGCATCAAACATGCCTGATACGAGTACAAGTCAGACTGCAACTCAGACTCCATCACAACTCAGCTATATGCGGATTCAAGTCCAACTCCGACACAAGAAGAGTCCTACTCCCACACGAAGCCAACAACGTGCGGGCCAATTATGAAGCAACACATCCAAGCGATATACAAGCTATGAGATTGGACAGAAAAGGATAACGACATACAAGTCAGTCAGGATATATGGAATCAATGGATCAACCCGTGCATACACGCACACACCCCCGTCTCCAAGTCAACTTCGTATACGAATACATCATGGACATGCAAGAAGCTAACAAAGGAAGCAACCAAGCAAAGCCAAAGGTGTTTGTGCATTGATTTATACATACGACATACTCATATGAGAGAAGGTCAAGAAATACAAGCAATACGGTCAACAAAGAGAAGACCACCTACAACAAGCCGACAAGTCACGAGCAAGCAACCAAATTCTGGGAACCCGACAACATGTTTCGAGTTGTTTCGAGTACTCGACATGACAGTCACTCGTTTGGTTAAACTCATCAGCAAACAACTCGGACGAGCTGTCCGACGACTTCATCATGCTGTTCGACTACATCAAGCAAGTTGTCGACCCCGCCTCCATCAGCTCGGATGCTATGCCAACAACTCGGCTGCAAACTGACTACTTGCCACACCGACCGACAACTCAGCTGCGGTGATCGACAACGCGGCCACGAACCAAGCTAAGTCATGTCTCATTTTTTATATATTTCAGATATTATTCATATATGTCTCTGGGAAGACACAAAAATCATCATGCGAGCAAACATAATGCTCTAAAGTCAAATCATCATGCGAGCAAACATAGTGCTCAAGATACAAAAAAATCATCATGCGAGCAAACATAGTGCTCTAGGTCTTCTCTTAACGGTCGCCGAATTCCTCAGGTAGAACACGCCTTAATCCGTGAAGCTTGTCTACTCACATGGACGGTCACAAACCGAGTGCCAGGCTCACATGGTCACATCATGAACCTCTGAACCATACGCCAGAGATTCAAGTGCTTAAACGTAACAGGACACTACCTGAGGAATTTACATGGCCTAGCAAGAGCAAGACGCAAAAAAAGTTTATATGCATTTTATGATGCCGGGGCCTGCCCCTGATTGATTATTCAAATATGGGACATGCTCCCGACTTCATATCCGGAATGCCATTTACAACATATTTTTATGTTTAACATGCAGGGGAGCTGAGAGCTAGTCTAGAAACAACCTGGTTTGATCAAAAAAGAACCCCGACAAGGTGCGGCAAGAACCAAGACAAGCGCTTAGAAAGAATCCGGAACGATCAGAAAACAACCCTGAAGAGGTGCTGCAAGTAACAAGACAAATTCAGAAAGAACCCGGATTGATCAGAAAACAACCCGGATGAGGTACATACAAGTTCAGAAAGAACCTAGACGAAGTGGACCCACAACCTGGAAGAGGTACATCAAGAACCAGAGAAGTCTAGAAACGACCTGGTTGAATAAAAAACAACTCGGAAGAGCATCACGGCTTAGTAAAAAACTAAGCTCGGGGGCTCGTCATTCGCTTCAACTACGCCCGGGGGCTCGGATTCAAGGATGAAAGACCAAGAATACAAGTACTCAAGACTACAACAACGACAACACATCAAGACCCTTCATCCAATTTCTATTCTAAAGAAAAGTACTCGGAGAAAGCTCGGGGGCTGCGGGATACATAACCCCAAAATTTTTTTTGAAGACAAGAATCTGGACCCTCCAACTTTTGCAAGCAAAAGCAAGAGGCTCGGGGGCTACACTCAGTGAGTGCAATTTTTACGAAAAATTTCACCCACCGAAAAAGAACTCGGAGCAACCAAGAAGACTAAAGGGACCCTCTGGCTTCTTGTCCCAACAAGCAAGAGGCTCGGGGGCTACACTCAGTGAGTGCAATTTTTATGAAAAATTTCACCCACCGAAAAAGAACTCGGAGCAACCAAGAAGACTAAAGGGACCCTCTGGCTTCTTGTCCCAACAAGCAAGAGGCTCGGGGGCTACACTCACTGAGTGCACTTTTGTCCAAAAGTGCACATCAGCCGAAGAAAAGACAAAGAAGACCATCTCAAGATCTTGCTTCAAGAAAGAACCCGGAACAAGTCTACAACAACCTGGCCCTTGAAGCTCAATCATGAAATACTCGGGGGCTTGTCGATGCGGGACCCATAAGGTTCCCCACGGAGAAGAGAGAAGAAAACCTAGTCCAAATAGGATTCTCTACATGTAATCCTACTAGGACTAGTTACACGTAATTCTACTAGGATCTCTACTTTGTAACCTACTAGGACTCCCGCCTCTCCTGGACTATATAAAGGAGGGCAGGGGTCCCTAGATCGGCACCTACATAAGAGATCACGATTTCTACAACTCCAACATCACACAATCAATACAACGCAAGGGCTAACGCCGACTGGACGTATGGCTATTACTCGACCACAGTCGAGGGCCTGAACCAGGATAAATCAACTGTCTCCCTGCGTTTACCGTCGAGTTCCTGCAAACGTCGATACTCCTCCGAACAAATCACCATCCCGGGTACCCCGTGACGGGTTGCCAATGATAAAACATCGACACCTTCCAAGAAGGACTTTGTGCAGTGCATATTTTGTAGGAAGGTAGTCCCATCCGGAATATGCAGATTCAAGCAGCACCTTGCTGGGGGGTATGGAGATGCAATAAAATGTCCTAATACTCCAGTAATAGTTAGGAAGGAGATAGCTGTTTATCTGAAAAAGAGTTCAAGGACTGTTCTTGTGGAGGTACGTGTAGAAGATGAAGATGAACAAGATGCTGCTAGTGTAGAAGAACCTGCAGCTGTACCCGTACCAAGTTTTGGAATAAAAGTTAAGCAAGCCAAGAAGAAGATTGCTCAGGCTGCCATCACTTCTTTCACTATATCTGCTACAGCAAAATCAGCAACTCAAAAATAGTCCAGGTCAATGAGTTCCATGCTTTGCAAGTCACCAGAAGTAGTTGCAGAGAGGCACAAATCCAAGCAAAGTCAACCTACACTTGAGCAGTGCACAAAGAAAAATAAGGAGGCCAAAGTAATTGTTATGATCATGTTGCCGATTTCTTTTATGAGAATCGCATTCCATTGAACGTCATTAATTCAAGAAGCTAGGAAGTTTTGCTTGAGTCAATTGGACAATATGGTCCTGGGTACCGCTCACCATCATATCATGATGTTAGGACTCCGCTGCTTGAAAGAGTTGTGAACAAAACAGCGGAGTTGAGGAAGAAGCATGAGGCGGCTTGGAAGGAATATGGTTGCACCATAATGTCTGATGGGTGGACTGACACAAGCCACCGCCATCTTATCAATTTCCTTGCTAATAGTCCAGCAGGGACTTTCTAGGGTCTGTTGATGCTTCAAGTGAGATAGCAAATGCGAATATGTTGGCTGACTTGTTGGAGAAGCAAATTGATAAGGTTGGGAAGGAACACGTGGTGCATATTGTCACTGACAATGGAGCCAACTTCAAGGCAGCAGGGAGGCTTTTAATGGAGAGGATCCCACATCTATTTTGGACACCATGTGCAGCCCATTGCTTGGATTTGTTGTTGGAGGATATTGGGAAGATCAAGGAATTCCACACTTGCATCAACATGGCACAGAAGGTGACCAGATTCATGTACAAGCATGGGAGGGTTCTAGATCTAATGTGAAATAAGATTGGAGATCTTGTGAGGCCAGCTGTAACTCGCTTTGCCACTTCATTTCTCACATTGGCAAGCCTGCATAAGAACAGGAGTGGATTGAGGAATTTAGTGGTTAGTGATGAATGGCATGCTACCAGTTTCTCTACCACTCAAGAAGGCCGGCGAGTTGAGAACATTATCCTTTCAATGCCATTTTGGAATAAAGTGGAATTATGCCTAAGAGCTTCACAACCACTTCTTGTAGCTCTAAGGATAGCAGATGGAGATGAGACACCAGCAGCTCCTGAGATTATGGCAGCCATGGATGTTGCAAAGGCCGCAATCAAGGATTCTTTGCAACGCAAACCAGATTTACTCAAAGAGGTACTAAAATACTATGATAACAGATGGGAAAACCAAATGGAGCAGCAGTTGTATGGAGCAGCCCTATACTTGAACCCAAGCAAGTTCTTTGCCCTAAAGGAAAAGGATAGGAGACAAGCAGGAAGGCTGAGAATCATGTTTAATCAAGTTATGTGGAAGATGGTGACTGATGATGAGGAGCAGAACAAGATAAGCAAGTAGGCAGAAGACTATGAGAGGGCTGAAGGCGAATCCTTCTCACAACCAGGAGCAATAAGAGACAGAGATAGAAAAATCCTAGTAAGTTCTCTAATAACTATTTCCTTCCCTTTTTTCTAAAAGCAATCAGCAATGAACTAATTAAGTACATTACAGTGCTTTGGTGGGGTGCATATGGTGGCCTCACATATGAGCTCCAATGTTTAGCAAAAAGGATTGTTAGCCTTTGTTGTGCTGCATCTGGATGCGAGCGTAGTTGGAGTGAATTTTCTGTTGTAAGTGCTAGTGTACTACTGCTGAGTAATTAAGTATGGTAGTAAACTAGTAATATTGATATGTGATTCTGCATTATATTTTGTGTAGGTCCATACAAAAAAGAGAAACCGATTAGAGCACCAAAGGTTAAATAAATTGGTATATGTTAGTTACAACCGCAAGATGGAAAACATATTTAAAAAAATTAGAGAGCTGGGATCCAAAGGAAAGATATGCAATCCACTCTTGCTTGATGAATTTCATTGGGAAAATGAATGGGTCAATGAAAATTGTGAACCAGAACAGGAAGGTGGTGGCGATGCTATGACTTGGGCTGTTGTGGATGAGGCTATTGGTGCAACTCAGGGTCTAGAGGGACATAACTTGCCTAGGGCTGCTGCTACTCGTGCTGCTGTTGCTGCCCCTATGAGGCGTACTTATGCTAGGAATAGGAAGCGTCCAAGGAACACAGTGACTCTGACACAAGATATTGATGAAGTTGATGATGAAGACCAAGATCAGCATGTAGATTCAGTAATAGCAATGGAAGAGAATGAAGAATCTACACCAACTGAAACTGGAGATGGACTAACTGGAGATGGAGATGGAGGCTTCACTTTTAATGTTGATTTGCTTAATTAGATGGTTAGTTGCCTACTTTTGTTGGACTGTTAAATTAGATGTCAATGTTTGTGACTGTGTTGAACACTTTAGCAGTTTAGCTTATGTGTACTGAACTTGAACACTTTAGCTTATGTGTACTGAACTTGTTTGCTAAATGCTAGTTATTTGCTACTGCAGCCATGCTTGCTACTGCAGCAGTGCTGCTGTTGAGCTGTGTTAAGATCAAGACTACATTAGTGTTGCTAATTATGGTCTTCTTTGGTATTTTAGGCTTCCAGCAGCAAGTCAGCAAAGAAATAGAGTTTGGGATAGGAATATGGACCTCTGGACATGGTAGAAAAGAGAAGAAAACAACTCCCACAAGTAAGTCACCACCTAAACTCAGTAGGAGATAGAGATGCTCTTGATGCTTGCTTTATTGTGTATACTATATAGTATATATAGGTATATATATAGTAGGTATATATATCCTGATATATAGGACGACCAGGGGTCGACTAGGTTCGACTAATCGTCCTGGTCGACGATTAATCGCGATTAGTCTTCTGGTCGGTCCCATGGCGACTAGGTTCGACTGGACGACTTGAAAACATTGGGAAAGACAACTCCGATTTTTAAGTGAAGACTCCAATTCCATAGGGACCACTGACTGGGTGATCATAAGTCTAATTCCTCCAACTTTAGCAATCTGGTACCCATCCGGAATTTTTATCCAAATAATTGAAAAATAAAGCAAGCGTAAGTACATGACGTACTCAACAAAATATAACATGGGGTTCATGAGTAGGGAAAAGCGGGAGTGGGCCAGCTGGGCGCTAGGCTGCACAGGGAAGCAAGGCCGAACACGCCAAATGCCAGGTAAGGAGAGGGAGGGAAAAAGAAATTCCTTTTTATTTTCTTAAACCCAATTTTCAAATCCAAATTCAATACCAACTTAAATCGTTTTGAAGTTCTAATCAAACCCAATCATCACAAAATAAATATGCAGCTGCATGTATGCACAAACATATTGCTACTCCTTATGATGAATTTTAATATAATGAAAAATATTATTTTTCCTATATTTCATGAGCACCAAAAATTCATAATTAATCATTTTAACTCTATCTTCAATATTGAAATTTTTAGGGTGTTATAATTTCTACCCTCTTAAGATGAATCTCGTCCTCGAGATTCGGAAAACGTCGACTAGGAGATAGGAATACTCTATCTTTGGATTCTTCTTTACTTTCTCGTGCAGTTCAATTGTCTTGATAAGGATCCCACTTTACTTTGCACACCTGTTAACCTTACTCCAAGTAACTTGTCAAACTGATTCCAAGATTTTGACAAATACTCTAAATAATACTTAGGTATCTCCAATCACTAGGCCACATTTCCTATAATACCAATTCTCTTTCTTGAAATATTCACCTTCGAACGGAGCATGTTCATTTTCTTGGTCAGAAAAAGATTCTACCACCAATCTTCAAAACATTAATGATTCCGGTTAAGTTGCTCGAACTTGAAATACAATTCTTAGTCCTTGGTGTCGTCCAAATCTTCTTAGCTAATCTTTCCTTTGCTAAGGGCATCGGCAATGACTTTTTCTTCCCTAGGTGATAGCACTTTTCCAAGTCATAATCTTGATCAATACCAAACCAACGATGATGTCATATGCTCAAAACCAACTTTGTGAAGATGTTCCTTAGATTCTTATGATCCTCATAGATGTCACTTATCATGCCCAAGTAGATAGTACCTTCATGCTCCACAATGGATAACTCCAGATCATACGTCAGATGTTTCATCTCATGTTTTCTTGCTTAAACCTCTATTTTTTCTTCTTACATAAGGATACATCCCACACCTTGATAAGGTGCATCATAGTAGATAAAAAAACTCTTGTCCTGATCTGGCAAAGCTAATACATAGGTTTTACCTCAACCTCTTTTTTTACCCCTTCAAATACTTAGCTGATGTCTTTTGATCTGAACTTAAAACCTTCTCCAGTAACACTATCAACATCTTGATGGTCTTGGATAAACCTCCTTTGAACCTCTAACCAAATCTAATTATTTAAAACTCTGACTTTCTCTCACATCTTTGAGTGGGTTTCAATCACATCACTAACTTTCTTGGTACCTTTCCCTATATTAACATATCCACGTAGAGAACTCACTTGTCAGGCTTGATGTCACATTGATGTTTTCTGAGCCCACGTATAACCAACTATAGATGTCCCATATCTCCTTCCAAAGGTTTTGATCCAGGGACCTATGGGTCATGGGCCCACCACGCTTCCGCTGCGCAAACTAGAACGTATGATACTTCATCTTGCAAATTCTTCAACTTAGCTACCCCCTTAAGAAAAGATCAGCTAGGGGACATAAAAAGGGTAGCTTACACCTCCTTCTAGATGAGCTAACTAGTATCAAGATGTCCTGATATCCCAATGATACTCTTGTGTATGGGCAGACAAGAAATCTGAAATTTCTCGCGGGATGAAAAACAGCAGCGCAGTAAACACAGCTGTAACTCTCATTCTGTTAATACAATGAAGTTGTAGCTTATACCATTAGAAAGCTTATCAAATCCTCCATAACTTCCTTATAGAACACTTTTCTAAATTTTGTAGTTTAGGTGGTCGAAAACAATGCACAACAAAAACTACTCTAGATTTTAGACAGAGCGGTTGCATCGTCTTGTGATTTTCATAACTCCATAACCAACATAGCTATCAAGGTGATTCTTGTGGTCAGAGAAAGATATTAAAGTCTAATATCGTCTAGAATTTTTCATGATTTCTGATCATCCAAAATCAGAGATATAAGCCGAAGAGTGCAGGCTGCTCCGAAAGGCAGGATAGAGAGAACAGGAGAGAACCAAAACCCGACTATTTATTTCATTAATCCTTATACCTTAGGCCTATAAACTAAATGAAATTATGGGGAAACCCCACAAGATCATTGCACTCATTACAAAGATCCAAAACAAGTATAACATAATGACAACCAATTAAACAATAAAGGTTCACACTTCAAACATTGACTCAATTAGCGATACTATCGTTTTCTCCATATTAAGGGCAAAGATCCTAAAGCTCCTCTTCCGATGACGCAAGAAGATGGTAAGAGAAGGTTCTAAAAGCATATCAAATCAAGGAGTGGAGATGAGAACAAAGACTTTAAAATAAGCACCAAGGTAGAGATGAATAGTAAGGGTAGAGATATAGTAGATAAGAAAATATCAAGGTTCATAGAGCAAGGGTTTTATAGCAACTTCTAAACCTTAGAACGGCCAGTTTCTACTAGGCTTATGTCCTACAATCAGCATTGCTCTGATACCACTTTATAGTACCCGGTTTTAAGGACAAAACCAGATACACACCATATGTGAGCTTAGAAAGTCAAATCTCACGTATAACTACAAATATAGGTAATATCAATAGACAAAGCTTAATATATAACATACTTAGTATAAAGGATATAACTTAGACAACAAACAGCGAAAAGACAACTTTGATTTTTGGGTGAAGACTCCAATCCCACAGGGACCACTGACTGGTTGATCACAAGCCTAATTCCTCCAACTCTAGCAATCTGGTACCCATCCGAGATTTTTATCCAAATAATTGAAAAATAAAGCAAGCGTAAGTACATGTCGTACTCAACAAATATAGCATGTGGTTCATGAGGCTCAAAAAACTGACACTGGTTCAACTGCGATTAGCTTTTAATTATCATATATTTAGCATAGGAGTAGTAACAAGTTTATCACAAGCCTATATAAACACATGATCAGGTAAACACGAATAATGAATAGCATAAACAATAATCATTAGTGTGTATCTTCATCATCGGTATCATCCGTGTTCTTCATCTATTCCGTAAGGGTCCAAGGCCGCTCGTGACCGTGAGCACGACTGATATATCAGTTTTACACTCTGCAGAGGTTGTACACTTTCACTGTGAGTCGTGATTTACCCTTTCGTTCGAGGTGGCCAACCTCTTGACCCACTACCAAGGAAGGTCGGCAGGGTTCACTATGAAGCCTTTCAAAGGTTCGTCTAACAAGTTAGGGCCGTTAAGGTTTCCCGATCAATAAGCATGAACGCCCCTCCAAAGAGTGACTAACAAAATACCAAGAAACCAAAGTGCACCCTCTTGGCAAGCCGATATCATACCTATCAGAGCCCCTCTTGCGCCATAAAGGTAACCACTAATAAGCTAGAAAAGGTCCTCATACTGAGCTAAAGTCAGAGCCATGTAGCCCTCACAGCTGTACTATAATTCCCAGATGTTCGCTTACAGATAAGTCCTTGGGGAGAGGAATCTAGAGCACCATAAAATAGTCCAATGCTCTAGCCTCCTTGTTCCATGTTGCTAAAAAGCATCTTTTAATATTTATTGCATATACCATTAGTCAAGTTATAAGATCATGGCTTTAGTTGAGCACTAGCATCATACTACCCAATGTAATAACCCATAGAAATTAAGGAATCCAGGATATCAATATAGCTAGGAAAATTACTACGGTTGCCAAGGTAGACACATGCATATGATTAAAATGATATTAAGGTGAATAGGACAACAAAGAAGATCCCATGCTATACTTGCCTTAAACTCTAATCCTTCTTCTAGTCCAAAGCTTCCAAGAAACTCCTTGATCAACACGTAAATCTCACCGACTAGACAGGATCATAAAGCACCACACAAGCATCTAAACAAACATGCATAGCATTCAAACATAGCTATATTAGAACAATACACCAATCATAGAAAACAATAAGTAAAAAGGTTTGAAAGCTAATCTGCTCGTTGCTACGAACACATAGACGTAAAAAGCACGCTAATCAAAGCTACGGTGAAAAAGATACAACTACCGATAGATTAAAAAGAAAACTATAGGCTTTATTTATTTTAATTATATAACATATATAAGATTCTCCAGAGTATTATCTAAATTGTATTAAGTCAAATTTAGATTTAAATATGAAAATCAGAGTAGAATAAATCATATTTTATTTATAATTCTAGTTGCATAGTTATTAATCAAGTTAGGATTTAAACCATAAAATTTCAGAGCTCTTGACATGGAAAACATTGATACTGATGCGTAGATTATGCCGTTACGAATCTAACGCAACTTGAACGAGTCAAATCGGAGTTAAAATGGAGAAGATATGGCCTAATGAAGATAGTGACAATTTTGTAAATAGTTGGAACTTGATTTTCAAAATTAAAATAAATAAAATCTGATTTTAAAGAAACCAGGGATGGCGGGTTCTATTTAAAGAAAAGGTAGGGGTCCTTTTGAAACAAACCAGGGATGGCGGGTTCAAACCTTAAAAAGTTTAGGGTCTCTTTAGCAAAACGAACGACGAAAGGGTACGTTCTAATCTGGGATGTTGATAGCGGATCGGATGGCTGAGATTAGATCAGAGGGGGAGAGAGAGTGCGATCACCGAGGAAGGAAGCCGACGGCGGCGGCGGCCATGAACGGCGGTGAGAAGCTTCGCCAATGAACCCGATTTCGGCGTTCCGGCCACCACCGAACACAGGAGGACCATGGGAAGCAAGAGAAGCTCGGGGCGAGCTCGATGGAGGGTTCGGAGGGAGCTACGACGGCGCGGTGGCAAAGCTATGCTCGTTATGGCAGATCGGCTCGTCGACAAAACTTCGGCGAGGCGGAGAGAGAGATAGAGGGCGAGAGAGAGAGCGTTCACGGCACCAACAGATCTCTTACCTCTCGTATATGCTCGGCGACGCGGTCGCAGTGGCGGAGAGACGGTGGAACGGCGAGTCCCACGGTGGCGGATCTCCGGTGGCGTGCGGCGTATGGAGCTGCGGCTCAAGGTGAGGCGATGGCTCGTGTCAAGGGTTCGGGGAAGGTGGCGGGGCACTGGGCTGCTATTTATGGCCTGGGGAGCCTTGGGCTACACGACAAAGAGGAGGCAGGGCGGACGCTGACTCTGTACCGACGATGGAGTCCGATGCGGACGGGAGGAAGGAGACGGCGCGAGGTGGGAGACGTCCGACAGGTGGGTCCCGTCAGACAGAGAGAGGGAGAAAAGGGGAAAGAGTGGAGGCGCGGGGCCGCTGGGCCGGGCGGTGTGCGGAGTTGGGCCGGCCTACGAAAGAAGGGGAAAGGAGCGGATGGGCCGCCGGGAGTGGGGCCCAGGCGATGTAAGCTGCTCTTGGCTTCATGAGAGAAGAGGAGGAAAAGCGGGGAGTGGGCCGGTGGCCATTTGGGTTGCACGGGGAAGCAAGGCCGAACGGGCCAAATGCCAGGTAAGGAGAGGGAGGAAAAATTTCCTTTTATTTTCTTAAACCCAAGTTTCAAATCCAAATTCAATACCAACTTAAATCCTTTTGAAGTTCTGATCAAACCCAATCATCACAAAATAAATATGCAGCTGCATATATGCACAAACATGTTGCTACTCCTTATGATGAATTTTAATATAATGAAAAATATTCTTTTTCCTATATTTCATGAGCACCAAAAATTCATAATTAATCATTTTAACTCTATTTTCAATATTGAAATTTTTAGGGTATTACAGAGAGGAGAAAAGAGTTAAAGGTGGAGAGAAATTAACCGCCGCCAATGTTTACATTACGCGGATGGAACGGTTCTGAATCGCTTTTCTAGACCCATCGGTTAGGTCTGCAGCCTGGAGCTGCTCTAAAACTTCTCCCTATTTATTTATATGAAAATAATCTATATAATCCATGACGTTTAGCAATGTGTCTACTTTACCTTTGATCTACAAAGTTAGGTATTCTACCTCATCACCTATCAAAACTGTTTGATTATATCATTATATGAAAGGGAACACATGGAGAGAGTTCACATGGGTGTCGAAACCCGGGAGATATGGTAATTCTAAGGTACTTAATTTGTGCATACAAAAAAGTAATATTTGTGAGTTGCTCGACAACAACCAATATAAAAAGATATATAAGTTGTTTTACAGTTCTAAATTTTAGTTTATGAGCCGGTTGCCTCGCGGAACAACAACCTTTTTTTTTCTTACCTCCCTCCCTCTTCTTCATGTCATCAAAAATTCAATGTGGCACACATGAGATGATCTATAAGACTGCTTATGTGTATCCATATACTTGCCCTAAGCAGAATAGTAAGAAAGGAAACAATGCAACAAAGGGCTTGTTTAGGACTGTGGCGTCACGACCGCGCAGGGTGCGGTATGACGACCGTTGGTTCAATCTCGCGTTGAGTACCCCAAGGATGTTTGGCGGGATTTTCTCACTTGTCGCAGTCAGCAGATTTAATTTAATCAGAAATAAACAAGCCCAAAGCTGTTCCATCCATCCAAAAAATTCAGGATATGAACCTACAGTATTTTGCAGCAGCCAACTCCGAGAGGAAAATAGAGGATATAAACCACGCTCATATTTAATCGCGGAAATGAACCTTTTGTTTAAAAAAAAATCTAATAGCGAAAATGGCGTTGTATAGGTGGAACGTTTTTGAAAAGATAAAAACGACATCCATCAACGGAGAAGCGAGAAACCCATGGATATCGTATCGCCATCCTCCGTCAATCACTCAACGGTCGGCTCCTTCATTTCAGTACTATACTATATATACGTTACGCACTCATACCATCCTCCGTCAATCACCCAACAGTCCGGCTCTTCCTCCTCTCCATCTGCATTTCGAATCTGAAACCCCAATTCCTGATATAATCGCAGTGAACAGACAAGGCATTCGAGCTTAAGGATAGCGGCGGCAATGGGGATCGACCAGCTCATCAAAGCATGTTCCTTTCTCTTCCCAATTAAATCCCCTGCCATCGACTTGTTTATCATCAAGTGCATTCATTTATTGAGTTCAAAAAAAGAGTGCATTCATTTATTATCGCATATTAATTAAACTCGTTGACGATCTTGGGTTGGTTCTTTAATTTATTTACTGCGATTTCTCCGGGTTTTCTTGAATCGACTCGTAATAATGCAGCATTTGTTTTATTCTTGCTATTAATTCGATGATCTGAATATACCCAATCCGTTGCTCTGCTTCTGCTTGTTTCTCTCTGAAACCAGGGGAAAAGGGGGAGGCCCGCTGGTTCCCGATCCACCAACGCCAAGATGGAGGAGAAGATGGAATTGATCAAGTGGAGGACGGACTTGCTGGACAGCGGCGCCGGCAGTAGCAAGAGTGACAAGGATGATGATGCCATACCAATGGTGAGGCCGCGAGGCCATTTCTCTTAAAACATTCTGATTCAGAGTAGTACCATCACGCTGAACATAAAAATGTGTTGCCGTTTTCGTGGCTCTAGAATAACTAAAGTTACACGATTGCAGGATGATGAGCTTGCTATTGTTGTTGCTAACGAACCTGCAGCATTAGCAATTCATTGTGGTGATACAGACGATGATGACGGGGAGGTTATTCCTATAGAAGTAAGTGTACTGCCACTTTATTTCTTCTGTGCACAGTGTCAATCTTATAGAAGTATATACACTAGATTTGCAGTTCGTCTTTACACTATATTGATATTGAATAATCATGATATCATTGTGCCATTGGTCATAGCATTGTCATTGTTATGGGTGTTGGGCTCAGGACGGCCCAGCCTCGGCTGGCATGAACAGTACCCGCGGTAATGTAGCTTGGCCTATAGCGCCCTTACTAAGGACTAAGGAAGGAATAAGGATTAGGAAAGAGATTAGATTAGATCAATTAGAGGGATTTGATCGGTTAGGGATAGGGTTAGATTTGGATTAATTAGAGATACGATTGGATATGATTTGATTGGGCCTTCTTGAGTGGCTAGGAGTCCTCTCTATATATAGAGAGGTGATGTACCAAGAAGGAAAGCAATGAAGAAAGAACAAACAATCCAATTCTCTTAAATACTCTAGTCTCCCTCCCTGCCGATTTTGTCCAGCCATCTTCCTGGCAATGGTTATCCCCAAATGATCCAAGGATCATAACATCTGGTATTAGCTTGCTTTGGTTTTGATCCATTCCCATGGCTTCTGCTGTGGACGCCTTACGCACACTTGCCGAGGGGCATCGTCACATGTCTGAGCAACTCTAGTCATATGTCCGCAACGTTGGATCGCATAATGACGTTGCTCGAGGCGAAGGAGGAACGTGAATGCCTGGCGGCAGTACACCAACAGGCAGCAGCACGTGGACTCATGTGCAATTCTTCATAGTATTACTAAGGTTAATGTATTAAATGACCAGCAAAGAACACTATATCTGAAATCAATATTTTTATGTCTTTGCTAAATTGTGATATTGTTCTAAACTTATTGCTCTAACCTTTCTGATCTTTGAATATTCTCATCGTTGAAGATTGTGAGGCCAAGAAGAGTGGGGCCTAAGAAAAGAAAGCTTCCTGGTGTTCCTCAGACACAAGTAAAGATCTATTATCCAGCTCCATATTTATATCAGTTCATTTGACACAAAGCTATATATAGAATAGAAGCACTGAAAAGAGCTCTCAGTTTTTCATTTATAAGATCATAACAGGATTTACTATAAAATGGACACTTTATAATTTTGTGGGCTGACTCAGATTTCCTTAATTGGATTTGAAACTCAGAACAGAATACCCGAGAACATATAGTTTGAGTGGATTTTGTTTTTTCACTTTATATCAGAAACTTCTCTGTTTTTTTTTTTCAAATTTGATTTTTCTTGTCTTTCCATTAGTACTAGGCTGAAGGGTTGAACTAACCATGAACAAATTGTGACCTTACAGGGATATGATGCTAATGGCCATCACATAAGTGTAAGGTAATTCTAGTCTTGCTTTATTTTTATATTGTCGTGAGTAAACTGTACCTGAAGTTCGCAACCCTTATGCACTTATTAAATAGTTGTAGTGTTGATGAAAATAGGGAATCTGCTATGGCTAGAGCTGAGGAGATACAGTCAAATTTACCAGCAGAACATCCTAGCTTCATCAAGCATATGCTAAGATCCCACGTCGTGAAGGGTTTTTGGCTGGTAAGCTGATACTTGTTATGTTTGCCCAATGCTGAAGAAAATATCTGCTTCTTACGGAAAACATGTTTGAACGAATAGAGAATGCGAGGAAACACTATATTTTTATCAGAACATAAAATTAGCAGAAAAATGCTCGCCCTCCCCAAAGTGAAAACTATTCGTCTTAGAGGCACAATGAAGGCTTGGAAAGGTTCAATTCCATAGTCACAGGGCAATTTTCCCCATGTTCCTGGGACCTGAACAAATCATTGTTGCATTCATTCATGAAAATTAAGCTTAGGGTGAGTATAGAAGATCTAGGAAATAAATAATGTGCAAGCTAATGGCATTTCTTGTTTATATTACAGTTTGACACTTCATTGAAAGATTCCATGTTATTAAATAAAATAGTCAACCACTAATTCAGTACAAGGCACCTGAGGATATCAGTATCTCTTTTGCTTCTTTGTATTTGACTTTTGTGTTCCTCTTTTAGGGTTTGCCAAAACACTTTTGTGACAAGCATCTTCCGAATAGAGATGTCGTAATTGTGCTAGAAGATGAGAATGGAGAGGACCATGACACGACTTACCTTGGATACAAGCAGGGACTCAGCGCTGGGTGGAGAGGTTTCGCAATTGATCATGGTATTAAGGTTGGAGATGTTGTGGTTTTTGAGCTTGTGAAGTCGACGAAATTCAAGGCAAGTTTTTTTTTTCAATAAACTGGTACGAGACTGCCAGTTCGATTTAAATTTTAACAGAGAAGAATTTAGTAACAAGGAAAGATTTTTCCCAATGTGCATTGTGCTGTGGATTGCTTATTCTTTGCATTCATAATATGTTGACAGGGTACACATTTGTTGGACTGTTTCATCTGTGCACTACAAATCCAGTCACTGAATGTTCACTCCTGACTATGCCTTTTTCCATTCAGGTATACATTGTCAGAGCAAATGGATTTAAAACAGCAGATGCAGATCCCAATCTGCTGAATTTGGAAGCGCGCAAGAAAGGTAAGTAAGTTGTTGCTAATTTTGCAATTAAGAATCTATCACACATGGACATATATAGACCAACTACTGAATCTATATGAAATAGGAGAACAAAGCTGTGAAGATGTCATAACTGAGGAGGACACCACAAACAATAATCGCGAAGTGCCTCCAAGTGATGGCAGCAGCAGGAATGGCATCGCGATTTCAGATTCAGAGATCGATTTCGATGACGTGACAAGTTTCAGCGACGTCAACGTCATCCTGGACTGCCTGGCCACCGACTGCGAATTCCATGTTCGCCTACGCAGGACGTACTACGAGCTCTGCTGCTCCCAGAAGTCGCTTCTTCACAAGCACCTGCTCAAGCAGCTGCATCCCACCCTCGTTGCGGGAGTGATCATGGAGACGGTCAGCATCGCCGACGGTATCAGGGCCTGCAAAGCGGAAGCCTCTTCCCGCGAGGACTTCCTGGTCTGGAAGAAGACGCTGGAGGCCTTTGAGCTCCTGGGCGTGAACGTTGCGTTCTTGCTCAATCGTGTCAATGGTCTTCTTGGTGTTGCTTCTCGGTCGAGAGAATCCTATGCAGAGTGGCAGGATAAGTACGAGGAATTGAAACTGGAGCGGGCTCGTGCCGGGGACAAAATGAAGGCTCTTGAGCTTCAGCTGTCGACTGTGAAGGATGTGCTGCAAAAAGTGGATTCAGAGATGGAGGAGCTGCAGTCCAGCTTGAAGAAAAGCGATGAAGAGCTTCAGGAGCTCGCCTCTGCGCCATGGTGATTCTCATTGTGAAAGTTGCCACGGACAACATTTTGGGCCATTGCATCATGTTTAATGATGCTGAGGTTGCTAGTCAGGAGTTATTGGTTAGTAACGGACTTCTTTTCCAGTAGTAACGGATTACACTCTTCTGGTAGTGTAATCCACAACCTTTGTTGTAATTCCTGCATCATGTGCTTTGCTCTCAACTGAAAAAGAGGGTGGTGGTAATTGTCTGCAGGTAAATGATATTTTGTACGAGGTGCCCGAGACGAAACAAATTAGGGCCTGTTTGGACGACATAGTTTTAGAAAACTATGGTACAATGAAAATGTGGTTTTATAAGTCAAAAGACACAAAACTATGGATTGGAAACAATAGATCATGATTGGAGTTTCTAAAACTAAAAAAACTATAGTTTTGATAAAAGATGACAATTTTAGAAACTACAAGAATTCTCATATCCAAACACTCAACAGCTTTTGCAAATCACAGTATTTTGCAAAGTATCTATCAATACTTTAAAATACTTTGCATCTGAACGAGGCTATTCAAGTTAGCTAAACGCAAGTACTTAGTAAAGCTCATTCATCATTTGTAGTTCTTCTTGACCATCTTAATTATTAGCTTGCATTAGGATAGTATTGACAAAGAAGTTTATCTACATTCTATTTCACTTAGAAAAGAATTTAATTGTGGGAATCGCCTGGTTCACTTAACTGATGTTATGCTTAATTGTTTGGCTTTTTGGGCTAATTTTTACATTGTTCCAGAGGGACATAGGTAGTCGAAAGAGCCAGACGCAACAGAATCACACACCTGAAAAACATCACGTCCATCACGTCTGCTGCTTCGCCTAGTGTATGTGGGCCTCGTTCCTCGTCGTCTTCGGCACATGTCGAAATACAGGCGACGTGGTATCCGGTCCCATATATCGACAAGTTCTATGGCCCCGTTCGCTGGTCCGAAACTTGGCGGAAACTGACTGCAAAACACTGTTTCCGGCTGAATTGCTGTGAGATGAAAACACTGTTCCGGCTGAAAAAAGAAGCCGAACAAGCTGAATATGTAGTAAGCCGAACAGGGCCTATATTAGAGACGGTAAGGCTTCCTTTGGGAGCAAGGGAAGGCATGCCCAGGGTAGGACTGCCCCGGCAGGGATTTTGGTGGACCAACCAGTCCCGGCTATTTCCCTCCCCTGTCCCCTGTTGCTCTTTGGTTTCCCTCCCCTGTCCCGATCCTTCCTACTGCGGATGTGCTGAGAGAAAAGAGCGATAGCAGCGGAGGTGCTCGCTTGGCTACGCGATGCGAGATGCTGAGTCGCGAGCGCAGCGCTTGCTCGCACGGCGAGGCAGGGGAGCGACGCCCGGACATCCAAGGTCGGGGAGCAGCGCCCAGGGAAACGTCCGGGGTTGGGGCAGCGACGGCCCCTCGCGTGCGCTTCCAAACGTTGGGGCTGAATCTCCCGTGCCTGAATTCCGCATGGGGGGTACGCCCAGGAAAAAGGCCGGGTTGTCCCCGTGGTTTGGGATTCCCAAACGAGGCCTAAGGGACGGTAACGCCTAAAAGGGAGAGTGAATTAGGCAACTTAAATATTTACTCTAAACTATGGTCTATAATTTCACCTAGTCAAAACCTATGCAGGAAAGTAATATATCTAAATGTGCAACTACGATTTTGTTAGGTGTGTTGCTATCTCTACCGCAAAAGAATGATGTAACCTAGGTTCCAATCCTATCAACTAGCCTATCAACTAAGCTAGGGAAGTAAAGCACACAACTAAGGTAGCAATGTAAATGCGGAAGGTAAAGATGAGGTAGAGGTGCAAACTCCCGTCGATGACTCCGGTATTTTTATCGAGGTATCGAGAAGCGCTCAAGCTTCCCGTTGTCCTCGTTGGAGCCCCTCGCAAGGAATTCCTCAAAAGGGCCAAGCTCCCGGTCGGGTAAGTCCGTGGATAGCCCTAGGCCTTCCCCACGTGTAAGTGGGTCTCCGGTGTGCCTTCCGACAAGCCTCTCCCGGACTGCTCCCCACCGTCTTCACTATCAAGCTTCCGGTCAAACCGCTGCGGGCCTTGTTCCCTTCGATACACGGTGACGATCACACCACAAACGCGGTTAGTATGATCTCGCAAGACTACAAGCCCCTCCGATGTACAACAATGGTGCGCGCAAGCACCGAGTGCTAAAAGGTGTGCAAACCTCACTAAACACTAAGCCTAAACCTAGTGCAAACGCATAAGCGGTGGTCTAATCAACCTAAGCACTTAGCAAAGTACTTACGCTAATCACCTAATGAATCACTAAACACTATACAAATAGAGATCACTAAAATAGTGTATCAACATCCTTGATATGTTTCCTCAGCTCTCTTGCTCTCAAATGGCCGGTTGGAGGCATATTTATAGCCCCAAATGAGAGAACAAGCCATTGGAATCAAAACCAATGTTTCTGCTAGTGACCGGACCCTGCTGTCGTCCTGACCAGACGCGTCCGGTCTTGCCGACCATTGGAGCGCGCGCGTTGATCGAACTTTGGGTCGAGTCCAGTCTCACTCGTTCGGACGCGTTCGGTCGCGCTGGCGCCGCTCTGGAACCTTTCTGGACATGATCGGACGCTACTTCTTGGTGCGTCCGGTCATCCTGCCGTCGCGTCCGGTCACGCTGAAAACATTGCCGTGACAAAGAACAGTGTCATATGTGCGTCCGGTCACTGCTTCGCTCAGCGTCCGGTCACAGCTACTGACGCCTACTATTACCGAGCAACTGATCGGACGCATCCGGTTACATCTATCGAGCTTGTTTCTTCGCGATCTTGCGTCCGGCTTGGTTCCCATCTTCGTGCTTGGACTATGCTTGATATCTTGGGCCTTCTCTTATAGTGTTGATTGTGGGATCATCATGTTGCCTTCGTCTAAGTCACGTCTTACACCCTATTAAACTACAAAATAATTACTTATAAATTTATTAGTCCAATTTAGTTATGTTGGTTACCAAACACCAAAATCCAAAATAAATGGACCTAGAGTCCATTTTTCTTCCTAAGAGACTAAGATAAAAAAGAGAAGAAAAGAGATTGTTCATCTTTAACAAAGTCTCGTGTGTACAGTAATATTGTAAACACACGCTCAAAGTATTGTTTCTCGGGTAATTAACACATGTTTATATTACATTCTCATGGTATTATTTTTTCGTTGCAACGCACAGACATTTTCCTAATGTCTATTGTAGTAAAAATTATGTATGAAAAGGTTAGAACAACTTGTAATTTAGAACAGTAAATAATACTATTGTCTAATCCCACTCTCACTGTGGAAGTAGCCAATAGAGAAGAGTACCTCCTTTGTCCATAAAAGAACATAATTATAACATAATATAAAGTTTCATCATATTAAATTTGACTAAATATATATAAAATATCAATATTTATGATAGCAAATAAGTAACACTAGAGATATATATTTTTACAGTATACCCTCTCTGTCCCAAAATAGAAGTTATTCTTGCTTTCCGAGAAGTCAAATTTTTTAAACTTTAATCAATTATATATAAAAGAATATTAATATTTATAATACATAATTAGTATAATTAGATAGATCGTTGAATGTACTTTCATAATAAACTTATTTAGATATATAAATGTTACACGTATTTTCTATAAATCTAGTTAAAGTTGAGAAAGTTTGACATGCACGCATTCCATAACGTCATCTATTCTTGGATGGAGGGAGACTCATTTAATGCCATAAACATTGATATTATTTTTTGTATATTTGATTAAACTTTGGGTCTAAAAATTAAGAATAGAATTGTATTTTTTTAGATCCGAGAAACAGCGACAGGTCAATCCCATCCTGGAAGATGCATCGAATATGCCGTGTGCGTCACATAAGTACTCTACCGGAGGTCGTTTTTTCCTTTGGAAAATCATTTCACAGGGAAAGGGAATGACAATTGACAACAGGACCGGTGTTAGAGCATTTTCAAAAGTACCTTATTTTTTTAGTAAAATGAGAAAAAACTCTTCTCCAACAACTCCTAATCTATGCTTCTAAAATTTACGTACTTGAAAATCCTCCCCCATCGCGCATAACTTTACGCGTAGTCACGGTTGCGTGGATACTCCTTTCCCGTGCGTATCGGTCGATCAATCTAAAAGTGAAAGAGTGTGGAAAAGAATAAAGAGTAGGAAATGGTTTCTGATGCAAATGTACTAGAGAAAAAGAATATATAAAAGTAGTTATGATAATATAGGAATAAAATCTGATTCCTGATATAAAATTGTCTTCTATATTTTAGAAGCGGATTATTGAAAACTGTTAGAGATGATTTTTTTTCTCCCAATACCCTCAGGAGTTGTAAATCTACGTGTTTTTTAGAGAAAAAATAGGATACTGTTCGAGATGCTCGTGGCTCTGTTTCCAACCGATCAAAATCCCTTTCCGACCTCCAACTCTGCGCCGCAATCCCAGAAGCTAGAGCAACTCCGTCACCAGATTGAGAAACTTGACCCTCCACGCGTGCTATCGGATTTGGATATCCTCCGGCGAGGTATGAGACAGGAGGCGGCAACCAGCAAAGTGGTGAAACAGGAGGACGCCCTGCACCACCGCAAGGAGCCGCCCCCCTGCCGCCAGGACGATCCGCCAGCACTGGCTGCGTCGCTGTCATCGCCGTCGTCACTGTCAGAGGACGATGGCGACGCCATGCCGCAGCCATCTACTTCATACGCGGTCTTGCTGCGCCGGGAGGGCGAGCCGGCGTCCGCGGCAGCGGGGGAGGAGCTGCTGCTGGTACCACCGCTCAACTTCGCCATGGTGGACCACGGCGTGTACCGCTCCGGATTCCCGGACGTCTCCAACCTTCCGTTCCTTGAGGCCCTCAGACTCTGCTCCGTCCTGTGAGTGTCGCCCCCAATCTACCGACCGCCGGCCTATTGAACCAACCATTCTTGATTGGTTCTTGAATGCGCTTGCGTCCCACGTGTCTGTGCCCGGAGCCGTATCCGGAGGCTAACCTGGAGTTCCTCGCCCACGGGATCAAGCTCTTCCAGTTCGGAATCGACGGCTCCAAGGTGAAGAAAACTCTACTGCTAATAGCACTACTCATTCTCTTTCTGATTAAGTGCACTCTCGTTTCGATTGGTATACTTGCTTGGATCGTCGGATATCTTGGATTAGTTCTATTGTTATTTGTTATTTGGAAATTACTCCCTCAGTCCCAAAATACAAAACGTTCTCGTCTCCTGAGAAGTCAATATGTTTTTTTAACTTTGACCGATTATATATAATAGAATATTAATATTTATAATATACAATTAGTATCATTAGATAGATCGTTGAATATACTTTCATAATAAATTTATTTGAAGACATAAATGTTAATACGGCTATGTGTTTACAGAAAATAGTGTGTTTTAGATTTATCTTGCTCTCACATGTTTAATTGTGATTAAAACTTGATTTGCTTGCCATAATTAAATTATACCACTTTAGCATGTCATCTTCTAGTAGCTATGTTTTGTTATCATCTTCCATCCATAAAAATCTCAGGTCCAAACTACGTGTTTGACACATCACTTAAAAATTAATATATAGGTTTATATAATTATAAAGGTTAAATGAAAGCTTATTTGGAAATAAACATAGGAATATTCTTGTGATGCTTTTGTTGCATGTTGGTATGAGTTAAATATGGTGTGGTCATATTCATAATGGTGGGAGGTGTGTAAATAGCTTATGAGTATGCTCTTTAAATAAAACTAGCAATGCATACTTTGTTTGCGTGATGAACACCATGTGAACCCTATTTATATAAGAATGTATTAGGGTGCTTTTCCTATTAACCATGACTAATGTTGAGTAACCATGTTAATAGTAGTTTCTGATCCATGTGATGAGTTGTACATGCATGATCTTGTTAAAGAATCAAGTAAAGCATCACTTTGCTTATATGCTGAAAATAGCTGCATGTATAGTTATGTGGTTGTGATATTTTTGTGATGCAAATGATGTTTTCTGTACATGTGGTGAATACCAAAGTTGTAGATAATTTTCTTATATTGCTTATCCTAAAAGTTCATAATTTTAGTCCTGATGGTTTAGGAGTTATATATTTTAAAAGTTTGCTGTTAGGTTTTGCATGTCCTCTGAACAGATCTGGATGATTGTATTGTTTGGCTTATTTAAACATAGAATCATGTATTGGTGATAATAGAAGAGTTGTAGTACTTTTGTTAAGCTTTCCAAAATGTCTAAGAGCACTACTTTTACTAGTTTAGAACTCCGGTTATAGCTGTTCAAAGTGAAATGGCAGGTTATGTCCAAAACTGGATAGAGATGTCTTCATTGGGTTGTTTAGCCTTGTCAGCTGTAGAATCATCTTAAGATGATAATAATAAAGTTATAAACAACTTAATAAGATTTTCATAAAGTTAAGAATCATGTCTGTTGGTGATTAGAACTCCAGTTATGCATTTCTGAAGTTCATGTCAGTTTTCTGTCCTATTTTGTGCAGATTGATTGTTAGTGTTTTTCAACCTTATTAACTTTTGAATCAGCTCTAGGTGTAAATAACAAAGTTGTAGACAACTTCCTAAGATTTTCAGAAAGTCTAGGATCACCTTTGTTTGATGCCTATAACTGCAGTTATGGTTAAAACAAGTGCCTTATGTGTTACTGTCCAGAATTCTGGGCATGTGCTAAGTAAATTGCTTTAGCTTATCTTGTTTGACTAAACATATTTAGTTAGTTCTTGATTGATAAATGCTTGTAATGTCTAAACTTAAGTTAACTTGTGTGCCATATTTGATATGCTTGCTATCTTTCTATAATAGATTGTGTGATGTTTAGTTAAACAACTCTAGGTGCTTATAGTTTTTTGGTGTCACCTTGTACTTATCTTAAATGCTTGTATGTGATGCATCTCATGTTACCATTCTTCGCATTCATGTACTTGCATCTTGCATCTTATTTAGATACGCTAGATGAACCACGCGGGGAACCGAAGGACGTGATGTTGGAGCCAAACCCAAAGATGGTGTTTGGTGGACCTATCCTGAAGATGAAAGGATCCCTAGAGTGCATGCCTAGAGTGGAGATATTCCCCAAGACGGTGCAAGCTAACTGAACTGACTTTATGTTGGATTCCAGGCAAGCCTCGGAGCATTCTAAGTCTCATACCCTCTCTTTTTACAAATGCACATAAGTATAACTTTTGTATGCTGCATTAGGTGATAGGAGTTGAATGAAACCGTTAGTGCATAATTCCTACCTTGTCCACTATATATAAATACCTGAACCCTTACTAGTATGAGTAGGACGTTCTATGCTTAGCCATGCTTAGACCGGTAGAAGTGGGTGATTTCCTGTCACCTGCAATATAGGTGCATACCTGGTCACTGTTGACTATATTTGCTATCGTGGAAAATAACCATGTGATGATGAATAAATGGAGACCGAACAGGATCTGGTGATTGAGAGGCAGCAGGACATGGAGGTCTTGTATGCATGTTTTATCCTGTCTGTGTCGGTTAAGGACCTCATCGTTGTGGGCCCTCGTGTCATTTGAACGTAGCCTCTCACTTAGCTAGCCAGATAACTCGTTCCGACCGCGAAGCCGAGTAGCTCAACTTAGGCCAGGCCTCATTCTGTACGAGTGTGCACACTGGAGGTAGTAAGGATGTGTGGAGAGCCAGATGTGAGCCCAAGGGTAGGCTGAGCCTGATCGTCCTGGCAGCTGGTTAGTCCCTGAGTGTGTGGCCCTGATCGATTCGAATCGCCGTCTCTCGACCTGAGTTGTACCAAAGGTGACCTGACATGACCTTGACGGGGGAAGTGTGGGTTTGTGTTAGGATTTCTGCCCAGCTGGTTGCAATCGATTTGAATCACCATCTCTCCTAGATAGTGAGAAACTTGACTGAGCCCCCTCATCGTAGTAACACTGAATGGAACATGATGGCTATGATGATTATATGATAGCCTGGATATGGTTACTAATGTTTGCTTTAGCTTAATCAAGTGATTGCTCTAGAATAGGTGCAAAGTTAGCCATAATAAGATTCACTAAACTTGATGCTAAAATATCGACTAAAAGATTGAAAATAAGGACTCATGATAGTAATGCTCTTTTTGCAAAGTTATGCTATCCAACCAGCTCCACGAAATAAGCCTTACATATCCTTGAGAGTCTTTTTATTTCTCTTCTGACGGGTAAGTCTAGCTGAGTACATTCGAGTACTCAGGGTTTATCCCACCATGTTGCAGGTGAAGTTCTCGGCCTACTGAAGATGGTGGCTAACTGTCGGTGGGCTCGGTGACTCTATATTTATTTCTCATCTATATGCTATTGTTGGGGGATGTTACTTATGCTAGCAGTGTATTTGAAACTTATGTTATTGTAACCATTTTAAAGCTATGTTGTTTTAACTATCATATTTGTAAACTTGGCAACGTATTATTATTTGTGAACTCAATTGTAAACATTATTTCCGCTGCAACTCCATGTATGTGATGTGTATTTGCTTAATCTATTACGGTCTTGGTTGTGATGTTGATTTACCGAGGTCCTTCGTGACACTCGGCGGACTACCGAGTTTGTACAAGTGAAAGTATGTGTGCATCAACGTGTTAAACGGGGACAGTCGTACTTGATCTTGTATAAATTGGGCGATTCCGTCGCGGATGATGCCTAAACGGGCCGCACCACACCGCTGCCCCCCGAGCCCAGGTTCTACCAAGTGCTTCTCATTTTAGGGTTTAGGGTTTTGTTCTTCATATTTGTGGCAGAATCTCCTAAATTATAGGGCCCACATGCACCTGTCACTGTCCAACGACCTTTGACATCTATGCATACGTTTCCGGTAACTTAAGAAGACTGTCGGGTGTCCTCGGGGAACCCCGAATCATCCACGATTTCTGAGCAGGATCACATTACAGAGTCATTGCAGTATTACAACAGTTTATTTAAATAGATACAACAGAGTAAAAACAATAGAAGTCTTACAATAACATAGTTTACAAACCATTTGTTTCAAACCATACAACTAAGTTCGATATTAATGCAAACCAAAGTAGTGGAGTGGCATTATAATATATTACAAAACACACAACTTAAGCTGCCCTGCCCAAGGGCCACACATTTAATTATCGTCATCGCACTGAACAACAGTCATGCAGCACGATCCAAAACAGATCTGCTCATGAGCCTCACCTGCAACAAGGGTCAACGAACCCTGAGTACAAAAGTACTCAACAAGACTTAACCGAAATAAGAATTTAAAAGAACGCAGGAATGCAGGCTCATGGGATTCAAGGTATGGCTTTAGCAATAATCAAGGTTCTTTTGCGTAAAAGCATTTTAACAAAATTCTTTATATCAACGTTTAAAACTTCATAAAGATCATATACAAAGCTGACACGATCCGTATTGAGATCATGAAACTTCGTATCCAACACTTTCTCATACCATCCTCAGGTTCCAGTTATTAATTACTACGATGATGAACAGTGAGTTGAGTCTCCATAACCGAGGAGCAACGACGATTCGAACCGATTATAACCCAGCTAGGAATTCCAGACCACACGACATATGTAGGTCCCTGACCTACATATACCAACCTACCCTCGGATCCTCTAAAACAAGAATGGGTCCGCGCCACCCGAGAATACAGTACTCCACCAATCCAGCCCATTGCCACGTGGGTACACGCTATTCCCGCCATCTCTCCACTCCCAGTGCGCGAGTAGCCATTCTCGTAATAGAATAGCCAAGTTAAGGCTTACCGAAGTATGTGGTTAGTACTACAAAGTCTCATCTCATGCAATTCAACAACGGACGGACCTTAATCGACACAGGCGGAAAGAACCTGCTCACAAGACCTCCATGTCTTGTGGCTCACACACACCGAGTCCGCCCGGTCTAGATTTATTACTCCACATTCCCATATCACATGTTAACATAATTAACCAAAGCTCCATTTAAAACTTGCAGATGATAGGAAATCACCTGACTTTCACCGTTCTAAGCATAGCTAAGCAAAACTGGCATATACGAATTTAAAACTGGTAATATGGTAAATATGGAATAACAAGGTTGGTAATGTACCAATTTGGTTTTCACTTGACTCCTAATCACTTAATGCAGTAAAAAGAAGCAAAAACGAAATCAATTTGTAAAATACAAGGTAGGGTTGCATGCATCCGGGGCTTGCCTTCGTTGACGGAAAAGTCCGGGTCCGGAGTCGTTCCACCAAAATCAACACCAACTTCCACAGACGGATCAACCTCCTCAACTACTTGATTAACTATCACGTTTTCACCTTCGTTCACTACACATAGTAACAATGCCATGCTTAACATGATGCGGAATACGAAACATGATGCTCGATGATGGATGCAAAACTTAACAACTTGAATACAACTTTCCTTCGCGGTACAGTTACAAGTTAAACTAACTAAACCATTTTCGCAACACTCATAACAATTGTCAAGGATCATCACCAACTAATGACCCAAGGACATCACTTAATCAAAAACTCAAACAAAACCTAAATCATTAAAAGTTACTATTTGCTTTTATGAATTAATTAATTAATAATTATGAAATAAATCAACTTGTTCCAATTGACCTCAAAATTTTTGTATATGTTCATCACATGATAACTAAGTGACAAAACAATTTTCATAATTTTTGGATACATAAATAAGTCTAGAAAAATCCTAGAAACTCATTTATTAATTAATTGAGCAATTTTTATTACATTCAAAAAGTACTGAAAATCAACATTTCATATTTTTCCTAAATAATACACATCACAGAGAAGTCACACAAAAATTTTCATATTTTTTGGAGCTCTAAATAAATCTACACAAAAATAACAAAAACAGACACTATTCACTTATTTCAGAAAAATAGAAAATCCATTTTGAACGCTGAGTCACTGACACCGCGACCCCACATGTCATCACCCACCTCCGTCATTGACTACGGCAACAGTGGCTTTGACCGGTGAAATCTCGACGACGGCGAGATCACCGGCGATGGCGACTACACCAACATGTTGCCCACGACTATGCGCACCTACTGCCGTCCTTAGTTGCACCGATTACGACTCAATTCTAGCTCAACGCCGGCCATGGCAGACACGGCGGCTCAGCTGCACGACGCCGACGACACTACTGCGGTAGCGGTTAAAGAAAACATCGAGGAAGGTTCAGCAGCTCACCCCGAACACGACTGAGCAGAGAACCAGACCGAAGGAGCTACGGTGAAGGAGTTCGACGAGCACAGCCTCCACGGCGGTGAAACAGACGTCGACGACGGCACTCCGACGGCTGCGGTGGATGAAATGACAAAAGAACAAGTCACAAAGCAGTACGGCATCATGGCGAAGCTAACGGTACGCTCAGCAATGACAAAGACACACCGTGAAGCTCCAGCCACGGCGACGCGCACACGACGGTGAAGTTGCCGGCCGCGAGGAAGAAAACGATGAACGGCGAGTTCACGACGAAATCAAGCGACTAGAGCTAGCTGGCTAGGTGTGCAAGGAACTAGCGGAGCTGGGACATGCATCGCTGCGACGGCGCAGACGCTGGTTCGACGGCGAGGGCTCAACGAAGTTATGGCCGTGGCGTCGGGAAAACAGAGCAAGAGAGCGGGGACGAACGGCGACGGCCAAGGCTAAATAGAGTGGCTCAGAAGCTCAAGGAAGCTGCGCTGTGGCCTTCACCGCGCCAGCGCGATGCCAAAGACGGCCACGACCGCGCCTGGAAGCAAACCGAAGATCGCCGGCCATGTAGCTTCGGCGGTGGACACTATTCACAAAAATTACAGATTTGCCATTCGCCAAAATTCCCAAATTACTCCCAAATTTTCATAACAACTAAAAAATCTCCAAAAACAAAAGTTGTTTAAAATCAAAAGTTCTACAACTTTGCTTTTGAAACCATACCCAAATTCGGCCTACATTTTGAAATGAACTTTTGAATTTAAAGCGGGGATATTTAAGGAATTTCGCCTTTTTAAATAACTTCAAATTTTACTAAACAACTTGAAAAACTCCAAAAACAAACTTTGTACAACTCGACAAGCTCTACAACTTTGCTTTAAGACTCAACCCCAAAATGTGCTTCAATTTTGAAATGGATTTTTAGGTCGGATTTAAATATTGAAAATCAAGGTTTTCGGAATTTCAAATCAATATAAAGATTTCAAACTTGATTCAAACAATACCAAGCAATACTTATAACATAAATGTAAACTTGTTTTAGTGAATGCATATCAAAGTTTACAATATAACCAATGCCTTGCAATGCATATGATGATATGTCCGGTTTTTAATATTTAAACACCCGAGATGTTACAATATTTGGTTCCCTTGTGTATCGCCGTGTTCTAGTTGTCTAGGTAGGCCTTCTACTAGATAGGGTTTACGGTTTAGGTTTAGGGTTTAGGGATCAATTGGACTAAAATTTGTTTACAAATAGGGTACTATGAATGGCTTCGGGACTTGCAAATCGAGAACACCAAGAAGATGACAGGCTTGGGTCTCCCTACATTGGCCGCTTCTCTCCGTAATGCAAGTTCTTAGAATCCGAACAAGCAAACACACAAGAATGGTCCTAATGAGTGGTCGATTCATCCGAATATCTTCCCGGATCTGAAGAGGGCTAGGAAGATGATGATGAATATATTAATACTTAACGTGAAAAAGGTCTCTTCTCAATCTTGGTTGGGGGTTTTTGCATCATGCTATTCGATATATATTCTGATACTTATTTTCATTCAAGTTCTAATAATGATTTTCCTTGTGTGTTAGGAAATTGATAACAACAACAAGTGGGGTCGACTAACCAAGAAGAAGAAGACCAGGATGCCTCTAGGTGGAACAAAAAGGGTGAGGGCAACTCTAGGAAGCGATACAGTTCTTGGAGTTTCAACAAGGTCTAGAAAAAAGTACAACACCAACTTCCAACAGATATAGTCTTGAGGACCAGATTAAATCCACGTACCCAAGAATAATGACACATGCACTGTGGTGCAAGGCGAAGAAGAAGATCGTCCCTCAAGTCCTGTTCTGGACTGGTCTACTTTTGATGAGCAAACTAATGCAGATGAACATGCTATCTCTCGAATGCTAGAGACTGTTCCTGAAGGCAAGTAACAGATCATGCATTCGCACATTCTTTGATTTAACTGTGGACTACTCTAACACTCTCGACGCAAACTTTGTAGGTCCATGACGTGCTCCAAGACCGCCAACAAAGGGCAAATTGCTGGACAATATGACAAAGGCTATGGGAAGAAGGTTGTCGATTGACATTGCTCCAGGGAAGAAAAGGCCTAAGAAGCCTGTACAAGATGCTAAGCTAGCTTTAGAGGCTGGACTTGTCATTAGGTCCAGCATGCCTATCCTAACTCACTAGAAAGAATACAAGAAGGATGAAGAAAACCATTTGAAAGAATTCCTGGGCCAGTTATCTGTAAGTAAATCGATACCTTCCATATCTATTTGGTACTTTCCATAAGTCATTATATCAAATGCTAATAGCTAAATCTCAAGGTGATTGACTTCTCTGAGACTAGGTTGGCGCTTGATGAAAATGATGAGCCAACAAAGCAAGCTTGCACCAATCTACTCCAATCCGAGGTATGCTAGAGTAGATATTTATTGAAGAAGTACTTCATCGGTGTCCCAGCTAATCAAGTCAGAACAACTTCCCCTATTTTGAGTCTAACTGATGACCAGTGGCTTGAACTCGTGGCTAAGTGGTCTAGTCCAAAAGGGAAGGTATGATGTGCCATAAGACAACTTCTCTGTTCTGTCTATTTTATCTACAACTTACATGTTTGCCTTTTAGGAGTAGTCACAAGAACAAGCGCAACCAGTATTTAAGGTCAAACACCATCGATCGATGGGATCTCGCAAATTACATCTCACACTTGTACACATATGTAAGTGCTAAAAATCTGGTACAATACATTTTCTATTTATGTGTAGATACAAAAGCTAATTTTTCTTCATTTCTTTCTCAAACTAAATACAGAGGGAGAAAAACAAGGAACGAGACATCAATGCAAAGGAGATGTTTAAGGAATGCCATACCGGCAAGAAGAAGGGTATGATGAGATCAAGTCAAAGAGACATTTGTAAGTCCCTACACATCATTCTTTGGATGGGTTGAGTACATATGTCAATTTATATTCATAATTGGTTTTGGATGGGATTAACACATGGAAAGGATGCTCATTGTATGATGTGTGTGTGGATGGTCCTATCTGTGCTTGTGAAATTGGTTGCTGGATGGGACTAACACATGATTGCTGGCTGGGATTAGTACATAGAAAAGATGTTCATACATGCTTATACCTATATATGCAGTTATATGTTTTGTGTGCATGGATTCTCATATGCTTGCTGAAATGGAAAGTTATTGGATAGGATGTTCAAATCTGAAATGTGTCATGGCAAGTTAATGGAAATTCACCCCAAGTGCTTATATCATAGATATATATGCACCTATATGTTATGTGATGATTTTCATATCTGTGCTCATATGCTTGCTGAAATGGGAAGTTATTGGATATGATGTTCATATCTGTAATGTGTCATAAGTTAATGTAAATACAGCTCAAGTGCTTACACATATATATATGCACCTATATGTTCTCTAATGATTTTCATATCTTTGCTTATAACATGGATTTTCTGATGATTTTCATATCTTTGCTTGTAACATGGATTCTGTATAATTAACTTATCATTTTTGAATCTTTATGCTGTAGAGTGCCATGGAAAATATGTTGGCCCAACCTGCTGAAGGTTTAGAGACACCAAGATCTAGTACTAAAATTATTTCCAATGTCTTGTCACAAACTAGTGTTGCTTCTACATTCCTAAAGAATGTTGGTCTTGAAACACCAGGGTCAAAATTTGCTGCATCAGCTACAAGAGAAGCACAACTTCCGGGAACAACTCTGAGCAGAGAGAAGACATGGGTTGATCTACTTCAATAAGAACTCGACACCTCAAGAAGAAGAAAGGTGAAGAAATAGAAGAATCATTGGCCAAGACCCAAGAAGTTGTGCTCAGCACCTAGCAAGTGATGGAGGAGTTCAAGAAGAAACAAGAAGTGAATGATCTGATCCTTCAGCGCATCTTGAACATCAACTCAGGTAATAGAGCTACTTAGCTTGTTTGTTCCTATGCTTGCTAGGTTCCTCTACAATGCCCAGGTGCTGAGCAGTGTGGTTACGTCGCCTATGAACTTTATCGGTTATGTTGCTTGTGAACTTGGTACCTTTGCTTGGGAACTGATTTATTTCTGAACTAGTGGTTCCAATGATGTGTGTGAACTTGTGGTTCCCCTGTGTTTGGGAACTTTGGTTGTATGAACATTAAGTTTGTGATGTATGAACCTAGGTTTGTGCTTGATGTATGAACTTGTGCTGGATGTGTGAAAATAAGTTCTGTTTCTACAATGAATGCTGAGGCTAGGCACGAATGGTACTACCTATGCATTATATTAAATTCATCAAATTTTTATGACAAAAACAAACATCATTACGTAATAGATGCCATGTCATCGCTCATGTGCTGCCACATCAGCTGCCTCATGCTACCACGTAAATGCACAATAGAATGCCATGTGTCAACCATGTAATCGTAAATGTGTCAACCTCCCCGCCATACATGTGTCAACTTTGTTGTCATACATGTGTCGACCTCTCCAACATACACATGTACGCTAGAATGCTGGCTGAAACAGTTCAGTGACAGGGGCAAAATCGTCATGTTTGTAATGATATCTATGACGAAATACACCAAATCGTGAATGTGCAACAATTATGACGCTACAAAGGTGACGAATAGAATTTCGTCATAACTTCGCCACATATATATTTCCATGACATTTTTGGCCTTTACTATGACAAAAGTGAAACATCTTAGATGTGGACTTTTTTAGTAGTGATCCTAAGGGTCTCGTCCTAGGGTCAAGTATGGCTCTAATACCAACTGAAACGATCCTGATTTTCTCAAAAGGGAAATCGACATAATCGAAGTATAATGTGATAGTCCCAAGCGATCATCCCATCACATTATCGATTATTAGTCAATATCATAGAAATACATTGAATACCTATCTTAAAGAGAGTATAAATAGCAAGGTTTACTCTTTATTACATTGCCACTTGGCGGAGTCACTCAGAGCCTGCAACATCTAGAACAACATCAAGTAGAAAGGCAACGGGCGTCGACTCCATCTTCTCAAACCAAACTTGAGTGTAGGAACAAGACCTCTAATCCTCCCAACCCTCTACCTGGTAGTCATACTCAGGCTTGGAACCTACCAAACAATTATTAGTACGATTTGTACTGGCCACTGGCTCCCACCCTATGCTTTGCGTTTGCTTTTGTGGTAGTGGAATGCAAGGGTAGGGCAAAAGACCTATTTGTGGCTATAGTTTCCTATGCGAGTATGGCAAGTTTTAATAATAATTCATCAAGTTTTAACCCATCTCATCCACACATTCTGCCATCCCATCACACACATCTCACCACTCTCACACTCTCTAGGCGACAAGGACAACTCCCTCTCGTACCTTGCCTCATCGGCCAAAGCCAGAAACCAACACAAGAACCCAGGGGGAGAGAAGAATGGACTCCACTCACTAATCAAGGGAAGTGTAGATCATAGGAATGTCCATATCCGAGGATGTGGCTATACTTATAGATCGATCAACTCTGTAGAGCGTGTACACCTAGAACCACAAGATCACCATCATCAGTGGTGCCCCGCCTAGGCTGATACCGACTGCCTCCCAACCGGTATGGTGCCACCCTACCACTCACCACAGGCCATCCAGAGTCCACCGCACACCACCTGGGACTATGAGACATAGTACCGGGCCCCAAAGGTCACTACACTATCTTAGGAGGGTGTGGTCCACACGCCCATACCTTCCTACACTATCCACTTCTAACCTAGTAGTAATGGCACCATCCTAGTTGGTCGAGCAACCATCCCCGCCCATTCGAAGCAAGTGGTGTGTACGTAGGGTCCTATGATCCGGTTCTCTCGACATACTAGTCCTTAGGGGCACCGAATAGGATATCTTCTCAATAGGGATAACCAACACCCGTGCCTCAACGGCAGCATCTCCATTCTAGAGCTTCAAACCACAAAGACACTCCACCTTGGGATCTCCTCATCTCACATGCACCCGCCATAGGTACCTCTCGTAGGCGATGCCCAGGTTGCACCCCTCGGCAAGACTTGTCCAATGACTCATCGTAAGATCCTGCCCGATCGACTCAACCCTCACCACACACCCAAGACGCATGCCAAGATCTCCTCGGTTGTTACCACATTATCGGCATGAAGTGCCTTAACCACTCACAAACAATCCTCCACCAAGCATCACATCATAGATATAATGCGTAGTAGAAGCAGTAGAAAGTAATCGAGCATCTAGCCTAATAGCGGGTGCGTAGGGGTATAGGTTGCTACAAGGTAATGGCTCACAAGCAATTCTACCATGCAACCTATCACATATCATTTGCATAAAAGTAAAGCACTAACATCTACATTGTAGCATGTCTAATAGGATTCTATGAGGTTGTGTGGGATGTGGCACCTGGTAGGTCATCTCCAAGCTCCTCAGTGTAGTCGGGGTCATGCTCCTCAGTCTGTGGCTCCTCTAGGTCTGCCAAACGAGACATATAGCCACGATAAGCGACTCCTCTAGATGATCACAAAGAAGCAATAGAAAATCAAAAGATCCAAATACACTCAAACATAAGCCTATGACATAGAGCTTATTTTTAGAAAAATTTGGACTCTGGTTTCATATTTTTCTGAAGTCGTATGAATTTTCTAAGTTTAAATCATATTTTGAAAAAAAGAAAAGGATAGGAAAAAATTTAGAGGCTAACACGTGGCGCATCTGGATTGGGCGAGGTTGTTGCAGTCACTGACAGGTGGGACTTGGTCATGGTCAATGGTCAACATTGATCGAGCTCGGACTGGGCCTAGTGGGCCGGATAATGGGCCGGGTTGGGGCGGTCTAGGCAAGCGGCCATGTGGCGCAGCTAGGCTCGGTCCACAGGCGTGGCTCACGTTGGACTTAGGTGCGCATGTCCATAGACCACCGACTTAGTCTTCGATGGACCACGTCCATTTCTCCCTCCCCTCTCTCTGGCTCACGGTGCGCAAGGTGCACAGGGCGGCAGCGGCGTAGTAGCTCCCTCTTCTCTCTGTCTTGCGGCGGTGTGCTCGCGCATTCTAGCGCTAGTGTGGCTCAGCGGGGCTACTAGGAGGCTCTACAGCTTCACGAGCTCATGGTGAGTTCACCGGTGGGCCAAAGGTGGCACCTTGGTGGCTTTGGCGCCTGGCGTAGGTATTGCGGCGAACGGCGACGGCACGAATCAATGACAAGGGCGCTAGGGACGTCGTCAAAGCCCAAATGGGGCTCCTACGGCTTCCGAGTGGTATGGGAGTGACCCTATGGGCTTCGGCGGGGCTAGCCACGGTAGCGGTGACACGGCCGTGACGGCGCACTGTGGCGAGGCCTCTATGGTCTCAAACAGAGCCAGAGGTGGCTCCTTTTTTTTATTGGGGCCATGGGGAAGGCAAAGGACTCGACGACGGTGACCAAAGTGCATGGTGAAGTCCGCACCACGGCAAGGTGCATGGCGGAGCTCCGACGAGTTCACGACTGTGGCAAACTAGGGCAAGGCATGGGCTTTCCATCTAGCTAGCAACCTGGTAGGGTGCGCGGGGTTACAGCGAAGCTCGACGGCTAGATCTCATGACACGAGGCACCTAGAGTTGGCCGGATCATCCCCAGCATGGCGGCGGCATGGGTGCGCGGCGGTCCGATGAGGCGAATGTGACCAGCAGTCCCTAGGGCTTCTCTTCTCCTCCCATCTAGCATGTGACATGTCCCTCGGTGAGGCAAAGCATGCTGAGGTGCTCGTTCTACCTCTACCGGCCTGAGGTGGCCGAAACACAGCTGTGCCATGGCGGGGTCTGGCCATGGTGAGCATGGCATGCGTGACGCGGTGATAGCAGCGTTCCCAAGCCCTTGTGGCTCAGCAAGGTGGAGCCTTGGCTTGTGTGCGTATGTGCGGTGCACCACAACGGTGAAGGGGCCGGCTCTTGGCCCTCCCAAGGGGGAGAACATGGCGGCACGGCCATGGCATGTCCACAATGGCGAGCATGGGAGAGCAGCATCGGGGGCTCACCATGGTGGTAGGGTAGGTAGGATGGTGGTGTAGTGGTGAGTCAAGGCCGTATTGAGAGGTAGCAGTGAAGTGCTGAACCGCTATGGCGAGGAAGATGATTAGGGCGCCGTCTTCTTCTCCGGTGAGCTCGGGCAACTCTAGCGGGCTTGGCTCCTTCCCTCCCTCCTTCTCCTTCCTCCCTCTCCTCCTCTAGGGCATTGTGGTGGTTCGTGGGTTGCCATAGAGTGGTGGCAGGGTGTAGGAGGGGCGCTAGGGCACCAGGTGTCGGGGACCAAATATTGGGGTACCCAAAGAGGAGCTAATAATCATCAAACATTGATTGTTCCGAACAGACAAGAATGCGGCTACACCTCTTGCCCAATGATGAGGGTTAACTCTGCCTTGTCCAACCCCTAAGGGCTGGCTCCGCCACGTCTGACCCCTGAGGGCTGGCTCTGTCTCGTCTAACCCCTGAGGGCTAGCTTCGCCTCACTCAACGTCGGGGGGTAGGCTCCGCCTCGCCCGATGTCTGAGGGCAGGCTTCGCCTCACCTGACGTCTATGCGCTGCTCCTTCATAACTACATGCATAGATAAGGTGGGGCACTCAAGTTAACCGCAATACCAAGGACCATACCCTGCATGCCTATAGGAAAGTACCATCAGGATATGACCAGACGGGCGCTTTAAGCCCTTCTAGGCATGTTAGAGCCCGAACAGTGTTGTGGGCGCCGACATTTGTCCTATAGTCTTATGGGCATCGACATTTGCCCTCGGACATGAATCCTGATGGAAACATAAGACAACCACTATGGTCCAAGAGGAAACTCATGTCATCTATAGTAACAAACTTGGGGCCTCTATGTTGTCTGCTCCCCGTAGGGTCACGGCGCGGCACCTGGTGCATCACGCCACCTGCTGGGGCAGGATGGGACGTGACCACTTGCTAAATGAAGCCAGAGCATGGCCCTATTAAGATCAATGAATGTTCTATCCCTGGCACCATCTGTCGTGTCAGCAGGGCAGGCTCAAAGGAAAAGGAAGACCTGACACCTTCGAAGGTCCTTCTTTGCCTCTAGTTTTTCTTCTTTCTCCCATCTATAATCCCTGCTCCCCCTTGATCTATAAAAGGGAGGGTAGGACACCCCACTAAGGGGATGAATCAATTCCACACGCATCATACCACATAGCTAAGCAGCATCCAAGCTCTCAGCATCCGTTTGACCTTTCCATCAGAGACTTGGGACATGTCCCTCTCTCGCCCGTTTGTACTCCCTACTATGAACCTTTCAGTGCAAATAACACGAGCAACCACCATGAACTGGATGTAGGGACATTCTGCCCAAACCAGTATAAACCTTGTGTCTTTTTAGCACACCATCCGGGCCTAACGCGCAATAATACAAATTTACTAGTTGGTGTTTACTCAAAACACCGACAATTGGCGCACTAGGTAGGGGCCTTTGCGCGTTCTGACGTTAACATTAGGCCATGGATGGCTAGCCATGGAATCAGCTGGGTCCTAGGCGCACATGTGCGTTTCGGTGACCTAGACTTCATCATCACGGTGGGAGGAGAGTTGGTATTGGCTCATGCCGCCATCCAACCTCTCCCCTCCATCGGCCTCAACAACAGGAGGCTTGAGCGCCAACTCGGTGTCTTCTTGGGACCCCAGCCATCCAAGGAGGACCCACACTGCCTACCCTCTCTCTGGAACACCCCACACGAAGTGCCCCGATAGTGTTTTCGTTCAGTCTCCGCAACGCCACGGCAACCTTTGGCCATCTAGTGGCCTAGCACATGACCCCATCCCCCGTGGACAACGAGTTCGTAGGGATGATCAAACATGTCACAGAATCTCTCCATGACCTCCTCGTAGAGGAGCCGGGGTCGCCCTCTAGCTCTGACTCCAGCCGGGGGAGCCATCACCCCTCTCGGGAATGATTCATGATGGGTACCCCTGAGGGACACATCAAAAGCGTCTCCGAGGAGGAGGCTACCCCGGTGAACAACCTCAGCAACAAGGCCGTTGGGGAGACAGCGGCCTCACCTCGCATGAGGGTGGAGCAGCTGAAAGCCTGAAATTGGGAGATCGAGGAAGCGCGAATCCAGCTTGAGCAGTAATGCGCAGAGCTCGATCGGGAGATCGAGCGCCATGGAGACGGTGGGCGCGCCCACGCCATGGCACACGACGTGAACTGGATGATCATCGCCGATGATGAAGCCCTCCCTCGCTTTGCCTAGGTGAGCCAGAACATCGCCGCGGCAGCGGCCTTGCTCCATGGTCTTCCAGAGGCCATGACGCCCAAGGATCGTTGGACCCACCATGAGATTCGCATGCTGCTCGAGCATGCAGCGGCACAACAAGCCAAAAGCTCGTTGTCTCAGTGACACGGGCTCGATGCCAGCCAGTGCATGCCCTCAGAGCACCCCGACTGGGACGTGTCAGTACACCATGAGCCACAAGGAATTGTGTAGCGCACCACGATCCCGATGCGTCAGCGTCTCAGCCATAACCGTGACGCACGCAACACCCTCAACGCCCACAGACGCGCCTACGACTACCCAAGAGAGGGAGCCAGACGTGGCTATCACCCTCACCATGGCGGACACTACGACAGTGGTGAGGACCGAAGCCTGAACCTCGACCTGCCGGGGCCTCAGGCCTTCGGCCGACACATCCTCAATCCTGCCTTTCGGCCGAGGTACTGATCACCAACCAATATCCTGAAGTACTCTGGGGAAACAAACCCCAGACAATGGCTCAAAGACTATTGGCTTGCCTACCAAGCCGGTGGTGCGGATAATGACAACTTCATTATCTGCAACCTTCCACTGTTCTTAGCCGATTTGGCACGAGTATGGTTGGAACACCTGCCGTCCAATGAAATCCAGAGTTGGGCGGATCTAAAGGAGATCTTTGTAGGGAACTTCCAGGGCACATACAAGCACCCTGGGAACCCATGGGACCTCAAGAACTGCCAACAGAAGGCTGGTGAAACCCTCCATGGATACATCCGATGCTTCTCCCGGCAATGCAACAAGCTCCCTAACATCGCCAACATCGACGTTATAGGAGCTTTCCTATCCAGGACCACCTGCGAGTCTCTAGTCCATAAGCTGGGATGCAAGGGCCCACGAACCACCAAGGAAGTCCTGGGCATCGCCACCAGCCATGCCTCTGGAGAAGAAGCGATCGGAGCGATCTTCGATCGTCTCGATGGCAAGACAAGGCGGGATGAGGGCGCCAGCGAAGGCGTCTCCAATCGTTCTGCTAAAAGGAGGAACAAGAAGCAATGGCACGAGGACTCGCTCATAGCCGCTATTGACCGCAAGGGTGGGTGGAAGCCCACGAAGGGCACTCCGAACCATTTCGAAAAATTACTTGAGGGGTCATGCCCGAACCATGCCTTCCCGGTTAAGCATCTATACAAGGACTATAGCCTAATGAGGTGGTTCTTGTCCGGAGGCTCCAACAAAGGGGAGCAGAGCAAGGGCCTTGACCCCACCATGGAAGACACTGAGGGGAAGGACAGCAGCTTTCCGACACCAGACGGTTACCTAATGATCTTCAGAGGATCGGTGGCCTATGACTCCAAACGCCGTCAGAAGGTCGCGCGCCGTGAGGTCTATACGACCAAACCAATCACACCTGCCTTTGTCCAGTGGTCCGAGTCCGCCATAACCTTTGATCGAACCAAACACCCAGAGAGCATCCCGCATCTAGGGAGATATCCACTCATGGTTGACCCGATCATCGGTACAAAGCGGCTCACCAACTGATGGATGGAGGCAGCGACATCAACATCATGTATGCCAAGACGCTCGACGAAATGGGCATCGACCGGACACGCGTCCCCCCAACCAGAGCACCTTTCCATGGCATCATGCCTGAGAAGTAGGCCATGCCACTTAGGCAGATCGATCTATCCGTTACCTTCAGGGGTCCGTCCAATTATATGACGGAAACCCTCACCTTCGAGGTGGTCGGGTTCCCCGGAACCTACCACGCCATCCTAGGACATCCATGCTATGTGAAGTTCATGGCCGTCCCCAACTATACATACCTCAAGCTAAAGATACCAGGCCCCAGTGGGGTCATCACTGTCGGGATCTCCTTCCAGCGCGCCTATGAGTGCGAGGTCGAGTGCTGCGGTCACGCCGTAGGAATCATCGCCTCTGGAGAGCTTGCCGCCATCAAGAAGGAGGTCACCGAAGAAGCACCCAACCCCAAGAAGTCTACTGGGTCTTTCGAGCCTATGGAGGGCTCTAAAGAAGTCCTCATAGACCCCGGGAGCACCAAGGGAAAATGGTACATATTGGTACCATGCTCTCCTCTGAATAGGAAAGCGCGCTCACCGGCTTCCTCCGCGCCAACAGAGACATCTTCACATGGAAACCCTCAGACATGCCAGGCATTTTGAGGGAAGTTGCTGAGCACACCTTGAAGATCTGGCTAGGCTCCAAACCAGTGAAACAACGCCTATGTCGCTTCGACAAGGGGAAACGCAGGACCATCGGTGAGGAGATCACAAAGCTTTTGGCTGCCGGATTCATCAAGGAAGTGTACCACCCAGAGTGGTTAGCCAATCTTGTTCTTGTACGAAAGAAGAGTGGGAAATGGAGGATGTGTGTTGACTATATGGGTCTCAGCAAATCATGCCCAAAGGATCCGTTTCCTTTGCCGTGCATAGACCAAATAGTTGACTCTACCTCATGGTGCGAAACCCTCTACTTCCTTGATGCGTACTCCGGGTACCATCAAATCATGATGAAAGAGTCTGACCAACTCGTGACATCTTTCATCACCCCCTTCGGATCGTTCTGCTACATCTCGATGTCGTTCAGTCTGAAGAACGCTGGGGCTACATACCAGCATTGTATGCTCAAATGTTTTGGGGACCTCATTGGGCGGACCATTGAGGCCTATGTTGATGACATCGTGGTCAAGTCCAAATGGGATGACCATCTCGTTGCTGATCTTGAGCGGACCTTTGTAAAACTCTGAGTAAACAGCATCAAACTCAATCCTGAGAAGTGTGTTTTTGGGGTCCCGAGGGGATGCTACTCGGGTTCATCGTCTCCTAGCGTGGCATGAAAGCCAACCCAGAGAAAATCTCAGCCATCACAAGGATGGGCCTGATTCAGAACATAAAGGGGGTACATTGGATTATAGGGTGCCTCACTGCGCTCAGCCGCTTCATCTCACGCCTCAGCGAACGAGGTCTCCCCCTTTATTGACTTCTAAAGAAAGCCGATCACTTCGAATGGACATCCAAGGCCTAGGAAGCACTTGACATGGTTAAGCAGCTCCTGACAAAGGCCCCGATCCTAGTTCCTCCCACCAAGGAAGAATCCCTTCTGCTATACATAGCGACCACCACGCAAGTGGTCAGCGCTGCCCTGGTAGTAGAGTAGGAAGAAGAGGGGCACACCCTCAAAGTACAGTGCCCTATGTACTTCATTAGCGAGGTACTATCCGACTCAAAGACACGCTACCCCCAAGTCTAGAAGCTCCTGTACACCGTCCTCATCACGAAGAGGAAGCTATGCCACTACTTCGAGTCACACCTAGTAACGGTTGTGACATCCTTCCCCCTTAGTGAGGTCATGCAAATCCAGGATGCCATGGGGAGAACCACAAAATGGGCACTCGAGCTGATGGATCAAGGCATTACGTATGCCCCTCGGACGGCCATCAAGTCTCAGGTGTTAGCTGATTTCATCGCAGAATGGACCGAGGTCCAAATGCCACCGGCGGTCATTGATAAGAGTACAGGACGATGTACTTCCATGGACCACTGATGAAGAAGGGCATCGGCGCAGGGCTGGTCTTCGTGTCGCCCCTCGAGGTACACATGAGGTACATGGTTCGCCTCTATTTCCCCTCCTCAAACAATGTGGCTGAATATGAGGCGCTCATCAATGGCCTACACATTGCCATCGAGTTGGGCGTCCGATGTCTATACATTTGGGGAGACTCCTAGCTAGTCATTGATCAAGTCGTGAAGGAGTCAAGCTGCCAAAATGCCAAGATGGATGCATACTATTGAGAAGTCCGACGACTGGAAGACAAGTTTGATGGCCTTGAGCTCAATCACATCCCGAGGCGCCTCAATGAGGCGGCTGATGCGCTTACGAAGGTGGCATCCAACCAAGAGCCGGTGCCAACGGGTGTCTTCACTAATGACCAACACAAGCCCTCGGTCTGCTATGAGGGATCAGAATAGGCCGATGACGGTCCTCCCGATTCAGCCTCGGGGGCTGACCAACCGTCGGCTCCGTCTGGCCCTGAAGTCATGGAGCTCGAAGAAGACCCCACGACAGAGCTTGAGCCTCTGGTCAACTGGAGGGTACTCTACCTCGACTACCTCCTTCGTGACACGCTACCGATGGACAAGATGGAAGCTCGATGGCTCACATGTCGCGCCAAGTCCTTTGTTCTTGTGGAGGATGAACTCTACAAGCGAAGCCACACCAGGATCCTACAGTGCTGCATCCCCATCGAACAGGGGAAGCATTTGCTAAGCGATATCCACAGTGGGATCTGTGGTCACCATGCCGCGCCTAGAAACCTAGTCAGAAACACATTCCGACAGGGCTTCTATTGGCCCACTGCAGTTGGCGACGCTGAGCAGATCGTGCGCACCTGCGAACGGTGTCAGTACTACGCTCGACATACTCACCTCCTGGCCCAAGCACTCCAGATGATCGCCATGACGTGGCCGTTCATGGTCTAGGGGCCCAATTTGGTTGGACCTCTAAAGAAGGCGCCCGGGGGCTACACCCACTTGCTTGTCACCATAGACAAGTTTACAAAGTGGATAGAAGCTCGGCCGATCTTCGCGATCAAATCCGAGCAAGCCATGCTATTCTTCCTCGACATCGTCCGTCGCTTTAGAGTTTCGAACTCCATCATCACAGACAACGGAATGTAGTTCACTAGAAAAAAGTTCCTTCGATTCTGCGATGAATACCACATCTAGGTCGATTGGGCCACCGTCGCGCACCCCCGAACAAATGGGCAGGTCGAGCACACAAATGGCATGGTCCTACAGGGCCTCAAGCCTAGGATCTTCAACCGGTTGAACAAGTTTGGCTCACGGTGGGTCTCTGAGCTCCCCGTGGTACTCTGGAGCCTAAGGACAACCCCTAGTCGAGCCACCGGCTACACGCCCTTCTTTATGGTCTATGGTTCTAAGGCTGTTCTCCCAACCGACCTCAACTTTGGAGCGCCAAGGATTAGGGCATACGATGGACAGGGAGCCAAGGCATCCCATGAGGACGCCATGGACCAGCTGGACGAAGCACGTGATGTCACCCTCCTCCGCTCGGCCAAGTACCAACAGGCGTTGCGATGGTACCACAACCAACGAGTGCGGGGCCAAGCCTTCAACATCGGGGACCTGGTCCTTCACCAAGTATAGACCAACAAGGACCGCAACAAGCTCTCCCCGCCCTGGGAGGGGCTGTATGTCATTGCAGAAGTACTCTGGCCAGGCGCCTACAAGCTAAAAACCATTAACGGCGAGGTCTTCACCAATGCCTGGAACATCGAGCAACTACGTTGCTTTTACCCTTAAATAAACACATACTTTCTGTTATCAGTTTTGTCATTGAAATCCCTGATCTTTTGTGACATCCGACCCCTACAAGTGTGAGGGGTCAGGCCTCACTCGGGGGCTAGTATGAGTACATTTATTCTGCAAACATTTTCTATGCCTGCCCTCCTTTCTCATGGTAAAACCTAATAGCTAGGATTTTGGGAACAGGCTCTGAGTAAAATTGGGTGGACTGCGAGGCACCTACGCCCCAGCGGCTACGTGCCTTTGGTCACCAGCGTGAACAGAGCTAGCTCACCCGCACTCCAAGCTTTTATGACCTTAACTATGGGAAGGGTCGGAATGCACTAAACCCCTTTTACAAAAAGAGGGAGAAGAGCAAAAAAGCCATTTGCTATAACAAAGAACTTATCAGTTTTCGCACAAGTTCGTCGCTTGGCTTATTTGCCCAACTAAATTCTCGTGCGGGATACTCTCATCCTCTACTTTGATAGGAAACCCTTGTCTTAATAGGAAACACAAGTCTACCAGACGGCTTGGCCATTGTCGAGAAAAGGGTCGATCGAATGGCTCAAAGTCGCCACCAAGAGATAAGCACCCTTACTTTACATATTAAATTCGCTACTGAGCCTTTGACCCCAGCAATGGCACGGGGTCGGACATCGCTCGGGGGCTAGCAAGAGGGTCTACTCGCTAGAACTTCTCTTTGCCCAACCCTCCTTATGGTTAAAAACCGGAGGCACGGTGTGCGGGAGTAAACTTTGAGTAAAACTGGTCGAACTGCTAGGACCCTATGCCCCAGCGGCTATGGCGTTTTTGTTCACTAGCATGATCGAATTCTTTATCCCCGCACTCCAAGCTTTAGCATCCACCTTCTCGAGAAGGGTTCAGAGGGGTCTACCTGTGGACTCTCCATTAGGGAGAAGCTCTCAGGTCACCCAAGTCGATCAAACGGCTCAGATCACTACCGAGAGACAGAAACAGAAAAATTGGGAAGCTCGTGCAGGTTGCACTAGCCCCATCACGAACGTCGAACCTGAACCCCGCACAGACATATCTAGTAAGAGCTCCTAGAACCCATCACTCGTGCCATCGAGGTAACGTTACCGACCCTCACTATTTCTTTATGCTCATTCATTCAGTCATCCCATACATCCAAACATTGCAAATGCGATTGCTGCATCACAACACTTCACGTTGCGTCATGAAGTGGTACTCGTCTCATTCGATATGAACGGCGATAGACCGAGGTTCGAAGGCCAGCCCATGAAGGGCTCGAGGCCACCTCGTATCAAACAGAGCCAGGGGAGAAAAACCGAGATGAGCCCCAGCGGCCTTGCCCGATCCCGGTCAGAAGCGGACAGGGACATCTCAACCTTTCTCGTTCAATTCTAACCTTGAGCCAAACCCATAGAATTTTTATCAAGGAGAGGCCAATGGGCCACCCAAGCCTATCGAACGGCTCGGGCATCCATCGAGGGGCGGGTTAAGAAATAGTGGAATGCCACATGAGGGCTCTACCGACCCCATCAGCGGATGATGGACCCGATTCCACTCGAACATGCCTGTTAGCGAGCTCATCGAGCGACACTCGGGCCATCGAGGCAAGTGTCATTAGCTCAGCCCCTTCGGTTGCGGAAACCGAGAACAGGGTGATGCATCAATCATGGATGACCCGTACCAAACCCACCAGGCTTGGGGGCTCGAGCCGCCCAATCCTAGATCAAAAGGCCAACATTCGAAGGCCGGCTCATGATGGGTCCGAGGCCACCTCAGGTCGGACAAAGAGCCAGGGGGAAAACACAGACAAGGCCATCTCAACCTTCCTGTTCGATCCTATCCTCTAGCCGAGCCCATAGAATCCCCATTGAGGGGGAATCTGTTGGAAGGCGGGTTAAGGAGGAACAGAATGCCCTCGAGGGCTTTGCCGATCCCATCACAAGTGACGGAACTAGATTCTGTTCGAACATGCTCGCTAGCGGGCTCGCTGAGCACGTCACTCGGGTCATCAAAGTAGGTAGCATTAACTCAACCCCTCTAGATGCGAAAACCATGGACGGGGTGATAGTCACAAAAATGAGCCGACCCTTGACTGAATCCTCGCCACGCGCGGGGGCTCGAGGAAGATTGGACTTACGAGGAGACCTAATGCTCAGTTGCAGAATAATTGCTAAGATCCTACGGGGAGGGTACGCGTGAATACAAGAGATGCACTCTCCTAAGTTTCGCTGTCCTCCCCTCAATTTTCAGTGACATCCGACCCCAGCAGTGGCAAGGGGGCGGATGTCACTCGCGGGTTGGTAAGGGTGTAGAGACGCCTTTTTTGAAAATAGTCTCTAAGTCAAACCTCTTCCTCAAGTTAAGCCTAGCAGCAAAGTTTGCGGAAAGAAATAAACTAAGCATGCCTGGGTGAACTGCAAAAAACCTACGCCTTGGTGGCTATGGTATCTTTGCTGACTAGCGTGATTTGAAGTTTTTTCCTCTTACGCCTTGGGCCCTATGGTCTTAACAAACGAAGGGGTCATGATACGTGAGCCTTTCTTTTGAATGCAAAAAGGGAAGAAAGCAAGTTCAATCAAATGAAATGAAATTACGAATTTATTTAAACAAAACAAAATTATGAATCTGTTTTAAGATACAAAAGTGCCAACACTTGTCCAAAGATTACCGATAAATGTCCATCAGATCTAGTTGACTAACTATCCCCTCCGGGGGAGAACTATCTCTTCAACTTTGTCTGCCAGGTTCCGCACGATAGGAGCCACCGCCTTCTCTATTTCGTCCAGCTCGGAGGCTTCGTAGCCAGGCGCGAAGCTAAGGCTCATCATCTCCAAGTTGATACTCTCAGCGTAGTGGGAGCAGGTGATGGCGAAGGCTTGGGTAATCCTAGAGCGAAGAGCTTCCCTCTCGAGCTGGTGCACCCGCGCCATGATATCTATGGTAGCAGAGGCCACAAGCGAGCTGGTTCCCTCCGGCCGCGCCACCTCTAGGTCATCGAAGACCACCCCAATGGCGGCGCGTAGGAGATCATGCTCATCGCTCTCCGCTTGAAGGATCCCCCATGTCTCAGCAAGCTCTGTGACTAGCCCGGTGGAGACGCTCTTGGCCTCCAGCCTTGAGCTACTGTGGTTCCAAGATTGGCCCAGAGGGAGATGACCCCCTGATGCGCCTCGTCGCGCTCTCGGACAACCTGGTCGCGCTCCTCGCGGGCCACGCCGTGCTTTGAGCGGAGCCTCTCCATAGTCTAGCATAGCTCGTCTCGCTCCTTACGTAGCTGGGCTATTGAAAGGGTCGAGATGGTGACTAGAGGGGGGGTGAATAGTCCTTTTTAAAAAATCAATCGCGTCGGCTAACCGAAATAAGTGCGGAATTAAAACTATCGGTCTAGCCAAGACTACACCCCTCTATATATGTTTACTAGCACCTTGCTAAGATACCGATTATGCAACAAAGGTGCCGGGCTATCTAGAGCTCTCCTAAATAATTCTAAGAGCAAGGTTACACAAACCTATGCCACTAGTATTTTAAGCAACAAGAGAGCTCCTACACATGCTAGTAAGCAAAAGCACAAAGCTAACTATGCTCACTAGCAATGCTCAATAACAAGGCAACCAATGCCTAATTAGAGAGCGCAAGAACTTAGCTACACAAACTAAGCAATGTGACTAACAAGGTTACTAAAACCAAATTAGCCACGTAAGGGAGCTACTTCTATGCTACACAAACAAGAAGGTAATTAGCTAGCTACACAAGCTATCTAATTACAAGAGCAACTACACAAGCTTAAGATATATAAAATTAATTGCAAGCTTGTGTAATGGGGATGCAAACCAACGGGAAGAACAAGGTTGACACGATGATTTTTCTCCCGAGGTTCACGTGTTTGCCAACATGCTAGTCCCCGTTGTGTCGACCGCTCACTTGGTGGTTTGGCGGCTAATTAGCATCACCCGCTAAGCCCGCACGTCGGGCACCGCAAGAACCTACCCCTTGAGTGAGGGTAGCTCAATGACACGCTTTACTAAAGTTGCTCTTCGTGACTCCCGCGGGGCGAGCACAAGTACCCCTCACAAGCACTTCTCCGGAGCGCCGCACAAGCTTCTTGAGGGCTTCGACGGAGACCACCACCAAGCCATCTAGGAGGTGGCAACCTCCAAGAGTAACAAGCACCACCGGCTTGCAACTCGATCACCTAGTGCCACTCGATGCAACCTCATGATGCAATCGCACTAGAATCGCTCACTCACACAATCGGATGATCACTATCAAGTATGTGTGTGATGGAGGGCTCCCAAGCACTCACAAGCATGGACACTAAGTCCCCCAAGGTGCTCAGCACCAGCCATGGCCGAGGGCCACTTCTATTTATAGCCCTAAGGGCTAAACTAGCCGTTACCCCTTCACTGGGCAAAAATCGGGCCGACCGGACGCTCCGGTCGTGTTGACCGGACGCTGGACCTTAGCGTCCGGTCACCCATAGACGGCCACGTGTCCTGATTCCAACGGTCACTTGACCTGACCGGACACAGCAGCTTCAACTGACCGGACGCTGGACCCCAGCGTCCGGTCGTTTCCAGTAAGGTACCCGAGGCGTATTTCTTTGACCGAACGCGTCCGGTCGCACGTGATCAGACGCAGCCCAGCGTCCGGTCACACTCCAGCTTCTGCGTCACCGTATGTCAACCTGACCGGACGCACCCTACCAGCGTCCGGTGCTTTTAGACCCAGCGTCTGGTCAGTTGACCGACGCCAGTGTCTTCACGATCAACTCGTTTTCACTTCTAACTTCTTCACCCTTGCTCCAATGTGCCAACCACAAGAATTTGCATCCGGCGCAATAGAAAATAGGCATTCCATTTTCCCAAAAGCGCCGAATCCATCTCAACCCTACAAACACCACCTCCTTTTGTAAATGTGCCAACACCACCAAGTGTACACCACCATGTGTATGTGTGTTAGCTTTTCACAATCATTTCCCAAAGGATGTTAGCCACTCAACTTGCCACACCACTCGATCCTAGCGACGATGCAAAGTTAGATCACTCGAGTGGCACTAGATGACCGATATGCAAACAGGTTTGCTCCTCTTGATAGTACGGCCATCTATCCTAAACATGGTCATCAACTTCTCTACACACCTATGACTGGTGAAATGAAATGCCGTAGGTTATACCTTTGCCTTGCGCATTCCATTCCATCTCCTCCAATGTCGATGCAACACATGCACTAACACGATCAACAATGATATGATCCACTTCATATCATCACGTGATCATATTGGTTCATCGATCTTGACTTCACTTGCCCTTCACCGTTGCCATCGTCCATCGGCGCCAAGTCTTGCTCAAGCTTCACCGCCACGCGGTCCATCACTCCAAAGCCTTCGACTTGCCCTTCACGCTTGCAACCAGTCCATCAAGCCAAGTCTTGTCTTGATCTTCTCCACCTTAATTACATGACTCAATGTCATGTCTCATGTGCGTTAAGCTCCTTCATCATCACATGTGTGAGCTTTGCAACATCTCTAAGCCATTTTCACCTTCATGGCATATGTTGCTCACACACATGTACCTATGGACTAATTACCTGTGTATCTCACATAAACACAATTAGTCCACCTAGGTTGTCACTCAATTACCAAAACCAAACAAGGACCTTTCAGCTATTGCCTCGGCGCTCAGGCTCGCCCTCTACTATAGGGCCACAGACCTTTCCTCGGCTCCCAGCTTGAGCTCCCGCTCCATCTCCACCTGGCCCAGGAGGTTGAGGACCCGCTGGCGAGACTTGGCGTCCCTTTGGACTAGCTCATCCTACTCCTTTCAGACTCTGGTGGCATCCTCCTCATCCCACTGTGCTCTTTTCGATAGTTCCTCAAAAGACTTCTCGGCATCCTCTACGTCCCGGTGGGCCTCGCCCTCCCGCCATCGAAGATTGTCCGTCTCCACGCCGAGGGGGTCAACTCGACCACCCTCTATCAGAGTTGGGCGGTCACATCCCTCTACAGCTATGCCTCATCGACGAGGTGATCCCAGTCCTCCTTATGTTCGTGAAGGAACCAGGATTTCTCCTAGGCTGCAAGCAATAAGAGACTAAAAAAAGACGGTGGTCAGAACACAAAAATAGATGAAGAAAGAAGAGGGCGGGAGGCAAGATTAAGTAAATACCCGGCCGATGGGAATGATGATGTCGCATAGGGCACCCCTGGCCTGGTTCAGATCTTCCAACACGGTCGTGATCCCCTCATTGAGACTCTCCCTCTCCATACCCTCAGCGGCATCATCTAGGGTGAAGAGTTCCGATGACTGGTTCTGTGGACTCACCCACTAGAGTAGGGGCTCATCCCACATGGGTGGTTGGCTGCCCCACAATGTTAGGGCCAGGGACAATTCCCTGCCTAGTCCCCTCGGCAACCACCATGGTGTCTGAGGATCCCTCGGCCACGACCCCCTCCATCCTGCTCACGACGGGCGTCATCTCTTGGGCTGCCGGAAGCATGGGCTGTGCCGCTGCCTCGAGTGCCACCATCGTAGCTTCCGGCTATGACCCATCCATCATAACCACCATTGCCTCCACCTCCGTTGGTGGGACCTCATTCGGCTAGCGCCGCGCCCGCCGTGGTCGACGCAACGAGCACGATCGGTAGCTCCGCCGCCTCGACGTCAGTAGCGAAATTGCTTTCGTCGTCGGTTGCTCGACGACCGCCGAAGGCATGAGCGCCACCACAGGTGAGGCCTGACCGACCGATGAGGCTGTGACACCACCTCCGCTCCTGCCCAAAATAGGAGCGACATCAGGCGACAGCCGCCGTGTCGCCTGAAGGGCGACACTCTTCTTGGGCGCTAGCGCCAAAGAGCAGCCCCGTCTGAGGATGCTGCAAGAAACGAAAGGCATAGTCACAATGAAAATAGAGAAAATAGAGAAAACAGAGGAGTCGGCGACTTATGTTGGCGCTATTGGGTGGTGGAGATGTTTGGGGGATGAACCCCTAGTTCCCTGCTCCACCTCATCGGGGTAGGACCGTTTTGAGCCTGCCCCCTGCTCCCGGGCCAAGGGGCTCGCCTCTCTCGCATCTGGGGGCACGGCGGCGGAGCCACTCCCCTCTCTCTGCACCTTGGGCGCGGCGGCGGACCCCCTGCCCCTGCCGGCTCTTGGGGCACAGCGATGGATCCACTCACTCCTGCTAGCACCTCAAGAGCGGTGGCAGATCTGCCCGTCCCCGCTGATTCCTAAGGCACGGCCATGGGGCTGCTCCCCCCTGCTCTGGCACCTCAGGCGTGGTGGTAGATCTGCCCACCCCTGATGGTTCTAACGATGGGCCAATGGTCTAGCCCACCTCCTCTTGCCTCATGGCCTCACCTTCCCTTGCGTGGAATGGGAAGGGTCCTGCATGGACGAGTGGGTACCTATTAGCGTATCCTTCCTCCCCAGGTCATCCCACTAGGTGTCGGTAACTACCTCTTCTTCTTCTTCCTCATCGTTGTCTTCATCTCTGTCGGTTTCCTCCCCGTGCTCCCATGCACGTAGGTTCTACTGCTTCTTCCTCCTCTCGTCCTCCTTAGCCTTTCGCTGCCGCTTGGCCATGGTGTGGTGGGCCGCCATCATGGCCGGATCCTTCGGTAGCAGAGCAGGGTGGTCTTGGAGGACGAGTCTCTTCAGCTGGTCCCCCTATTTCAAAATCAGCATCAAGGGGTCGAGAGTTTGATTAAAAAGGAGTCACGAGGAAAGAAAACTTACGAAGGCAATGTACCCCAGTTCCGGCCGCATTGGGGGTGCCCTGGTACCGGATACACAAAATCGAGGATAGCACCGGCATCGTCCTACGGAGTCCCCATCGCCTCCTTGATGCGCCATGCCACTTCGAAAGGGGAAAGCACTTCCTCGGTGAGCGCCATCCCGTCAAGTGCCACCTCAGGCGTCATCATGTGCAGGGGAAGCACATGCCTCATCAGCGGCGCCACTCTCGGCATGTGGTATGCGCCGATGATCCCCGATGTAACACCTCGGGTGTTAGCCTTGCATAACTTGACTTGCATAACATAAGCATGAGCATCAAGCATTCATAAATCATCATTTACAATTGAAACATTCGATCGAAACATATGAAACATTGCTTGTTATCTCGTATTTCTTGGAACATATGCATATGATCATGTGCAAATAAATGCTAGTGTGTAATGTTGGTCACTATAACACTTTAGCTACACTTAGGTTAGCAAAAGAAACATTGTTCATGAAGGCCACATTTCATGATCAAGCACTTAAGTGATATTTCGTGTGTTGACCTGAATAGCTATATGAGTGACTACTACATGAAATGCTTAAATGACCTTGCAAATTGTTTAAACATGCTTAGGATATCATTAGGAACAACTTTGGTATTTAGTGCTAAGGCTAGTTTGGTCATTTAGCCATGGTTTGTGTATGTATCATGATTTCAAAGTGACATGTTTGACTAAAGTTGAACTAGGTGTTAGAGACCTTGCATGGGGAGTTCACTAAAGCAAAGTTGTAGTGTTTGACATAAGGAACAACTTTTATTTTGGGTCATCACATGGTTCAGCTCCTAACATGTTTGAAATTGGATCACAAGAATCATCAAAATCCCGATTTCAACACTTAACGAAATTTGCTAAGTCGTGAAACCCCGATGACCGACAAAGTGACCTTCTTCGGGCATTATAACTTGAGTTCGGGTGAGAATTAGAATGCGATCCTTGAACAACATTTGAAGCTGGTACATGGGTCTACAAATTCTATTCAAGAAAGTTTGCACGAAGGAGCCACCGATTAGCCGGTAAATCAAGTTGAAAACGCTTGCCGCTCGTCGCTCGGCATCGAGCTTGTTTAAACCGCCCGACGCGTGTTCATGGCCGACCGACGGCAGAGTTCAAGGCCGCAGTGTCCCCGGCGACGGCCGCGCGTCGCCAGCCTCTGACCACAGCCGCTTTAACGTCGCCAATACCTTGCCGAGCCCATCCCAAGCTCCCATTTCGCTCCCGCCTTCTCTTCCTCACACAAGCGACGCTGAAGCGCCCACCGCCTCCGCCGTCGCCATAGCGGCCAGCAGCTGTGCTCGCCACTCCCGCACCACCGTGATAGCTCCACCGTCTCCCCAGCACCCCATTGTTTCTCCTCGTGCCCGACAAAGCCCGGTAAGCCACCACGCCCTTCAGCCGTGAGCCCCGTCGTCGTGGCCACGCCGCCACAAGATTCTCCTCCCTCCGGTAGCTAGCGCCTAGGTCCCCAGCGTTCATAGATGCTTGTCCACGCGTTGATTTGAACCACCGTAGCCCACACCGGCGCCACCGTCGACCCGCACCTCCACCCCGCCATGGCCGCGCCGTGAGCCGCTAGCTCAGGCGAGAAAGCCACCCAAGTAGCTCAATCGATGCGCGAAGTCGAGTAGATCATCGTGTGATGATGTCACCGCCGGGCGAGTTCGCCCGTCGGCGAAGCTCGTCATGACACCAGCAGGCAGCCGCTGCCCTGCTCCGTGTCACCGACGCGTGGGGTCCCCCGACCAGCCAGGTCCCACATCGTGGCATGTATAGTGTAGGCTAACTCATTTTGAATCCAGTTTTTGATTTGTTTTGTGAAATTTGTATCTTCAGTTTGGTAGCTCCAAAAATTGTGAAATAAATATGGTTGTGTTCCTTAGGAAATGTAGTTTTTAAGAAAAATATGTTCTTGGGTTCAACAGTAGAATTTTCTGGAGATTTAAATAGGGATTTGAAATGTGCTTTTGAATACATTCAAATTTGTTTATTTTATATCTAGAGTTCCTGTGCTCCAAAAATTATGAAATTTTTGTGGTGAACTAATCTTAGCATGTGTGAACTCTGGTAAAAATTTGAGGACCAGTGCATGGGTAGATTTAAAGTTATAGATTTTTCTTTTATGACTAGTTAATCCTTGCATGAATTTTCATAAATTAAGTATGAGTCCAAAATTCATGAAATTTGTTGGAGGTAATCCTAGTACCATATGGATGCTAAGAAAAATATGAAATCTGTTGCTTGACACTTTTCAATAGGATTTTCCAATTATGCTATTTCAAGCCTTGCTGCCTTGTCATTTTTGTATAGAATGTTCTACTTGGTAAAATGACATGAAATTTTTACAGTAGTCTCTTGATAGCATTAGTAAAGCTCTGTAAATTTTTGAGAATTTATTAAGCACATATGATATATATTTATTATTTAACCTAGATATCTAAATAAAATAATAAAGGCAATTTAATAAATAGTTTGGGCTTTACCATTATATCATCTTAACTGTATTTGGTATGCTTAAACTATTGGTAGGTTCTAGGTTGTCAAATTTTGAATGATTACCTGAAGTAGAAGTATTCTTACTTTATGTTGCATGTCAAGTCATTTCCGGACTGATTCTAGAATGTGAGGATTTGCATGTTGAAACTGATGTGTACGGTAAAAATGGTTAATAACAAAGTTGCAGAGAATTGGATAAGCTTTCCAGAAAGTCCTAGATCACTAGATTTGGAATTGTAGAACTCCGGTTATGAGTGAAACAAGTAGCTACAGTTTGTGGCATAGTCGATGCATTATAGAAGTAGTTAAGTAATAATCGAGAAGAGATATGCACCTACTCAAACAACGTGATGCACTTGTTAACATATATGCATTCGTAATACTTATACCATACTCATGCATCTAGGATCGGAGGAAGAGATCACGTTGCTGGAATTGAAGAAGCGAGAGAAGGGAACCAGCAGGAGGATCCGCAAGCCGCAGCTCCCAAGGCGTGGAGCGAGAACCACAAAGAGCTTCGAAGAGTGCCCCGACCATCGCCCTACTTCCTTTCTCTCATGAGGCAAGCCCGAGCATTATAAGTCTCCCATAATTTATAAATGTTTATTTAAGTACTTATGATTGCTGCATTAGGTTATAAGAGTTGAATGAAACCACTTGATGCATGTACATTCCTTGTCCAGATATTACACCTTTAACCGGTATAGGTCCAGGATCGAATATATGCTTAGCCATGCTTAGACCGGTAGAAGTCGGGTGATTTCCTGTCACCTGCGAGATATAGGTGGGTACCGGAGCACGGTTGGTTATAATTGCTATTGTGGAAAAGAACCATGGTTAATGTAAATGGAGACCGGGCGGATGTCGATAGAAAAGCAACAAGGCATGGAGGTCTTGGGTGTGGATCTATCCCCGTCGTGGTCGATCAAGGACCGTATCTGTTGTTGGAACTTCCGACAAGATTGAACGCATACCTCTCACTTAGCTGGCCGGATAATTCGTTCGACCGCGAAGCCGAGTAATTCAACTCGGGCCGAGAATCGTTTCATTGTCGCCTTCCGGAAACGATCGATCGAGCCCAAGGGCGGGCTTGGCTTCGAGCATCCTGGCATCCGGTGTTCCAGATTATGCGGCGCAAGACGGACCCGCGAAATGTGTACGAGTTGTACCAAAGGTGACCTAAGGTGACCGCTGATCCGGTCACTGGGTTTGTGTTAGGAATAAATTCCCACCTGGTTGAAATCGATTCAATCGCCGTCTCTCCCGGATAGTGAGAAACTTGGCTAGCTCCAACATCGTAGTAATCGTATTATGGAACATGATGGTTCGGATGAAAATGGAATTTCAATACCTGCTATGGTTACTATTGTAGGCTTCTAAATGATACCACATGTTTGGCACGGGATAGTTGCTAATCTAGAAATGGATAGTTATAATTAACTTGGTAAAGGAATCATAATTGTACAACGAATCAATTGCCTCTTTCGCAAAAATGTTGTCAAGTTACGTCCCACTTATACAACCTTGCATACTCCTTGGAGTCATTTTATTTCTCAGTTCATGACGGGTAAGTCTAGTGAGTACCTTCTCGTACTCGGGGTTTATTTTCCCATTGTTGCGAGATGGCACTTTGTGTTTCATGGTTATTGCAAGAGTTGCTTCTATCCCATTTGTGGATGAGGAGTAAGCCTTGGCGTGCTTCTTTAGTAATTCCTATCCTTGCTTTTGTGGACCGTGATCTAGCTTGGCAATCAAACTATGTTGGAAACTTTATCTTGAACTTATTTGCTTCCGCTTTATTTATCAAACTCGGTTTGTAATAACTTTTATTCAGTACTCGATGATGAAAAGTATCTGTGAACTTTATGTAATATGTGGCATGTATGTTGAATCTGTCGATCTTGGTTGTTGTAAATCGTTTATCGAGACCCGTCGTGGTACTCGACGGACTACCGGGTTTATATGGGTTCAAGTATGATGGTCACGCACGCTTGCTTGCGGATTGCCATTGTACTTGTATTCTTATAAATTGGTCGGTTCTGCGACACCCGAACCCCTTCATGCCCCTCTCCTTCAGGATACAAATGGCGGTGAGATGGTCCTGGATTCTGTTCTTATCCTTCTCAGAGACTCCCCATTTCCTCTAAGACTCCAAGACCTCCTCGATGAGGTGCTTGGTGAACTCCAGCAAAGGGGTGGCTGTGTCATTCCTGACGTAGAACCAATGTGAATGCCAACCCTTGTTGGAGGTCGATAGATGCATCGGCGGGTACTCATTGACCCGGTTGTTGTGGAGCTAGATGCCGGTGCATCCCATCGACATGTTCAGCTCTTGCCTCTTCTCCCGCTTCTTCAGTAGGGTGACAGTGAAGAAATACCACCACAGGTCGAAGTGGGGACTAATCCCCAGGAACCCCTCACACAGGGCGACGAACGCCGCAATGTGTTGGATCCCATTGGGATTAAGGTGCTGCAGCTCCACCTTGTAGTAATGTAGCTACCCCCGAAGGAACTTGTGGGTGGGGGTGGTGAATCCTCGCTCATGGAAGTGAGCGAAGGATACAACATAGCCTTTGGGCGATGACGACGCATCCTCATTGCTGGGCAGCCGCCACTCCTCCATGGCAGTTCGCACGCAAAGAAGTCCATGGTGAACGAGCCCCTCCAAGCGCTGGAGGGTGATATTGAATATGCACCATGGCTCCATTAAATGATTGAGGTGGGTGGGTGTGAACTTAATGGTGGCTGAGATGCGGATGCGGGAGGCTTAGGCAATTGGTGGTGGAGGTTGTAGACACAAAGGCAAGGAGGCCATATATGAAACCCTGGGGGTGAACCCTTTGGTTTTATAGGGGCGACGGATGCGAGGAAGGCAACCGTCTGCCTGGATCTCCGTGCCTGCCATGATCCACCACCATGTCACCACATGGGATATGCACCCCCAATCCCTTTCCTTTCCCTCCAAAGTCACGCCGGATGTTTCACCTCCCTGGGCAGACCAGGACTCTTTACCGACAAAAGGATACGAGTCAAAAAGCGTTCCTCCAGCATGACTGGGCCCAGGAGTTTTAGGGTTGGCCCATCAACGATTTTGACGACCGTCCCAAGGCACCCTTATGACAAAAGGATGGGCCCACGATTGGCCAAAACTCAGGCGCACCAGCTTCACGAGAGTCTCGGTCCACGATCGAGTCTCAGCCAGGCTGACTCTGACTGGATCCCTGCGAACGGGATGTCAGGATCCCAATTGAATTATCTAGATAACAAACCGCCAAATCTCACAGCCATACCCACGAAGGGTCCGAATCACCCCCAGGCAATTCTATCCAAATCACCCAGGGGCTCAGAGGCTACACCCGATGGGTGCGCTCGTGCGCACCCTTTGGCAAGGCGAATCACCCCCCGGGTGATTCTATCCAAATCACCCGGGGGCTCGGGGGCTATTGTCGGGGACCAAATACTAGGTTAGCCAAAGAGGAGGAGCTAATAACCATCAAATGTTGATGGTTCTGAACAGACAAGAATGTGACTACACCTCTTGCCCAACGACCGAGGCTAGCTCTGCCACGTCTGACCCCTAAGGGCTGGCTCCGCCTCGTTCGACCCCTAAGGGCTGGCTCTGCCTCGCCTGACGTCCGAGGGTAGGCTCCGCCTCGCTCGATGTCTGGGGGTAGGCTCTGCCTCGCCCGACGTCCGAGGGTAGGCTCCACCTCGCCTAATGTCTGAGGGGCAGGCTCCGCCTTGCCCAATGTCTGAGGGCAGGCTTTGCCTCGCCCGACGTTCAGGGGTAGGCTCCACCTCGACCCGATATCTGAGGGCAGGCTCCACCACACCTGATGTTTGGGGGCTAGCTTTGCCTCGCCCACATCTGGGGGCAGACTCCACCTCGCCCGACGTTCGAGGGCAGGCTCTGCCTTGCCACCTCGCCTAATGTCCGGGGGCAGACTTCGCCTCTCCCGATGTCCGGGGTAGGCTCTGCCTCGCCCGACGTCCGAGTGCAGGCTCTGCCTCGCCCGACATCTAGGGGCAGGCTTCGCCTCGCCCAACGTCTATGCGCTGCTCCTTCATAACTACGTGCATAGATAAGGCAAGGCACTCAAGTCAACCGTAATACCGAGGACCATACCTTGCACGTCTGACAGGAAAGTACCATCAGGATATGACCAGATGGGCGCTTTAAGCCCTTCTAGGCATTTTAGAGCCCAAACAGTGTTGTGGGCACCGACATTTGTCCTACAGTGTTATGGGCACCGACATTTGCCCTCAGACATGAATCCTGATGGAAATATATGACAACCACTATAGTCCAGGAGGAAACTCATGTCATCTACAGTAATGAACGTGGGGCCTCTACATCGTCTGCTCCCCGATAGGGTCACGGCTCGGCATCCTAGTGCGTCATGCCGCCCGCCGAGGTGGGATGGGACGTGACCAATTGCTAAACGAAGCCAGAGCATGGCCCTATCAGGATTAGCGAATGTGATATCCCTGGCATCGTCTACCGTGTCAGCAGGGCAGGCTCAAAGGAAAAGGAAGACCTAGCACCTTCGAAGGACCTTCTTTGCCTCTGGTTTTTCTTCTTTCCCCCATCTGTAATCCCTGCTCCCCCTTGATCTATAAAAGGGAGGGCAGGGCACCCCACTAAGGGGATGAATCAATTCCACATGCATCACAGCACATAGCTAAGCAGCATCCAAGCTCTCAGCATCCATTTGACCTTTCCATAAGAGACTTGGGACCTATCCCTCTCTCACCCATTTGTACCCCCTACTACAAATCTTTCAGTGCAAATAACATGAGCAGCCACCACGAACTAGACGTAGGGACATTCTACCCAAAATAGTATAAACCTTGTGTCTTTTTAGCACACCATCTGGGCCTAACGTTCAATAATACAAATTTACAAGTTGGTGTTTACTCGAAACACCGACACCTAGGGTGCCCTCTTATAGGGAGGCCATGGCCATGGCGAGCGGCAGACAACAAGGAAGGGTAGATGGGGTATGTGTAGGGCGGATATGACATCTAGGCTAGGGTTTTGGGAGTGCGGGGTGATTGCGCTGGTGCTGGCGCTCCCAATTCGAGCATCATCCAGTCAAAAAGGCAGATGGGGTGGTGTCGTGGTGATGGGGCCATGGCGGCGATGTCAGCATGGCGTGGCATGGATGGGGGAGGCGCGGGGGTGCCACGGATCATGGACATGGCGTACTTCAATGTATCCTCACCTAATGGTTTGGGAACGGGTGGCAGGGATGCGAGACGTGGCCTTGGATGCTCACCAGCGGGGTGCTCTGCATCGGTAGGAAAAGCAGAGGAGAGGAGGGGAAATGGAGGGGATGACAGGCGAGGTCCACGCGTCAGCGGTTGCGAGGAAGGCGACGGTAGCGGCTTGTCGCGACGCGAGCGGGCGTGACGTGGGCCGTGTTGCTAGGCCACACGGGCACGCGCATGAGCGTGGATGCGGTGCTAGGCCACGACGGCTAGCTTGGTGGCACGGGCGAAGCATGCCGGCAGGCGGTGCTGGCGTGAGCTGGGCTGTCTGTTGCTGTTGGGCTGCTTTCCCTTTCCTATTTATTTCCCCTTTTCTAATTCCTTTTCTACTTCCTATACCCCTTCTATGCTATACCTTGGGCTCCTATGTGTGTGTACATGTGTTACGGTTAGTGCCATGGGTTGGCAACACACACACAATAATTTTATTAAAAGGTTTAGTTGATGTTATTACATCACATAAAATCATGAAGAAGCAACTCACAAGTTGAATTTAAAATGCAGCATGCTCAAACAAGCTAGCTTGGGATATACTTGTGCAACTACATGGGTGGTTTCCTAGTATGCACAGTCACCATGTATAGATTTGTTAGAGAAATTTTTAAGTTCAGATTTTTGGTTATTAGAAAACCTGGGTTGTTACAATGGCGGTCATGACACCACTGTTCTATGTATGCATGGATTTCTCACGGTCAACAGTGCTATACCTGACTACATTAATACTGAAAGCTGCACAGACCCGGACTCGGGTATCAGGACCACATGAAAGTGCATACAAACCTTCACTAACCTATGTTGGTTTCTCTCTACTCAGCTCTTTGATCTGCACACAAACATGAAACCACCGTCACCACTAAGTTGTCGTATAATTCTACCAATGATCGACCTAACAGAAATAAAATATGCTAATCATGTATATGAAACTTAAACCACGCTGGAAACTCTACTGCTAGCCTACTATCAACATCATCACTTGCCCCTTGTTCCTCTAAAATTTGTTTATATATTCTTAGCACATATAAGCATTATTATTAGTAACATTTCATACGTAATATAGGAAACAACAAATGAGCATATAAAAAAATCATACTTACTGCACATATGGTCCAACCTCATCGCAGTTATTAAACACATACCAAGCTAGCTTATTGATTTCAGCTTTATCCTTGATGTCCTTTACCCTAATCGGGCCAATGGGCTTGACACCATGCATGAAATTTGAGGTCTCACCAGGTGCTGGCCCATCATGTGACATATTGTCGTCCTGGTTATATCTTGTTTTAACATCATCCATGAACCTCTCCCAAAATGCCAATGTCTCACTTTCTAAGTAGGCCTCCGTAATTGATCCTTCAGGCTTGGCCCTGTTCCTTAATAAATTTTTCAATGTGCCCAGGCGCCGTTCTATTGGGTACATCCATCCATACTGTACGGGCCCTCTAAGAAGTGCCTGATTAGGTAGATGGACAGCCAAGTGCACCATAACATCGAGAAAGGCCGGTGGAAAAATCTTCTCAAGCTTGCATAAGATGAGTGGGATGTCCCGTTTTAGCTTTTCCACGACTTCTTTCCTCAGAGTTCTACTGCACAGTTGCCTGAAGAAGTTTCTAAGTTCTGAAACAGCTTCGTATACATCTTTGGGAACAAAACCTCTTAAGCCTGCATGTATGATCCTTTGGAGAAGGACAAGGCAAGTATGCGTTTTTAGCTTGCCAACTATCTTGGTACCATCTACACTTATGGATTTTACTAGGTCGGCTGCATAACCATCTGGAAACTTGACACCTTTAAGGTACTTGCAAAATTCTGCTCTATGTTTTTCTGTCATGACATATTGAGCTTCCGAGAATTTAAGTGAGGTGCCTTGCTGCACGTCGTGATATTGAGGCCTTATCTTCATATCATGCAAATCGAGCCTAGCATTCGTTGTGTCCTTTGTCTTGCCCTCCACTTTCAGCAATGTCCAAAGAATGTTTTCACATATGTTCTTCTCAATGTGCATGACATTAAGATTGTGTGGTAGCAACAGGTCCTTCCAATACGGCAGCCCCCACCAAGCACATTTTCGATTATAAATCACTAGCTCTTCTCCATGCTTTCGTTTCCTTTTTCCATCGTGCTTACCTAGGCAGACATCTTTCACCTTCTTGAGTTCCTCAAGGACCTCTTGTAAGCTGAACTTTTTTAGCACATCTCGGTCCTAAGTTTTTCCATCAAAATCCAAGCTCTTCCTCCATCGGTGATCCCTAGGAAGGTAACGATGGTGTTCAATGTTGCCTAGCTTCTTTCTTAGGCTCCGTGACAATGGATTTTTGTCTCAATAAATACATGCATAATAACCTTTTGTAGTTTGGCCTGACAAGGTGCTCAATGCTGGAAAATCGTGTATGCAGCAAAGCACGGCAGCACGCAATGTGAAGCCTTTCTTATTATCACGATGTAGTACATGAAAAGTGTTGACACCTTCCATAGTTCTTTCAGTTCTTCTATAAGATGCTCCAAGAATACATCCAAATCCTTTCCTAGAGATGTTGGGCCCGGGATCAGTAGAGACATAAAGCAATTCGATGGGTTCACACATTCCCATGGTGGCATGTTCAGAGGCGTTACAAGAACAGGCCACATACTATATGTCGAGCTAAAGCTACCAAATGGATTGAAACCATCTGTGGCGATAGCAAGCCTCAAGTTCCTTGGATCATCTGCAAAACTTGGGTGCTTTCTATTAAAGTCTTGCCATTCTTCCCCGTCTGCTGGTTGGCTCATTTCACCGGTATTCTTCTCTTGCTTAGTCTTGTGCCATTCAGCGTCCACTACTATTCCTCGAGATGCAAAGATCCTCTACAACCTCGGTATTAGAGGAAAATGCCTCAAAACCTTATGAGAAACCCACCTGCTACCATCTACATCCTCCCATCTAGACTCTTTGCATTTTGGGCACACTTGCAATTCCTAATGATCACCCCAAAACAACACACAGTTGTTCTTGCACACATGGATACTTTCATAACCTTGTCCCAATTCTCGAATATATTTGCGGGCCTCCTCACATGATTTTGGTATGTTGCTACTAGGGAATGCATTTGATAGCAATGCCAATAGTTCATCAAAATAGCTGTTGCTAATTCGATAGTGGGACTTGATATAGAGCAACCTGATAAGGAAGGAGAATCTTGAGAAGGTAGATCTAGAAGAAACTAATTGCTTCAACTCATTCAACACTCTTTCAAACTTTGGGACTCTTCCAGCCCACTCTTCAGATGTCAACAGGTTTTGAACTAAATCATTAAAATCTGGTAATATGTTATTGTCGCGGTCCTCCTGCTCCTCCTCCGCAATCCAACCATCATGATGAGATCCATGCACATTTGATGGCTCTATAATGTCAGTACCTCCTCCCTCTTCCCCATGATGAATCCATGTGGTGTATGTGGGTGACATTCTGTTTATAAGTAAGTCATCCTTCACCTCCTGCCAAGTTTTAACCACCTAGTTAAGAGAATGTGTACACGGGCAAGGGATGTTTTGCTCCGGGTATTTTTGTTTAACCATATCCATGAACTCTTCAACTCCTATGATGAACATCGGCGAGAATGGTCTCCCATTAGGAATCTAGGATCTGTCCATCTGTTGCAGCAAAAGTATGCAAAGTTCGTTAGAGTTTCGACCATTGGGTGGACAGTGGCAAAACTAGCATTAGAACAAAGCATACAGTGTTCAAGAGCACTAATCTATGTATTTTTTCATATCATACTATGGGACAGTCTGGTTTTCTATTTTTGTGTGACAAAAGCATTGATTTCAATTGAAATTCATATAGAATAGCCTTTCTTTATGTGTTCTTTACTTTATCATGTATAGAAAATGGAGTCCTATAATCACAGAAGAAGGTACTCATACCTTTGTTCTACTAACTGGCACGCCTCACCGCAATCCGCCTCTATCGTGGCACACACCTGATCACGTGTATGCCAATGCCACCACGCTCCACCGGGAGAGCCCTGCCACACCACCAAAAGGACGCCTGAGCCAGCACAACAGACCGGGGATCCTCCACCTCTGCCACCACAAGTCCAACGGGCATAGATTTATTTCCACTTGCAGGGATATATCCAATTTAGGTCAACCCAAAACACAACCAACATGATACTATAGCGACTCAAAAGAGATGTTAGCATAGCCAGGCGTCTAGCACAAAGGTAAAGAACCTCCAATCCTTGGTCCAGATCTCGTGTTTGACTCCTAGGTATCAGACCTTTTTTTTGAGAAATTAAACCCCGACGGCACACATGGTACAACTGACATGCAAACCGTCGGGTCCCATAGGTTAGATGGAGATGGAGAACGGTCCCATAGGTACACGTGACATGTAAGCCATCGGGTCCCATAGGTCGAACGGAGAAAGGACCGAGCGAACACTTTTATGACGAATTGCAAGCGTCATGGATGAGTAACTGCAGGTCCCACATTTACACATCGGATAGAGAAGGGTCCCATAGGTACACGTCGCATGGAGATATGATCGAGCGGAGACTTTTATGATGAATTGCAAGCGTCATGGATGAGTAACTGCAGGTCCCATAGGTACATGTTGGATGGAGAAAATACCGTGTGGAGATGTATGACGAAGCCGTTTGTTACAGATCGAATATTGTTCATCACAGATGTGTAGTTTTAAAGGAGATCGTCACAGATGAATCGCACGAGTGATCTATGATGAAACCTAGCGCTCTTCTTTGTTGTTTTTTTGTGACAATGCCTGATTTTGTCATTGAAAGGGTGGGTTGCAGGATCATCACCACCGATATATGACAAAACAGAAATATTCATCATAAAAAGTGCTCTTCTATCATGGTTTCAGATTCGTCATTAACATTTTCATCATAGAAGTGGATATTTCTAGTAGTGACCTCTAGTAATGGTGCTTCCAATGGTAGTGCCACCTTATTTTGCCAAACCTGTCTTGGTTTTGAGTTTGATTTAGGTTTGACAGGTTCATCCTTTCTCATTTAGTGTTTCAAAATCAACTATTAGTAGTAAAAACTAGCTACATCTTGTGTGCATAATAATTGCTGGTTTAGAACTTTCACTTGTAGAATTTGGGTGATCGACTCCCCACACTTGCTTGAAGTGTGTTCTGCTCATAAAGATAGGGTAGAGATCAAGTGCATGGGCTCTGTTGGTGGGAAAACACCAACAGAACCAAATCTTTATTTATTTTTTCTCTAGCCTTAGGCACATTAAATCATGTTATGGTTGACATTATGTGCATTCATTCTTACAACATGGGTGATAAGATCAGAAGGACGAGTATTAATGTGGCATTTGAATACATTTGTCAAAAAGAGTGGAGATGCTTAACCTATGGAAGGATTGTCTATAATGTTTCAAACCATACATGATTATGACTATCTTCCAATGATAAAATATGCAACATTTTAGCTCATTTGGTTAAGACTATGAGATCAAGAAAGTGGTGTTATGAACAAACATAAGGAACAAAACATGTTGAGTTAATCAGATTGGATCAAACAAAGTTATACTCAAACATGTTTGTTTCTTTATTTATGTGAATAGCAAGATTAAAGGAGAGCTTTTTAAATAATGACCACTTACCTTAAGATGTTACCTTCATCATTGGAGCATGATGGCACCATGTGACGAAGGGTAGATGACTTGTGATGGTCTTTTCCTTCTGCTTGAAACTTTCCTTGCTTGACCAACCTTGCATCTTGAGCTATTCACGAGCATCTTGTCTCCTATGTCGTTGTTGACGGTAGTTAACAACCATTATAAACTATCAATATAACAAGTATAAGGGCATAAATATAATCACCAACAAAGGTCTAAGGGTTTAAACTAACAAATTCCATGAGTTTATGTGAATCTATATTTCTGCAGGGTTTATCTAGAAAACTATCAAGGCGGACCTAGATGTCAGATTTAATCTCGCCTATCCATAGCGAAAACAACCCTAGAAGGTTTCAGAAGACTCGAGAGGACACCACACCAAAGTAGAGGGCGAGACACTACCAAGTGGGGCCGGCCGGCCCCACCTACAGGCCGACCGGCCCTTGGGGCCCACTTGTCAGCCCCCCATTGTTATGTCGATTCTCCACCGCCTCCTAGATTGCATCTACATTGTTTATTCAAGTCGGTTTGATCTGAGGGCTCAGGATTAATGCTCTGGCCTTTATATACCAGCCCCTACCACCCCCTAAGGCATAAGTCATTTGAGAAGACAGAAACCCTAATCATCCTTAGCGCTCCACCATATTCTAGGGCATAGCTAGTTAGTCTAGGTCTAGAGGGAGGCAAGCAGGCTTCACTTGGATTCTCGATTCCTGATCGTGTCAAGAGCATGGTTTGGTATAATCTTTGTACCCCCTCTCTTTTGTATCTCTCATTACTTTTATATGTTTCCTACAATTGTTATGACATTCATCTTCATATTTATCATGTTTCTAGTTATAATGTTCATCGTCTACTTTGATTGTATGCTTAGTATAGTTAGATTGTCATCATGTTCATGCATAAGTTCGTATAGCACTTGCTCCAAAGTACACAGGGTGAGTGGTCGACATTGTGTAAGCATGGTGCTTATACGTTGTTTACCTGTGGATACACCATATATTCTGGGCCATGTGGTAGATCGCGAATGTGACACTCCCATTGAGTCCTTTGTAGTCCACTCCCCGAATATAGGTTTACAAGTAGGATCCAGTTATAAAGGAAGACAAGCTCTGTTCTTAATCTTCCTTAGTAATATCCCTTATGTGTAGATATGAAGTTGATCTTAGCCATGATTACTAGGTGTAATTGCACTAATCAATGTATGCTTTGACTTGTAATTAAGAATGACTTAGGAATTATTCCTCTAATATTCTACTTAACCATGCTAATGCCATAGAAAGGAGTACTCTGAGTGATTAATTATCATTGATCATTTCTTATCATACCCATTTACCTCTTGACTTAACCCTGTTATGAGTTGAATATTGGTTATGGTTTACTTCTCCATCAATAGCATAAGTGTCGGTGTTTTTGGACCATCGACGAGTAAATTTATATTAGCGTGTCTGGCTTAGATGGTGTGCTCGGAGGACACAAGGGTTTATACTGGTTTGGGCGGAATGTCCCTATGTCCAGTTTGCTGCTGCTCGTGTTACCGACACTTGGTTTGTAGTAGGGGTTACAAACAAGCGAGAGAGGGAAAGGATCCCAAGTCTCTGGTGGAAGGAGTGAATGGGTGATGAGAGCTCGATCGCTGCTCAACTATGTGTTCGTGTCGTGCTCTTATGTTTTTATCTTGTGGTTTGATCTCGTGCGGATCTCGATCCCCTTTCATGGGGCGCCCTGCTTCCCCTTTTATAGGCCAAGGGGAAGCATGGGTTATAGTGGAGGAAAAGGAGAAGAACGAGAGAGAGAAGAAGGCTTCCAGGATTGCCGGGTCCTTCTTCTCCTTTATGTGGGTCCCGCTAATCCTATAGATGTCAACAGGGATGGCTCCACATCGCAGCCCAGTTCGTCACTACCGCCATGCGTAGGCATCATCTGCCGGTCATGACATTCCATTTCTTCCCGGTGGTCATCGTGGTGAACTGATGCGCCTGTCAGCGTTCGTACGAGGGTTAGGCAGAACGGCACCGGCACGCCCAATGCTGTTCTTGATGTGAATCCTCAGGTATGGCCCGTCATGGCCACGGGTTACATCGAGTCGTGCCAGTCTCTTCCCTGGTGTCAGAGTTTTGACCTAGGCCCATACGCTTGGACACAGAGTGGTTGGCGGCGGTATGGGTCCCCGTCGTGGGAGACGGAGCATGAACCCAAAGGGGTCATGCGAGACAGAGCACGAAAACCAAGGGCTAAGGTGAGATGGAGCCCACAGCCTTGGGGTCGGGTGAGACAGAGCCCACGTCCTTGGGCGAGATCCCCTTGGCCTCGAGGTCGGGCGAGATGGAGCCCATGGCCTCAGGGTCGGGTGAGAGGGAGCCCGTGGCCTTGTGGTTTGGTGAGACGGAGCCCGAGGCCTAGGGGTTGGGCAAGACAGAGCTAGTGGCCTTGGGCGAGACCCCTACAGCCTCAAGGTCGGGTGAGACAGAGCCCACGGCCTCAAGGTTGGGCAAGACAGAGCCTGTGGCCTTGGGGTCGGGTGAGACAGAGCCCATGGCCTCGGGGTTGGGCGAGATAGAGCCTGCGGCCTTGGGTGAGACCCCCACAGCCTCGAGGTTGGTCAAGACTTTTTAATACGTCTTGCTCCATCCAAGGGAGTCAGCGTGGGCACTAACTCCCTTGCTTTGGGTATCCCTAATATCAATACCCAACAGTAGCCCCCGAGCCTGTGGAGGAGTAGAATACTCATTTGGAGGCTTTTCCAGACGGGAGGACTCTGAGGGTCTTGGCCCTCTTTTTGTAGCCCATGGCGTGTCCTGGTAGGGCGGTGGTTCCCTTTTGTCGCGATCGGTCTTCTTGGGGCATGTAATCATTGGGTTTAGGAGGTTAGAAAGATTTTTTGATTCTGGTCCCTAAGATTCGATCGGTCCGCCATCGTACTATGACCACACGTTCGGTCTCCTTGTGAGTCCAACTTTCTGAGTGCCCCGCACATAGTAGGAGTCCGGTCGAGGGTTGGCTCATCTTTGTGATGGACAAAACATGGTGCTCGGTGAGCTGTTAATGGGCTTGTCCAAGTGGGCCCCCGACTTCCCATTTGTGGGGGTCCGGCATGGGTCAACTGGTGACCGACTCTAGATTCTTAGTGGCTAATCCATATAGTTCTTGGGTCCATTCGACCGATCCCAAGGGCTTGTTGCCTTTCTTCGAGGAAAGACCATGGACTGGGAACCAACCAAGCTCGAACGTGGGTCGGGATACCCGTGGCTCTCGTGCACCTGGGTACTGGCCACTAGTGGGCCCATCCCTTTCCACCCCTCACTCTTAGGGTGCCCCAAAGCGGCTATGAACTCATCGGTGGTCCGGCCTTTGAAACTCTAGGGCCTAAATGGGCCGTGGGAGCATTTTTAGCTCTGTATCACTCCTTAGCTATGATGGTTCTTGGTTCATCGACTGGGTGAACCATCATCTGATGTGTCCTTTGAGGGCATGGATAGAGATTGTGTGTGCACGATCTTCGGAGGGAGGTGACATGACGCGACGCAATGGGCACGTGAATCTAGGTGGACAATTCACCTTCTCGCCCCGCTCCGCCTTATAAATAGCGGCCCCCCTTTATGTTTCTGCAAACCAAAACCATAGCCTTACCTTCTCTGTTTCTCCACCGCCTCCGTTAGGATCTACCATGCTTGCTAGTCTGCCGCCAGAGCCCTAGATCTATAGCCTCCTCTCCTCCACCGCCGCTTTTGCTTCTCCATAGCCACCTCCATCCTCCATGGATTCATGGCATTGCTCCGATGTTACCTATGCATGCATGGAGGGCCTCATCAAGCATGGTCTTCTCCATGGGAGGACTGATGCGGCAGAGTGGCTTGTGCTTGGCCATGAGGAGGCGCCGGTGCCGCCCGACGGTACGTCGTCTCCTTCGCGCTCTTCCATGAGTGTGGTCTCACGGTTCCTCCTCACCCATTCTTCTGGGGTCTGCTGTGCCATTATCAAATTGAGCTACAACACTTGAACCCCAATGGGATCTAGCACATCACATCGTGGCCTTCATCGCAATGTACGAGGGGTACCTGGGGATAGAGCCCCACTTCAAGCTCTAGAGATATTTCTTCTCCATATCCTTGATGAAGAAGAAGGAGAGGTCGGGTGACCCCGATGCCAATGGGATGCGTGGGCATCCACTTTTGGGGCAGTGGGCGGTCAAGTACATGCCCTACCAGCTCTCTAGATCCAACAAGGGGTGGCACTCGCATTGGTTCTATCTGAAGGATGACCCTGTCGCACCCTTGCTTGTCTTCTCTGGGTGTTTGATCGAAGAGGTTCCACCGTCATGGCCATGGGGGCCACCCGTCATGGCCATGGTGCGCCATCAGGGCCACTGTACGGGATGACGCCCGGTGCGTAGCTCATCGGGACAACGCTCGCATAGGGGTTGCTCCATGACAGCGAGGTCGCGCAGTGCATCAAGGAGGCCATGGGGTAGGGCGACGTCGTGTTCCCGATCTTGGGGCATCCCATGATGCGGCCGGACGTGGGCTTCATCGAGCTACAGGCGGGTTAGTTTTCTAGGACTCCATCGTGCTGCTGCCAGAGCACGTGGCTATGAGGGCAACGAATTGTGTCATGGATGAACAACGGAAGAAGGATGACGAGGAGAAGAAATGGTGGTTGAAGCAGCGAGTGAAGCTGCAGCATGGGAAGCGGCATCAAGGCTCATCGAAGAAGAGGAGGAGGAGGATGGCTCCATGTCGCCCATCCTGTGGGATGATCTGGCCACCTGGGACGAGGACCCGCCTTCACCGTAGGCGGGGCCCTTCCCATGGCATGTCTCGAGGTAGGAGAGGGAGGACGTGCCCCCAGAGCCAGCGGAAATGAACCACCTCGCCATGTCTGGACCTTCAGCGGTGGCCTTGAAACTGGTGGAGCCAGGCCGCCTCACCTCATCCGGGCCTTCGACGGCGGCCTCGGAGCCGGTGGAAATAGGTCGTCCCGCTTCATTTGAGCCCTCGGCGGTGCTTCTAGAGTCGGTGGGAGGCAGCTGTTTTGATTTGTCCAAGCCCTCCGAGCCGAGGGAGGGCTCGAAGCGGCAACGTGCCGATGTAGAGCAGCCAGGGTCGGGCAAACCAGCCCCAAAACATCCTCGTATGATGGCATCAAGGTGGGTCAAGAGTTTTTGTCATCCTTTTGTCCTAACAAATTTTTTGCCGTGATCTGACCGCCATGTCCCTTGCAGCATCGGAGGACATGGGACTCTCCTATGGCTTGCTCCAAAAAAGATCCTCCTCTGGCAAACGTGCCAGGGGCCGGCTAGCGCACGCCGGTGGTGAGCATGAGTGGCGTTGGGGCAGCCACGGCGTCGACTGGTGAGGCATAGCTGATGGCTGTGTTGGGGGAGGGTGCATCTGGGGCACCCATGGTGGGTGCAGCGTGGCCGGTCGTGTCCTCGACGTCACAGGCAAAGGCGGCACGGCCAGAGCCACTGTCTGTGCAGGTGGCCGTGTCCACGGCGGGCGGACAAAAGGGGGCGTACCTGAATCATCCTTCATGGATGTGGCGATAGGGTAGGTGTTTGTGTCCACGTCACCCGCCCCCTCCATCGCCAGAGGAGCCGCTCTAGAGGACCTGCCACCGCCAGAGAGGTAGGCACCGCTTGAGGTCGGCGTGGGGATGTCCTGGTCTCTGGTCCAGGTGGCCGCCCTTGATGAAGCGACAGAGGAGAGGGAATGGGGGAGCATCCACACGGAGGATGGGGACATGGTTCACGCCCTAACCACCATGCTGAGCTTGATGCGCAATATTGTCGCCTCAGTTGGGCAGGTATGGTATGACCATGCTTCTAACCCCATGTTCTCTTTCCATCCTCTAAGTCTTGTCAACTTCATACATCCTTATGGCCCGCAGCCAGGAGAAGTCCCAGCTCCTTGCTAAGGAGACACGGCAGAGTGAGGGCTGGTCACACAGCTCGCTACCACCCGTTAGGAGGTGGCTGAGCTTGCCCATGCTGCCCGGGAGGTGGCTGACCTCCAAGTTAGGGAGAAGGACGCTCGCAACGAAGCCTGCGAGGCCGAGGAGAAGCTCGCGACCCTAATTGAGAGGGTGCGCATGGACACCATGGAGGCCGAACAACTACGGAAGGAGTGGGATGATTTGCTTTGGGCCATAAAGGAGCTCTGCTTGGGGACTGAGCTAGCTTGCTAGGAGCGCGCCGACGCTTAGCAGCGGGTTGGCCACCTTGAGAAGGAGCTCCGGAGGGAGAGGGACCTGAAGGTTGCAGCCGAGGGTGTGTCCACCGGGCTCGCCATGGAGGTCGGGCAGCACCAAGAGGAGGTCTGGTGCCTAGAGGCCGAGGTGACCCGATAGCGTGATGAGGTGCGCAGGCTTCGTGCGGACGTGGACGGTAAGTCCCCGGTTTCCCTTGTTGTCTTTCTCCTTGGAATCCTTGGTAGGCCTCTTGACACAGTCATTATGTGACTTGGGCAGGTCTCAATGACAAGCTCAAGTCGGAGGTGGTGAAGAGCCTGCGCCAAGAGAAGGAGCTCAGTGAGGTGAAGGACACCCTCCAGAAATAGAGCGATGAACATGACAACCTTTGCATCGCCGTCCAGCTAGTCTGCGATGAGCTCAAGCTGGCCCTGGAGCAGGAGAGAAGCTCCCTCGTGGTTCGCACCACCCGGATTATGGACTAGGCACATGATATGGTGAGGGGCTGCTTCACTTTGGCGTTCACCAATCGTTCGTGATCACCCGTTGTCATTTTGAGAACATCGATCTGGCAACGATGAGCCAAGGCTTCGCACCCATCTATACTGACGCCGAGCTAGATGTCATCAAGGAGGAGGTGGCCCCCTGGTGCATGACCTTTCTACCAAGATAGAGGATGAAAGCATCCTCCCAAGGGGCTAGTTTAGTCAGATAGGTTAGGCGGTGCACTTGTAATAAGCAGACAACTTCCAACCCTTCTGTTTCATCTAAACAAGCTTGTTTTTTTGTTTGAACAAATTTGTTCTTTCTCCCTTTTTATGTGTAAAAAGGGGTTAATGCGTTCTGACCCTTCTTGTTGTTAAGACCGTAGAGCTCGACGTGTGGGCGGGAAACTCTGGTCATGCTGGTAAGCAAGAGTGCTATAGCCGCTGGGGCGTAGGCTTCTTGCAGTCCGACCAGTTTTTCTCAGCGTTCGTTTCCGCAAATCCTTGCCTCTAGTTTTTTAATGTGAGAAAGGGTCTGGCACTGTGACTATTTTAGAAAGGGTATATGTATACCCTTATCCCCCCGAGTGAGACCTAACCCCTTGCCGTTGCCAGGGTCGGGTTTTCACTAAAGATCGAGGAGACGATAACGAAACTGGTAGGGGAAAGCGTTTTTTGTTTCAGAAACGTTATTCTTAGTTTTCATACGTATCCCCTCCCTAGGATCCAAGCCATCATTCTACGACCGTGCATTCGGTCTCCTTGCGAGTACAACTTCCCTTGAGCCCCCGCGTGTTGCAGGGGTCCGGTCAAGGGGTCAGCTCATCTTTGTGATCGTTATCCCGTCGTGGTTTCCGCAACCGAAGGGGTTGAGCTAACGTCACTTGCCTCGATGCCTCGAGTGTCGTGCTTGGTGAGCTCGCTAACGGGCATGTTTGAGTGGAATTCGGGTCCATCATTCGTAATGGGGTCAGCATAGCCCTCATGTGGCATTCCACTGCTCCTTAACCCGCCTCCCAGTAGATGCCCGAGTCGTTTTAGAGAGCGATTCAGGTGGCCCGCTGGCCTCTCCTCGATGGAGATTCTATGGGCACAACTCGAGGTCAGGATTGAATGAGAAGGTTGAGATGACCTGTGTCGCTTCTGCGTGGGTTGGGCAAAGGCTCGTTGGGCTCATCTTGTTTTCTCCCCTAGCTCTGTTTGACGTGAGGCGGCCTCGAGCCCTTCGTGGGCTGGCCTTTGAACCCCGGTCGGTTGTCACTCATGTTGAATGAGACGACTATCGCTTCATGTTATGACACGAAGTGTTGTGATGCAATAATTGCATATGCGATGTTTGGATGTATGAGAATGGATCAATGAATGCTCATGCACTAGAAAAGTAAAGTGGGGGTTTGTAAAGTTACCTCGATGGCTTGAGTGATGGGTTGGAGAGCTCTTACCAGATATGTTCGATTGGAATCTAGGTCCATCGTTCATGACGGAGTTAGCATGACCCGCATGGGGCATCCTACTGCTCCTTCCCCATCTCTCGGCAGTGGCCCAAGCCGTCCGATCGACTTGGGTGACCCGCTGGCACAGGACTTACCTTGATGGCTCGAGTGACGGGTTTGGGGAGCTCTTACCATATATGTCTAAGTGGAAAATGGGTCCATCGTTCGTGATGGAGTTAGCATAACCCGCATGGGGCATTCTACTGCTCCTTACCCGTCCCTCGGTAGCGGCCCGAGCCGTCCAATCAACTTGGGTGACCCACTGGCACATGACTTACCTGCGGAGATAGAGGATGAGATCATCCCCAAGAAATTATTTAACCAGATAAGCTAGGCGGTGAGCTCATAATAAGTGGACAAGCTCTTAAATTTCATTATGGCCAAACAGATTTTAAGCCCTTCTCCCCTTTTTGTATAAAAAGGTTAATGCGCTCTGACCCTTTTCGTTGTTAAGGCTATAAAGCTCGGGGTGTGGGTGAACAAACTTTGATCACGCTAGTGAGCAAAAGCGCCATAGCCGCTGGGCCGTAGGTTTCTTGTAGTCCGACCAGTTTTACTCAGCATTCATTTTCGCAACCCTTCCTTCTAGATCTTAACATGAGAGAGGGTCGGGCACAGAGAATGTTTGCCAGGTGGATATACTCTTAAATGCGTCCTAGCTCTTTCTATAGTTAAGGCTTAAGAAGCTTGGGATGCGAAAAAAAACTCTGATCACGCTGGTGAACAAAAATGCCATAGCCACTGGGGCGTAGGTTTCTTGCCGTTCGACCAGTTTTACTCAGCTTTTGTTTCTACGACCCTCGCTTTTAGATCTTAACGTGAGAAAGAGTCAAGCATAGAGAATGTCTACCAGATAGATATGCTCTTATCAGCGCCCGAGTGAGGCCCGACCCCCTATCGTTGCTGGGGTCGGGTGTCACTAAAGATCGAGTTGATAGCGAAACTGATAAGAGAAAGCATGCATAAATTAAGGGTAAAAGCGACATAGTTGTTCAATGTTCGAGGCATTGATGAAGACTTCACCGTCGATGGTCCTGAGCTTGTAGGTGCCTGGTCGAGAGTACCTCCGCGATGACGTACGATCCCACCCACGGTGGAGAGAGCTTGTGGCAGTTCTTGTTGCTTTGGATGAGGTGGAGCACCAGGTCCCCAACGTTGAAGGCCCAACCCCACACTCTATGGCTGTGTTACCGACACAACGCTTGCTAGTACTTGGCTAAGCAGAGGAGGGCAACATCACGCGCTTCATCTAGCTGGTCGATGGCATCCTTGAGGGATGCCTTGGCTCCCTGTTCGTCATATGCCCTGACCCTTGGCGCTCCATAGTCGAGGTCAGTCAGGAGGACAGCCTTGGAACCATAGACCATGAAGAATGGCATGTAGCCGGTGTCCCAGCTAGGGGTCGTCCTCATGCTCCAGAGCACCACGGGAAGCTCTGAACCCATTGTCTGCCAAACTTGTTCAATCGACTAAAGATCCTAGGTTTGAGGCCTTGTAGGACCATGCCATTCGTGCGCTCGACCTGCCCATTAATGCGGGTGTGCGCCACAGCAGCCTGATCAACGCGGATGTGGTATTTGTCGTAGAATAGGGTGAACTTATTTTCAGTGAACTACGTGCCATTGTCTGTGATAATGGTGTTCAGGACTCCAAAGCGATGGACGATGTCAAGGAAGAATAGCACAGCTTGCTCGGACTTGATCGTGGAGATCGGTCGAGCCTCTACCACTTTGTAAACTTGTCTATGGCTACAAGCAAGTGCATATAGCCCCCAGGCGCCCTCTTGAGAGGTCCAACCAGATTGAGCCCCTAGACCGCAAATGGCCATGTGATGGGGATCGTTTGGAGTGCTTGGGCCGGCAGGTGGGTCTACCGAGCGTAGTATTGACACCCTTCATAGGTGCATACAATCTGTTCAGCATCGGCTACTGCAGTTAGCCAGTAGAAACCTTGTCGAAATGCATTTTCGACTAGGGTCCTAGGCTCGGCATGGTGCCCATAGACCCCACCGTGGATATCACTCAACAACTGCTTCCCTCGTTTGATGGGAATGCAACGCTGCAGGATCCTAATGTGGCTTCGCCTGTGGAGCTCACCCTCAATAAGGGCAAAGGACTTGGCGCGACGCACGAGCCGTCGAGCCTCCATTTTGTCCATCGGCAGCACCTCACAGAGGAGGTAGTCGAGGTAAGGCATCCTCCAGTCAGCCAGAGGGCTAGGCTCTATTACTGGATCATCGTCAAGCTCCATGACTTTAGGGTTGGATGGAGCCACCGGCTGATTAGCCCCCAAGCCTAGGGCAGGCGGCGTGCCACCGGTCTATTCCGGTTCCTCATAGCGGACCGAGGGCTTGTACTAATCGCTGGCGAAGATGCTCATCGGCACCATCTCTTGGTCAGACACCATTTTCACCAGCGCATCGGCTGCCTCATTGAGATGCCTCAAGATGTGATTGAGCTTGAGACCATCGAACTTGTCCTCTAGTTGGCGGACTTCTCGGCAATACGCAGCCATCTTGGTGTTGTGGCAACTTGATTCCTTCATGACTTGGTCGATGACTAGCTGGGAGTCACCCTGGACGTCAAGCCATCGGATACCCAACTTGATGGCGATGTGTAGGCCATTGATGAGTGCCTCATACTTGGCCACATTGTTGGAGGAGGGAAAATGGATGTGAACCATGTCCTCATGCATACCCCGACGGGCGAAACAAAGACCAGCCCCACGCTGGTGCCTTTCTTCACCAGCGATCCATTGAAGTACATTGTCCATTGCTCTTGATCGATGACTGCTGGCGGCATTTGGATCTCGTTCCATTCTACAACGAAATCAGCCAGTACTTGGGACTTGATGGCCGTCCGGGGGCATACGAAATGCCTTGACCCATCAGCTCAAGTGCCCACTTCATGATTCTTCCCATGGCATCCTGGTTTTGGATGACCTTGTCGAGAGGGAAGGACATCACGACTGTCATCGGATGTGACTCGAAGTAGTGATGTAACTTCCTCTTCGCGATAAGGATGGCGTATAGGAGTTTCTGGATTTGGGGGTAGCGAGTCTTAGAATCTGACAAGACCTCACTAATGAAGTACATGGGATGCTGCACTTTGAGGGCGTGTCCCTCTTCTTGTCGCTCTACCATCAGGGCAGTGCTGACCACTTGCGTGGTGGCCGCAAAGTAGAGCAGAAGTAGTTCCCCATCGATCAGAGGGACCAGGATCGGGGCCTTCATCAAGAGCTATTTAACCTTGTCAAGTGCCTCCTGGGCCTTGGGTGTCCACTCAAAATGGTTGTCCTTTTTCAGAACCCAATAGAGCGGGAGACCTCGTTTGCCGAGGCACGAGATAAAGTGGCTAAGCACGGCGAGGCACCCTGTTACTCGCTATACCCCCTTTATGTTCTGAATCAGGCCCATCCTTGTGATGGCTGATATCTTTTCTGGGTTGGCTTCGATGCCTGCTAGGAGATGATAAAACCCAGCAACATACCCCTTGGGACCCCAAAAACGCACTTCTCAGGGTTGAGCTTAATGCCATTTGCTCGGAGTTACGCGAAGGTCTGCTCTAGGTTGGCCATGACTTGGTCAGCCTGTTTGGACTTGACCATGATGTCATCTACATAGGCCTCAACGATCCACCCGATGAGATCCCCAAAACACTTGAGCATGCAGCGTTGGTACGTAGCCCCCGCGTTTTTAGACCGAATGGCATTGTGACGTAGCAGAATGATCCAAATGGGGTGATGAAAGATGTCGTGAGCTGGTTAGACTCTTTCATCGTGATTTGATGGTACCCGGAGTATGCATCAAGGAAGCAAAGGGTTTCACACCTTGAGGTCAAGTTGACTACTTGGTCTATGCGTGGCAAAGGAAATGGATCCTTTGGACATGCTTTGTTGAGACCCGTGTAATCAACACACATTCTCCATTTCCCACTCTTTTTTCATACATGAACGGGATTGGCTAAGGACTTGGGGTGTTATACTTTCTTGATGAACCTGGCTGCCAAAAGCTCCGTAATCTCTTCGCCGATCGCCCTGCATTTCTCCTCGTCAAAGCGACGCAGGCGTTGCTTCACTGGCTTGGAGCCTGTCCTAATCTTCAAGGCATGCTCGGTGACTTCTCTCGGAATGCCTAGCATGTCTGAGGGTCTCCACACAAAGATGTCTCTATTGGCATGGAGGAAGTCGATGAGCACGCTTTCCTATTCGGAGGAAAGCATGGTGCCAATCTTGCGCCCTCGGAGCCACTAGGGTCTATGAGGACCTCTTTGGCACCTTCTATAGGCTCAAAAGACCTGACCGACTGCTTGGGGTCGGGTGCTTCTTCAATGGCCTCTTCCCTGATGGCCACAAGCTCCTTGGAGGCAACAATTGCCGTGGCGTGTTCACAGCACTCGACCTCACAGTCGTAGGCGCACTAAAAGGAGGTGCCGATGGTGATGACCCTACATGGACCCAACATCTTCAACTTTAGATAGGTGTAGTTGGGGACAGCCATGAACTTTGCATAGCATGGATGTCCCAGGATGGCATGGTAGGTTCCATGGAACCCGACCACCTTGAAGGTAAGGGTCTCCATCCTATAATTGGTCAGATCCCCAAAGGTGACTGGCAAATCGATCTACCCAAGTGGCATGACCCAGTCGGCCGGATGCGCTCAGTCGATGCCCATGGCATCGAGTGTTTCAACGTACATGATGTTGAGGCCGCTGCCTCCATCCATCAGCACCTTGGTGAGCTGCTTCATGCCGATGATCGGGTCAACCACGAGTGGATATCTTCCCGGCTATGGGATGCTTCCGGGTGGTCGGTCCGATCAAAGGTTATGGTGGACTCTGACCATCGGAGGAAGGTAGGCCCAGCCAGCTCGGCCGTATAGACCTCATAGCGTGCAAGCTTTTGGCGATGATTGGAATCATAGGCTGTCGACCCTCCGAAGATCATGAGGCAGCCATCTAGCATTGGAAAGCCGCCGTCCTTCCACTCGGCATCGTCTGTGGTCTACTTGGGCTCCTTCCTATGGTCCCCCTTGTTGGAGCCTCCGGACAAGAACCGCTTCATGAGAATGCAGTCCTTGTATAGGTGCTTGATGAGGAAAGCATGGTTTGGGCATGGCCCTTTGAGCAGCTTCTCAAAGTGGTCCGAAGTACACTCGATGGGCTTACAACCCCCCTTGCGGTCGGCGGTGGCCATGAGCGAGCCCTCGCGCTACTGCTTGTTCTTCTTCTTGTTGGGACAGTTGGAGGTGCCTTCACTGGCGTCCTCATCCTGCTTTGCCTTGCCTTTGAGGCGGCCAAAAATCACCCCGACCGCCTCTTCGCCCGAGGCATGGCTGGTGGCGATGTTGAGGAGCTCCTTGGTGGTTCGTGGGCCCTTATGTCATAGCTTGTGAACCAAGGACTCGTAGGTGGTCCCAGACAGGAAAGCTCCTATGATGTTGGTGTCGGCAACGTTGGGCAGCTCGTTGCACTGCCGGGAGAAGCACCGGATGTACCCATGAAGAGTTTCCCTGGACTTCTGTCGGTAGTTTTTTAGATCCCAAGGGTTCCTAGGACACATGTATGTACCCTAGAAGTTTCCCACAAAGATCTCTTTTAGGTCCGCCATACTTTGGATTCGGTTGGGCAGAAGGTGTTCCAACCACGTTCATGCCGAATCAGCCAGGAACAATGGCAAGCAAGCCGATAATCCTCGAGCCACAGTCCAGGGTTCATTTCCCCAAAGTATTTCAGGATGTTGGTCGGTGGTCGGTACCGTAGTGGGAAGATGATGTTGAGGATATGTCAGCTAAAAGCCTGAGGTCCTAGCAAGTCGGGGCTCGGGCTTCGGTCCTCGCTGCTGTCATAGCGTCCGCCATGATGAGGGTGGTAGCCGTGGCTAGCTTCCTCCCTCGCATTGCTGTGGGCATGCCTGCAGGCGTCGAGGATGTCGCACGTGTCATGGTGGAGGCCGAGACACTCATGCACTGGGACCGTGGTGCGTGGCCTATCGCCTTGCTGTGTCTGGTGGACTAACACGTCCTTGTTGGGTCGCTCTGAGGGTGTGCGCTAGCTAGAGTCGAGCTCATGTCGTCAGGACAGCGAGCTCTCGGCCTGCTGTGTTGCCGCACGCTCGAGTAACGTGTGAATCTCATGTTGGGCCCAACGATCCTTGGGTGTCGTGGGCCCAGAAAGCCCCCGAAGCAAGGGCACCATAGCAGCGATGTTCTGGCTTGCCCAGGTGAAGTGCGGGAGGGCTTCATCGTCCTCGATGATCCTTCGGTTCACATCGTAGGCCACAGCACATGCACGCCCACCATCTCTGTGGCGCTCGATCTCTCGCTCGAGCTTCGCATGTTCTTGCTCGAGCTAGAGTCATGCTTCCTTGAGCTCTTGGTGCCAGGCCTTCAGCTGCTCTACCCGTAGGCCAGCTGGGGCCCCTGCATCCCCTTCGACCTCATTGTCAAAGCCGTTCATTGGGGTAGCCTCTCCCACATGGATGCTTTCGATGTATCCCTCGGGGGTACCTGCCATGAAACATTCACGGGAGGGTGATGACTCCCCCTGCTGGAGTCAGAGTTGGAGGGTGACTCCGATTCTCCTGTGAGGAGGTCATGGAAAGATTCCATGACATATTCGGTCCTCCCCATGAACTCATCGTTCATGCGGGATGGGGGCGTGTGTTGCAGCACAAGGTGGCCAACAGTCTCTGCAGCATTGCGCAGGTCGAACGAGAGCTCTGGATGAGGTATTCTAGGGAGAGTGGCTCTCCTCCATAAAGCTGTGTCATGTCATTGGCAAACGAGAAGGTGAGGTGGCCCAGGTCCTCCCGGGACGGTCAGGGTCCCATGAAGGCACCGAGCTGGCACTCTACCCTCCCGTAATCGAAGCTGAGGAGCTGGTCACCTTCAGGGGCGCAGACCTCTGGTGTGTGTAGCTACAACTCCTCGAGCACCTCGGCAATCATGTCGAGGCCAACAGAGTGGAGAGGTTGGACGGTGGCGGGGACTCGCGCCAACTCTCCCTTCGTTGAAATGATGAAGTCTAGGTTCCCAAAGCGCATGTGCACACCCGGGACCCAGCTGATGCCATGATTGGCCATCCGAGGCCTAATGTGGACGTCGAGACACGCAAAAAGCCCCTACCTGCTGTGCCAACGGTCAGTGTTTTCGAACCACCGATGAATAAATTTGAATTTGTGCGTCTAGCTCGGATGGTGTGCTCGGAGGACACAGGGGTTTATACTGGTTCAGGTGAAACATCCCTACGTCTAGTTTGCTACTGCTCGTGTTACCAGCACTTGGTTTGCAGTAGAGGTTACAAATAGGCGAGAGAGGGAAAGGATCCCAAGTCTCTAGTGGAAGGAGTGAATGGGTGCTGAGAGCTCGATCATGGCTCAGCTGTGTGTTCGTGTCATGCTCTTGTGTTTTTATCTCGTGGTTCAGTCTCATGCGGATCTTGATCCCCCTTTCATGGGGCACCCTGCTTCCCCTTTTATAGGCCAAGGGAAAGCGTGGGTTACAACAGAGGAAAAGGAGAAGAATGAGAGAGAGAAGAAGGCTTCCAGGATCGTCGGGTCCTTCTTCTCCTTCATGCGGGTCCCGCCGATCCTATAGATGTCAATGGGAATGGCTCCACGTTGTGGCCCTATTCATCACTGGCGCCATGCGCAGGCGTCATCTGCTGGTCATGGCATTCCATTTCATCCTGACGGACATCATGGTGAACTGATGCGTCTATCAGCGTTCGTACGAGGGTTAGGCAAAATAGCACCGGCACGCCCAATGCTGTTCTTAATGTGAATCCTTAGGTATGGCCCGTCATGGCCACTGGTTACATCGAGTCATGCCAGTCTCTTCCCTGGTGTCAGAGTTTTGACCCAGGCCCATACGTTTGGATGTGGAGTGGTTGGCGGCGGTATGGGTCCTCGTCGGGTAAGACGGAGCACGAACCTAAGGGGTCGGGCGAGACGGAGCACGAACCTAAGGGGTTGGGCGAGATGGAGCACGAACCCAAGGGGTTGGGCGAGATAGAGCACGAACCCAAGGGGTCGAGCGAGATGGAGCCCATGGCCTCAGGGTTGGGCGAGACAGAGCCCGCAGCCTCGGGGTTAGGCGAGATAGAGCCCATGGCCTTGGGGTCGGGTGAGACAGAGCCCGCGGCATTGGGCGAGACAACCATGTCCATGAGCTCGGGCGAGACGGAGCCCGTGGCCTTAGGGTTGGGCGAGATGGAGCCCATGGCCTTGGGGTTAGGCAAGACGGAGCCCGCGGCCTTGGGCAAGACCCCCGTGGCCTCAAGGTCTGGTGAGACGGAGCCCGCAACCTCGAGGTTAGGCGAGACAGAGCCTGTGGCCTCGAGGTCGGGCGAGACGGAGCATGTGGCCTCGTGGTAGGGCGAGACAGAGCCCGCGGCCTTAGGGTCAGGTGAGACAGAGTCCATGGCCTTTGGGTCAAGCGAGACGGAGCCCACGGCCTTGGGCGAGACCCCCACACCTCAAGGTCGGTCAAAACTTTTTAATACATCTTGCTCCATCCAAGGGAGTCAGTGTGGGCGCTAACTCCCTTGCTTTGGGTATCCCTAATATCGATACCCGACAATAAGTTATCAATACATGTCCTTGCCAGACCTTCCTTATGGTACAAATATAAATAACAATACCTAGAATACTCTCGGGTAAAGTGCTACAATGGTATATTATCTGTGCGCTTGTAGATTCCTTTCATTCATATATATCTATATGTTTTTCCTAGTCACATAAATTAATAAAGAACCACTCTAGTAGTAATACTAGGTAGTACCAACAAGCATTTCTGGCACTAAGACTAGGGATGACAACTTAGTAAAAGATGCTAAGGAATGTCAACAACATAGGGTGACTACTTAAAACAAGTGACACATTAAAAAATACCAACAGTCGCACTCCTTTCTCATCCTCTTATCAAGCCATCCTTTTGTGTTTTCCTTTTGTGGATCTTGGCATCCTGCTTAGACCTTCTACTCTATTCATTGTTTCTTCTCTGCAAAGGATTAGTGGACAACACACACCCGAGGGAATATACAAATGAAACTAGGATAGTGTTGTCAAAGAGCTAAAGGTCATGTTCTGTGCTACATAAAAGTTGGTTTAATATTTTAATTAGTATAGAATCTTTATCCCATGTTTTAAGTGATGCGCCTTTATTGTTCACTACTACTTCAAGTTTTCAATCAAGGTTAAGGCAAAGATGTGTAAATTGTTTTGAAGAAAACCTCAAACCTTGATTTGGTTCTACGAATGATCTCCTAACATTCCCAACAAAATTTGCATAATTTCCTGCAAGGGTTAGTCCATATATACAACTGAATTATATACAAGCATGTTTTGATTATGTTCGGAAAGTATTCCAAAGCATACTTATAACAGAACAAGGAAGATAAAAGACTAAAGAGATTCATTCAAGAATATGTATGGCGAACCAAAGGAGCATGAATAATTAAGCAAGTTGAGCACATAATAAAGGTAGAGATGACCAAGACAAATTAGCAACATGGCATGAAATATTTTAAAGAACTCCATCCCCCACACTTGAATTTTGCAGAATATAAAATCAAGTTTGGATGATAGAAATCTCCTGTGAATGCAATTCTATGTTGCATAATGCTTGGTTGGATATGCCTTGAGTTTTCCTTCTTCTTACTGAAATAAGTAGTGACCAACATACCTGAAGAAGGATTATCCAATTTACCTATCAGTGAGGGCTTGTAGTCCACCGAGCAGGATCCTTCCTTTTCTTTGTACCATTTGGATAGTTGCTTGTTCTTCTCTCATCAACCCTTCTTGATTTTTGTTGATTTCTTAGCTAACGAGTTGTTGTTCATTGGAGATGCCGACTCAAGTTCCTCCTTGATTGTCTTTGTCTTCTAATGGCCTGGTGGAGATTTGTTCTTCTTTATTTGCTAGTTATACGCCAGCCATCTTGATGATCAAAGAAGAAACATCATTGGTACTTGCATAGAAGCTTCATCTTCAATGACTAGGGGATGTCTTTGGGCGACCATGGTTGTTCACGGCCTTATAGGACATAGTCATCAATGAACCATTGATTGATGATGTCTGTTGGCATGAGGATGTTCATTATGATGTAGTGGCATCTCATCATCTTGGTCCTTATTGCCTACATGCAAGTTGGTGTCTTTGAAGATGATGGAAACAGACATATTCTAGCTAATCAAAGTGAGTTGCATCCTGCTTCTCATCAACCTCCTAGCCTGAGTCTTGGAAAGGCTCAATGCTATGTTGTCTTCAAATTTGAGCATGTCCTGTTGATTTGTCCATCCACTTTCTATGAGTGAGTGTTTTTTATGGCACTCGTCTTCTTCTTTTTTGTTCCATTACTAAAGGGCGGTTTGGTTTGGGTTTGCAAGTTTATACCAAACCATGAACATACACAACTTTTATTGATTTTTGCTACAAAATGTTAGTGGACACATACTTGAGGAAATACAATGAATTTGAAACACGGGTTGTTGTCCATAACTTTTGTAATTTTCCTCTATGCTAATGAAAGGATGGTTTTAGGATTACTTTAGTGTAGATTTGGTTTATTAGCAAATTTTATGTGTTTGCTGCATTCTAGCATGGTTCGAGGCAAATATAACTTGCAACAAAAGATAAGTGAATAATCCTTAATACTCACAGTTCTTCCTTCCATAAAGAATGAGCTGGGTCTTCTTTGCGTAAAGTTATTGGAGTTCATCACATGCCTTGATTCATCTTTGATGTGAATTCATCTCTTGACTTACCTAGATTGAATTTGAGAGTTTTCTACAGGGGTTAGTCCAACAAAATATCCAACGTCTACACAAGCAACTTTTAGTTCAATAACCAAACTAGACTCCATGTCTAATTTTGGTTAAGGAAGGCGTTTCAACCTAAGCACCACGCTTAATTTAAAAGCCAATGGAAGTATGTCGAGTACTTCCAAACCAAAGCACACTATAGCAAACAAAGGTAGCATGAAAGCACTATAGAGATTTATTCAAATAGAGATGAAAAAGAGCATGATCATGGTGAGTAACGTATTATTTTTTTAATAAAGATGCAAGCAATATGGATGTATGCAAGGAACTAAACATGCTGTGGATTTGAAATGAGAAAACTTAAACTAAGCAGAAGTGTATGCATGGGTTATTCAAAGTAAACATGCAATGGAATGCAATAATTAAAAGATAACTACTCATCAAGTTTAAAGTCCATGAGCAAGACTATCTCACCTTTCTTGATCATACTTACCATGACTCACAAGATGGAATTTGCCAGTAGTGCAGCTGCTGTTTCCGTCACTTGAGATGTGATTTGAATTCTTGTGACGTCGACCTTTTTCTCCAATCTACACATGGTTAGAGAATATATATATGTCTATATAAACCTGTGAGATGGCAGGGTTCCTAGTGTTGATGGATCTTGAATGTTCAGGTACCCTAGGGTTCTTCAATGTTTCTTCTTTTCCTGTGGAAGCTTGCTGGAAGGTCGAAACAACATTTGTTGTCCTATCTTATTCCACAATTCAACAGAACACTGGTAATCCTACTGAAGCTAGTGGTATGTTAATGATCTAAATCTTTATGCCAATTATTTCCCCAGCAACGGCGCCAAAAATGATTGTTGGTATTTATTAACGTAAATAGAATATGAAGGATTCCGCAAGCACACAGAATACCATTGTAGCATTTTACCAAGAGTATTACAGGTATCGTTATTTATATTTTACCATAGAGAAACAATGGAGTAAAGATTATTGAATATCAAAGGAGTATCTATCAGTCAACATACCAGCATAGCAAGAGTAGGGGTTAATGTAATGATATGAATTTATGCATAATAACACTCACGGGATAGATCACTAAGATACTGTAAACTAGTTAACTCAGGAAAACAACATGTGAGGTAGATTCCTATGATATTCCTATTGAAGGGACCATGACGCCTAAGAGGGGGGGGTGAATTAGGAAACTTAAAAATCTACTTCTAAATTATGGCCTCTTTTTCTAAACCTAGCAAAACCTATGCAATAGATAAACTATCTAAATGAGCAACTACGGTTTTGCTAGTGTGTTGCTATCTGTACCGCAAAAGGAGTAATACAATTAATGTAAATGCGGAAGCTAAAGAGCAAGGTAGAGATATGCAAACTCTCGTCGACGACTCCAGTATTTTTACCGAGGTATCGAGAAGCGCACAAGCTTCCCCCTAGTCCTCGTTGGAGCCCCTCGCAAGGAATCCATCGCAAGGGCCAAGCTCCCGGTTGGGTAACTCCGTGGATAGCCTCGGGCCTTCCCCACGCGCAAGTGGGTCTCCGACGTGCCTTCCGGCAAGCCTCTCTCGGATGCTCCTCACCGTCTTCACTATCAAGTTTCTGGCCAAAACGCCGTGGGCCTTGTTCCCTCTGGTACACGGTGGCGGCCACACCACAAACACGGTTGGTGTGATCTCGCAAGACTACAAGCCCCTCTGATGTACAACAATGGTGCACGCAAGCACCGAGTGGTAAGAGGTATGCAAACCTCACTAAACACTAGGCCTAAACCTAGATCAAGCGCATGAGCGGTGGTCTAATCAACCTAAGCACTTCACAAAGCACCTACGCTAATCACCTGATGAATCACTAAGCACTATGCAAGTGGAGATCACTAAAATGGTGTATCAACACCCTTGTTATGTTTTCTCAGCTCCACACACTTCATTTGGCCAGTTGGGGTTGTATTTATAAGCCCCACTGAGAAAGTAGCCGTTGGGGATGAAATCCCGCTTTTCTGCTACTGACCGGACGCTGGAGTCGTCCTGATCGGACGCGTCTGGTCGTCTCGACCATTGGAGCCGTGAACAACTGATCAGACGCTGCCAGCGTCCAGTCACAGTTTCGCCGCTCTAGAACCTCGCTGTACTCGACCGAACTCTGTTGTCCTATGTCTGGTCGATCTGCCGCCAGTGTCCGGTCCAGCGTCCGGTCGTGCCTGTTGTCGAGCCTCTTGATCAGAGCGTCCGGTCACTTTCTTCCAGCGTCCGGTCCAGCATCCGGTCACTTCTGTGAGCTCGTTTCTTCGTGATCTTGCATATGGCTTGGTTCCTATCTTCATGCTTGGACTTTGCTTGATATCTTGGGTCTTCTCTTGTGCTCCTAGGGTCTTGCTTATGGTGTTGATCATCGGATCATCACGTCGCCTTCGTCCAAGTCACGTCTTGCATCCTATTGAACTACAAAACAATCACTTGCAAGTTCATTAGTCCAATTTGGTTGTGTTGGTCATCAAACACCAAAATCCAAAGTAAATGGGCCAAGGGTCCATTTTCCTTACAATCTCCCCCTTTTTGGTGATTGATGACAACACGACCAAAGCAAGCAAATAATAAAAATTTTAAATTTGAAAACTACCTACTTGCTAGGATGCAATGCAAGGGGCAAGTTTATATGATGCTAAAAGATACTACTTGTAAGACTAAAAGATACTACATAAAAACTTATCTTGCCCTTGCAAAATGTCCCCATGTGGCATTATGGATTTAAGCCTTGCTTCCTACAAATTCTCCCCATTACATAGGCAATCCATAATCCACTATCCTCCCTTTCTCGGACCATTACCACTTGTAAATTATTAATGCTTGCTTTTGGTCCTCTAAATTCTCCCCCTTTGGAATCAAACACCAAAAAGGAAGACATTAGTAGCACAAGGGAGGGTCAAACTTTGTGAGCCTTTATGTGTAGAGTGGAATAGGTCACAAAATTTGACTCTCACATTATATAGATTAAGCTCCCCCTAAATATATGCATACATATGATAGAAAGCAAAGTATATGCCTAATTAGCAAGTTATTGCCCAAGGGAATTTAATCTATATAATGCATGGAGAAAGCATATAAATATCAAAATGAAATCAACATGATGATATTGGTTTAGAAATACCACATGTGGAAACCAAATTGATTTCTACCACTTGCAATGAGTGGTGAATATTTGAAGTGAGATGCTTAACTCCGGGGACTCCATTTTCCTTGCAATGAGACTACTACAAACATGATAAACTTGAAAGGGTATTAGTCTCAAAGCATCCAACTTGTAGAAAAACCTCCCCCTAAATTTGTGCACACACAAGTGTGGAATACTTGTAGGAATCATGCACATTGATTTTAGAATAAAAAATATCACTTGAAAGATGACATCTCATGAATGTGAGAATCACTTTCCAAAGATGATATTCGGGGGAAATTATCTACAATTTGGACTTTGTCACATATTAGATGAATAACGAAAAGACAAGCTATGTATCGTGCTCCTAAACAAATTTAAACCATGTAGGTTTGCTCCATGGATTAAGAATGAAACCGAGCAAGCCTACCATAAGATATACCTAGTGTATGCATGACAAAAGATATAAGCATGCAAATGCAAACCTAGGCATGAAGGGTAACTAGATGCTAAAAGATACCAATTGTAGGAACATTTAAATCTAATACCAATTGAAGTAAATTGTATCTAGTTACCTAACATGGGAAGGAAATTTGGGTCCATAGTATTCACTAACCCGCTTGGCAATGATTTTGTCCATCATGATGCACCCCATGAAATGCACCCATACTTTGCCAAGTCTCCAAATTCCCCGATGTCCATCGGACTTCTCACTTCCCTTTAGGGATCCAAACCTTCTTGGTGCTCTTCATGTTGGAAATAATTTCCTTTGGCACCCAAAAGCGTTTGACCCCATTATTGGCTTGCTTGTTCACCTTGATGGCCACCACCTTGTCATTTTTCTTCTTCTTCAAGAGATAAGGTGTGGAGGCCTTCTTGTCCACCTTGTTGGTGTATGTGTTGGAGAACTTGCTTGTTTGCTTCTTCTCCTTCTTCTTTGCTCCTCCCCCATTCTTCACCTTGCACTCATAGGACTTGTGACCTTCCTTGTGGCACACGTAACAAACCACGGGTTGTCCTTCATCAAGCTTCTTCACTCCCTTGATGGTGTTATCTTGATGAAGTTGGGTTTGCTTCCCCTTGTCTTTCACTTGAGTCAAGTCCTTGGTGAGGCGAGCTACTTCTTGCTTGAGTTGCTCATTCTCCTTTGCAACCTCTTGTGTGCATGTGTCTACAACAATTTCCTCAACACAAACTTGGTTGCACAAGGGTGAGTCTAAACATAAATCATTATAAGAAGTAGATACATCCTTTTTAGATATGTTAAAGATAGAGCTTTTCTTTTTAGATGCCTTGGTGGAGGTTGTACTAACGGCTTCAAGATTAGCAACTTTGTTAGTTAGCTCATCACAATGTTTGCACATGGTTTCCATTTTTGCAAGCAAACTTTTATAAGCATCTTGTGAGCTAGCTAACTTTTCTTTTAATTTTTCATTTTTCTTTACAAGTTGCTCATCATTTATTGTGCATTCATTTCTTGTTGCACTAGCCTTAAGTTGCTCAATTTTAGTAGTTAGTTCAACATTTAGATTAGCAAAGTTCTCATATTGTTCAAGCAAAGTTTTGTATGCTTCTTGTGAACTATCTAGCTTTTCTTTTAAACTTTTGAGCTTCTTTTGTTGACTAGTGCAAACTTTAGCATATTTAAGATTTTATTGCACAATTGCATCATAAGAAGGCATATCATCATCACTATCTGTGGCAGAACCTCCTAAATTATAGGGCCCACATGCACCTGTCACTGTCCAACGACCTTTGACATTTATGCATATGTTACCGATAACTTAAGAAGACTGTCGGGTGTCCGCGGGGAACCCCGAATCATCCACGATTTCCGAGCAGGATCACATTACAGAGTCATTGCAGTATTACAACATTTATTCAAATATCTACACCAGAGTAAATCAGTGGAAGTCTTACAATAACTTAGTTTACAAAACATTTATTTCAAACCTTACAAACTAAGTTCAATTATTAATACAAACCAAAGTAGGGGAGTGGCATTATAATATATTACAAAACACACAAATATATTTTGCCGCTTACCCTAAGGGCCACACATTACTTATCATCATCGCTCGAACAACAAATATGCAAAGACGATCCAAAACAGATCTCGCTCATGAGCCTCTCCCGCAACAAGGGTCAACAAACCCGAGTACGAAAGTACTCAACAAGACTTAACCGAAATAAAAACCGATAAAACTCGTGAATGCGAAGCTCGAGGATTCAAGGTATGGCTTTAGCAATAATCAAAGTTCTTTTAGTAAAAAGCACTTTAACAAAATTCTTTGTATCAATATTTAAAATCTCATAAGATCATATACAAAGTGACACGATCCGTATTAAGATCATGAAACTTCATATCCAACACTTTCTCGAACCATTCTTGAGTTCCAGATTATTAATACTACGATGATGAACAGAGAAGTGAGTCTCCATAACCGAGGAGCAACGGCGATTCGAACCGATTATAAACCCAAATGGGAATTCCAGACCACCACGACATATGTAGGTCCCCGACCTACATATACCAACCTACCCTCGGATCCTCTATACAAGAACAGGTCCGCGCCACCCGAGAATCTGAAGACTCCACACTCCAGCCCATTGCCACGTGGGTACACGCTATTCCGCCATCTCTCCTCTCCCGGTCTTGAGTAGCCATTCTCGTAATAGAATAGCCAAGTTAAGGCTTACGGAGTATGTGGTTAGTACTACAAAGTCTCACCGCACGCAGTTCACCTGTGATACGGACCTTAATCGACACAAAGCGGAAAGAACCCGCTCACAAGACATTACACGGTCTTGTGGCTCACACACACCGAAGTCCGCCAGGTCTAGATTTATTACTCCACATTACCATATCACATGATAACATAAGTAACCAAAGTTCCATTTAAAACTCGCAGTGACGGTAATCACCTAACTTTGATCGGTCTAAGCAGAGCTAAGCATAACTAGGCATATACGATTTTAAACGGGTAACAAGGTAGATATGGAACAACAAGGTTGATAATGCAACAATTAGGTTTCCACTTGACTTCTAATCACTTAATGCAGTATTGAAAAGCAAAAGCGAAATCAATTTGTAAAATACAAGGTAGGGTTATATGCATCCGGGGCTTGCCTTCGTTGACGGAAAAGTCTGGCTCCTACGACGTTTCACAAGTCTTCGATCCGACCTCAACAGACAGATCAACCTCCTCCGCAACTTGATTAACTACCACGTGTTCACCTTCGTTTACTACACGTAGTAACATTGCCATGTTTAACATGATGCTCGATGATGGATGCAAAAATTAATAAATTGGATACAATTTTTCTTCGCAGTACAGTTACAAACCAAACTAACCAAACCATATCCGAAACTGATGTGACCACGCTAGCACCGATCACTTTGGTGAACTCTCCGACCACTATGGTGAGCTATCCGACCACTACGGTGAACTCTCCGACCACTATGGTGAGCTATCCGACCACTACGGTAAACTCTCCGACCACTATGGTGAACTACCCGACCAATATGGTGAGCTATCCGACCACTACGGTGAACTCTCCGACCACTATGGTGAACTATCCGACCACTACGGTGAACTACCCGACCACTACGGTGAACTATGCGGAGCAAAGATCGCCGGTGAGGGAAAACCACGACAGCGATGATCAAAATGAGTAAACAACAATCGACTAAAGACTACAAAGATCGAAGCGAAACCGTAAGTACACCGATTCTGAGACAACGGCTCACCGAAAAGCTCGCCCGCGATGACACGCCCGCAGCGGTGAAGTTCTTGACCTCGAGGAAGAAAAACGTGAGCAATGAGTTCTCGGCAATTTCAGGCGACCAAGGCTAGCCATTTGGATTCGCAAGGAAAAGATGGAACTAGGACGGCCTTTACCGAGATGGCAACAGCGTGGTGAAAACAAAGGAAGAAAAAGCACGATGACGACGTCTTGGTACTTATAAGCGCGCGCAAAAAGCTCAAGGAAGCCACGGCACGAGACTGCGGCGGCGAAAGGATCAAAAAATGAGGAAAGGAGCGGGCAAACGGCGGCTCTCGTTAAAAAAAGGATGGCCAAAACTCAAGGAAGCCACGGCGAAACCATTTCCCTCGCCAACATGACACCCAGAACCACACGCCACATGACTGGAAGCAAGCCAAGCTCACGGCCGGGTGTAAGCATAAGCGGTGAACACTGTTCATCGAAATTACAATTTTGCCATACGCCAAAATTCATAAATTACTCTCAAATTTTCATAACAACTCAAAAATCTCCAAAAACAAAAGTTGTTCAAAATTGAAAGTTCTACAACTTTGCTTCTATAACCATCTCCTAATTCTGTCTAGATTTTGAAATGGATTTTTCAGGGTAGGATTTAAATGCTGAAAAGCGGGGTTTTCGGAATTTCAAACCAATACAAGTATTTCAAACTTGATTCAACCAATACAATTTACTCATACAACATAAAGTAAACTTGTTTTAGTAAATGCATATCCAAGTTTTCAATATGCCCAGATGCTTTGCAATGCATATGATGTCATGGCAAGTTTTAGTATTTAAAACACCCGGGGTGTTACACTATCACTCTCACTACAGGATGAGCTTTCGTTACCTCATGCCATAAGGCACACACGTGAAGAGTTTGATGATGAGTGCTTGTGGCCTCGCCTTATGTGATGGTGTTCTTCTTCACTTGAAGAATCATCCCATGATCTTATTGAGGTGAGGGCTTGGTTCTTGCATGCCTTCTTCTTTGTCTTGGGTGTGGGCTTGTTTGGACAAACTTCCACAAAGTGCCCCAACTCGCCGCATCCATAGCATCCTCTCTTTCTTTGCTCATTTCTTTGATTTGTGAAAATGAGATCTTGAATTTGGATGGGCACACCCTTGACATTGAGCCTTTGGATCATCTTCTCCACCTTGTTGATTAATTTGATTGATTCTTCATCAAGGTCGGAAGTGGAGGAGGAAGATTGATCATCACTTGAATCTTCATCATCATCATTGTCCTCATCTTCATCTTCACTTGAGGAGCTTGAGCTTGAGCTTGTCTCAACTTGCTTGCCCTTCATCTTCTTTTTCTCGCTACATGCGAGAGCTTTGCCTTTGCTTGATGAAGAAGCTTCTTCTTGACCCATCTTCCATGACATTTCAAATGCCACTAACTTGCCAATGACAATGCCCGGGGTCATGGTGCTCAAGTTCTCCATGTTGTGAAGGATGGTGATGATGCTTGCATATTTCTTTTGTGGTAGCATGGAGATGATCTTCCTCACGATGTCCGCATCATCTAGCTTTATTAATCCTATTGAATGGAGCTCATTGATAATTAGATTCAAACGAGAGTACATATCACGAACAAGCTCATCATCATTCATTGTAAAGGAATCATAATTTTGTTTAGCTAGACAATGCTTTTACTCATGGACATTACTTGTGCCGTCATGGAGCTCTTGGAGTTTTAACCAAATTTCATGTGCCATATTTAAAGTGAATACTTGGTTAAATACATCCATGCTAAATGATTCAAACAAGCAATTTTTAGCTCTTGCATTGAAATGCATTTCTTTTTCATCACTCTTTGTGGGTTTTTCGGCATTCTTGATGGGTTTCATCCCATCACGAGTGACTCTCCATACACCCAAATCAACTGCCTCAAGGTGGCAAGCCATTCTAGCCTTATAATAAGGGAAGTTAGTGGCGTCAAAGTGCGGAGGCCTAGCGGTATCCATCCCAACCACCCTAAATAGCGTTGGCTCAACGGCGGTTAAGCCAAAGGTCCAAAATGAGCCAACCAGCTCTGATACCAAATGAAGGGACCATGACACCTAAGAGGGGGGGTGAATTAGGCAACTTAAAAATCTACTTCTAAATTATGGCCTCTTTTTCTAAACCTAGCAAAACCTATGCAATAGATAAACTATCTAAATGAGCAACTACGCTTTTGCTAGTGTGTTGCTATCTCTACCGCAAAAGGAGTAATACAATTAATGTAAATACGGAAGCTAAAGAGCAAGGTAGAGATATGCAAACTCCCGTTGACGACTCTAGAATTTTTACCGAGGTATCAAGAAGCGCGCAAGCTTCCCCCTAGTCCTCATTGGAGCCCCTCGCAAGGAATCCCTCGCAAGGGCCAAGCTCCCGGTCGGGTAACTCTGTGGATAGTCTCGGGCCTTCCTCATGCGCAAGTGGGTCTCCTATGTGCCTTCCGGCAAGCCTCTCCCAGATGCTCCCCTCCGTCTTCACTATCAAGCTTTCGGCCAAAACGTCGTGGGCCTTGTTCCCTCCGGTACATGGTGGCGGCCACACCACAAACGCAGTTGGTGTGATCTCGCAAGACTACAAGCCCCTCTGATGTACAACAATGGTGCGCGCAAGCACCGAGTGGTAAGAGGTATGCAAACCTCACTAAACACTAGGCCTAAACCTAGAGCAAGCGCATGAGTGGTGGTCTAATCAACCTAAGCACTTCGCAAAGCACCTACGCTAATCACCTGATGAATCACTAAGCACTATGCAAGTGGAGATCACTAAAATGGTGTATCAACACCCTTGTTATGTTTTCTCAGCTCCACACACTTCATTTGGCCGGCTGGGGGTTGTATTTATAAGCCTCACTGAGAAAGTAGCCGTTAGGGATGAAATCCTGCTTTTCTGCTACTGACCGGATGCTGGAGTCATCCTAATCGGATGCGTCTGGTCGTCCCAACCATTGGAGCCGCAAACAACTGATCGGACGCTGTCAGCGTCCGTTCACCTACCACCGGACGCGTCCGGTCACAGTTTTGCCACTCTAGAACCTCTTTGTACTCGACCGAACTCTGCTGTCCTGCGTCCGATCGATCTGCCGCTATTGTTCGGTCCAGCGTCTGGTCGCGCCTGTTGCTGAGCCTCTTGATCGGAGTGTCCGATCACTTTCTTCCAGCGTCCGGTCCAGCGTCCGGTCACTTCTGTGAGCTCGTTTCTTCGCGATCTTACATACGGCTTGGTTCCTATCTTCATGCTTGGACTTTGCCTGATATCTTGGGTCTTCTCTTGTGCTCCTAGGGTCTTGCTTATGGTGTTCATCATCGGATCATCATGTTGCCTTCGTCCAAGTCACGTCTTGCATCCTATTGAACTACAAAACAATCACTTGCAAGTTCATTAGTCCAATTTGGTTGTGTTGGTCATGAAACACCAAAATCCAAAGTAAATGGGCCAAGGGTCAATTTTCCTTACACCTATTACATGGTCAAAGTATATATATACACCCAACTATAGCTAAGACAACTCTACTCTTGTGCACTTCAGGATGCCGCTTATACAGTAGAGCACCACAAAGGATAACTCTACTAACGCGACTACGGTCATACAATTTAAGAACCTGCTCAATTCGGTATGGACTACAGAGGATAGACGGGGCTGTCTCCTCCTGCTGTTACCACACAACCAGGGAACAGGGTGTACTCACAGGCAGAGCATCATATAAGTACCATGCTTACATAGGACTCGGCTACTTAGCCTAACTGGTAAACTAGCAAGCTAAGCGCTCTATGAACCCGCACACAAAAGTAATGATAACCTTAACTAAGAAAGATATATATTCAAGGTAAGCATAGCCATGTAGATAAGAATATGATAATTTGATAATAAGTCTTACAAGATTTAGAAGTATAGATACACGGCTTTATCGAGCCTCCAAGACTATATCCAGAACTTGAGCATGAGCCCAACTCGATCCTCACTCCCAAGCTACTAATCTACTGCATTGGAAAGTTCTCAACCTAATCCTCCTGGCGTGTGTTGATCTGAATAAGAGATATGAATTAGGGTTTCTAAGATGGCCTTAGGGAGGGGGTAGGGGCTGCTATATATAGGGGGAGCCATCAATTTCAAGGCCTCGGATCAAACCGACCTTGAGCAACGGCGTAGATTTGATCTTTAAGACAGTGGAAAACCGATGTATGAAGGAGTGCCTGACATGTGGGGCCCATAGGCCAGCTGGCCTAGGGGTGGGGCTGGTCGGCCCCCTATCAGCCTCTCGGCTTGATCTTCGGTGGTTTGCCTTCGGATGATTCTAGATCCTTCCTAAGTTGTTTTCGTCATGGATAAACGTGATTTGATCTAACGATTGGGTCCACCTTGATGATTTTCTGATTAAATCCACCTGCAAACACAGATTCACTAAAACTTGTGAAATTTATTAGTTTAAACCCCTAGACCTATGTCTGGTGATGGAATTAAGTAAATATGCAAGTTATGTTGACGGTTTATAAATGATGTTAACGACCATCTATAATATGGCGGATCACGAGTGGACTTGACACCTCTTATGGTTATGGAGTTGACCTTTTCAAGGTTAGTAGCAAAAGGCAGAGTAGCGGCCAACTGGAATAATTGTAATTCTATCTTTTTATTATAGCTAAGTTAGTCTTTTATAACAGAAGAAAAGCTTTCCATTTTAGTGTTTATGTTTTCTAGGACCTTATCATTAGAAGCAAGCTTTTCAGAAATACTCTCATTAATCTTGGCTTGTTCTAAGATCAAATCTCTCAAGGATGGTTGTTTGAAATTGAAAGAATTATAGTAATTACCTTGGTAATTTGATTGTTGTTGTTGTTGCCCCTATCCTTGTCTCTATTGTTGTAGAACAGAATTATTGACGACAATGTTTGCATTCTCTTGATACCCAGGGAAATCAATCCCCAAATATTCTCCATATGTGTTTTGGGCATTATAAGCATCTTAAATGGCTTGACGATCTTTCTTGTAATTGGCTCACTGTTCAAGCCAATTTAACAAGACATCTGTAACACCCCAGGTGTTTGTCACCAATTAAGCAATGGGTTTAAACTCAAACATGACATGTTAAGTGGTGATGAAAGTTTCAAGATCAAATCTACAAAATGAGCGACCACTTAAACTTGGACCATGCACCATTGCTTACATGTTGCCCTTTCCAAAAAGTATGCTTGAGTAATGTTGGATCTACTTCTTTCATGTGCCCCACATCAATTTCCACCCACATGGATGATTGGAAAAGTTTCGTGAAGTTTGGAATCAAAAAGTTACATGGAATGATAAGTTATAATCTTTCTTGGATTGCTTTATTAAGTGAATGGAATTATAGATCGTCAACCAAACCTTGCTACCTTGCCCAAACGACTCAAATTGAAATCTACAACAAAAGTCATGAAGGGTTCGTGTTGAGCGGAGGACAAGAAAATACCTCCATCGGTCTAAAACTTGGATTTAAGCTTTACCGCGATGCTACTTTGACCGACGTTGACCAATTGCTTATAGTGCTTGCATGGAGTTACACCTTAAATAAAAGTTGAAGTTTAAGTCGAATAGAACCAAATTTGTTTGATGCTCAAGAACTAGTTTGGTCCATAACCTAGTCAAACAGAGCTCACAAGATTCAATGAACCGCTGTTTTTGGAACCCTGAAATTTGGCTAAGTGTAAATGACGAACTTCCCGTTTTCAGTTTCAATGTACCCATATTTGGCGAATTTTAGTTTGCAAACCATTTCGAATTTGGGAAAACTCCTTTAAGGAAAGTTAGAGTACTCTTGTAGCCCTACACAACGGTGTAATCGGTGGAGCAAATAATCGATCGGTTTAGGAGATATGATGGGAGGAAAATGGGATTTCAGCTTGTATTTTCGCGGTAGAATCGAAATTTTGAAATTTGATGAACAGTAATGTTCATGGCCGACCGCCTGCAGTGCTTCGTTGCCGCGTGGCCTCCAGTGCCCGTGCCGTTCGCCAGCTCGCCTTCTTGCCGTGCTTAAGTGCAGAACCGAGTTCCCCTGTCCTCTCCACTCACTCCCTCTCCATTCTCCCTCTCCCTCTCTTCTCTGCCTCTCCCTGCCAGCGCCATGGCCGAGTGGGCAAGACGCCGCTGCTGCTGATGTTTCTCTCCCTCTCCTCCTCCTTCCTCCAGCTGCAGCCACCATCTCCGCCTCATCCCCTCTGCCTCACGGCCGTAGCGCCGTCTCCCAGGGCTGCCGGTGCAGCCGGCAACACTGCCACCAGCAAGGTCGCCGCGGCCGCCGCTGGCGCACATGGCCAGGAGGCTGTGGTCCGCTGCTGGCCGGGCCGAGACCTGGCACGAGTGAGGCCCGACGTCGCCAAGCGCCAGCACGGGTTTCCCGGTGCTCCGCCGCCGCTCCACCATCGCCGAAGAGCCCCCTGCGACCGTCACCGATGAGCCACAGTGCCTCCTCTGCTTCCTAATCCCGTCAGGGACTGTTTACTAGAATTCGACGTAAGTCAGGGGCCTAAATGCAATGTCATTGACTCAAGTGAATAGTGCTTCCGAGGACTTATTTGCTGTAAATCGGGTAAAACTTTGAAACTTCATAGTAAATCATAGGAAATTCGTAAATTAGCAAATGAGGACTTTTTGGAATCCTTGTGAAATTCTCTATGCACTAGATCTATAATATGTCAGGTTTTAGTTTAAAGTTGTAGCTGTAAAAATGGATTTGTGCAGTTAGGGTTTGAATGCTAGTCTTATTTGTTTTTTTTATAACTGCAGTTGTTGTGCTCAAATAATTGTGAAATTTTTATGGAGTGCTACTAAGATGATTGTTGTTGTCTGGTAAAAATTGCATGAGTTTAGGATTTATATTTTAAGAGTTATAAAAATAACAAATGCCCTGTAATGCTTTGCTCCTACTCTGAATAGTTTTGCATGTTTGAATTAATTGGCTCAGTTAAGGTATGAATCATGACTTGATGAAAATACATGAGTTGTAGTAATTTTCTTAAGCTTTCCAAAAAAGTTAAATATCATGATTTTTGGCTAAGTAGATCTTGAGTTATACTTGCTTAAATCTCTGTGGCTGTTTCTGCCTAAACCCAGACAGGGTTTCCTTGTTCTTACTGTGGGGCCTTCTTACTTGTGGAATTAGCTTTAGGTGTTTACAACAAAGTTGTTTAGAATTTTCTAAGCTTTCTAAAAAGTCTAGAACCACATTTATTGGACATGTATAACTCCATTTATAGCTGTTTAAAGTGGCATGTCAGTTTCTGTCTATGTTTTTGACAGAGCTGCAATTATTGGATTAATTGACCCTTCTAACTGTAGAATAATCTTAATATGAGAATAAGAAAGTTGTAGGTAACTTCCTAAGCTTTTCAAAAAGTTAAGGTTCATGTTTGTTGGAGGTCTAGAACTCCAGTTATGCTTCTCTGAAGTTTCTATCAGTTTTCTGTACCACTGCTGTTGGGCTGCATTTGTAGTTTTGCTTGTGCAATTATTTTCGTGGTGTAAATGATGTTTGCTATGGTTGTAGTGAATACAAAAGTTGTAGCAAATTTCATGATCTTGCTTGTGTTCAAATTGTAAGGTCATAGGCCAGATAGTGTAGGAGTTACATGACTTTTAAGTCTTCTATCAGGTTTTGATTTTATTCTGAGCAGATCTGAAAGATGCTAGTGTTTGATCTAGTTAGGATTTGAATGAGTTTTTGGGGATAATAACAAAGTTGTAGATAATTCATGTATCTAGCTCCTGTTAAAATTTGGTGGTATTTGGCCTTGTGGTTTGTGAGTTATGCCTGTTTAAAGTTGGGTTTCAGAAATGACTGCTCTCTGTCTTGTTTAGACCAGTTTCTGTAAATGGGTATATTTGACTTAGTTAACTTGAGAATCATGCTAAGATGATTAAATATGAATTGTTGAAAATTTCATGAGATTTCCATAATGTCTTCTTGCAAGTCATTTGGATATGTGTAACTCCAGTTATAGCTAAATCTTGTAGCTGCTGTTTGCCTGTCCAGAAATTGACAGATTCCAAATATAGTTGTTTGCTTGTATATTGCTAAGTGTGGCTCATACCTTTGATGATGGTTGAGTTAGAGTACCTGAGATCTTGGGAAACTTGTGTCATGCTTGGTGTTGTCATCTTCTTTGCTATCGTGGCATTATAAATTGTGCGATATTTAAAGTAAGCAATGCGAAGTGCTTGTGCATGTTAACGTAACCTTGTGCTTGTCTTACTTACTGCATGCGCTGCATTATCTATTGCACTTCCATGTATTCATACACATGCATCTTGCATCTCATTTAGGTACGCTAGATGAACCACGTGAAGGATGTGATGTGGAGTCAAACCCGAAGACGGTGTTTGGTGGATCTATCCCGAAGATGGAAGGACTAAGCAAGTGCCAGGACCGGAGATGTCACCAAGTCGGTGCAAGCTAACTGAACTGACTTGTGTCGGATCCCAGGCAAGCCCCGGAGCATTCTAAGTCTCCCAGTATTTTATAAATGATTACTTAAGTACTTATGATTGATGCATTAGGTTATAAGAGTTGAATGGAACCACTTGATGCATATACATTCCTTGTCCAGATATTACACCTTTAACCGGTATAGGTCCAGGATCGAATATATGCTTAGCCATGCTTAGACCGGTAGAAGTCAGGTGATTTCCTGTCACCTGCGAGATATAGGTGGATACCGAAGCACGGTTGGCTATATTTGCTATCGTGGAAAAGAACCATGGGGTAAAAGTAAATCGAGGCCGGGCGGAGTCTATGTTGACTCATGTGATTCCGTCTGTGTCGATTAAGGACCGTACCGTTGTTGGCGCTTCTGACAAGATTGAACGCATGCCTATCACTTAGCTGGCCGGATAACTCGTTCCGACCGCGAAGCCGAGTAGCTCAACTCAGGCCGGGACCCGTTCTGTTGTGCGCTCCTTGCGGGGGGCGATCAGACTGAGCCCAAGGGCAGGCTAGGCCTGAACGTCCTGGCATCTGGTGTCCCAGACTGTGCGGCGCAGTACGGATCCGCGAAATGTGTACCTGAGTTGTACCAAAGGTGACCTAAGGTGACCGTTGATCTGGTCTGCCTGGGTTTGTGTTAGGAATAAATTCCCAGCTGGTTGAAATCGATTCGAATCGCCGTCTCTCCTGGATAGTGAGAAACTTGGCTAGTCCCAACATCGTAGTAATTGGATTACGGAATGTGATGGTTCGGATGAATATGGAATTACTACACCTGCTATGGTTACTATGGTATGCTCTAAAACGATATACCACATGTTTGGCACAGGATAGTTGCTAATCTAGAGATGAATAGTTCTAATTAACTTGATGATAGAATTATAATCATATAATTGAGTTAATCGCTTTTTATGCAAATTGTTGTCAAGCTACCTCCACTTATAAAGCCTTGCATACTCCTTGGAGTCAAGTTTATTTCTGGTTATGACGGGTAAGTCTAGCTGAGTACATTCGAGTACTCAGGGTTTATCCCACCATGTTGCAGGTAACGTTTTGACCTGCTGAGGATGGTGGCTAACCACCGGTGGGCTCGGTGGCTCTATATTCACTTCTCATCTACATGCTTTTGTCTGAGGATGTCCCTTATGCTAGCAATGTATTTGGAACTTATATCAATGTAATCCTTTGAAAGCAAATGTTGTTTTCACTAATCGGTTTTTAAACCCAAACTTATACTATTATTTGTGAAACCATTTGTAATATTATTTCCGCTACAATTCTGCGTATATGATGTGTATTTGCTTAATCACGCAATCTTGGTTGTGATGTTGATTTACCGAGGTCTTGCGTGACACTCGGCGGACTACCGGGTTTATATAAGTGAGAGAATGCGCGTGTCAACGTGTTAAGCGGGGACAGCCATACTTGATCTTGTATAAATTGGGCGGTTCTGTCACAGCTGGTATCAGAGCGAGATTAAGCATAATACTGTCAGGTACATAGTTTTAAAAGCCAAGTTTTGGTTTTAAAAAGTCTATTTTAACTAAAACTTTAGCTACAGGCAAATTTATCAAAACTTATTTACAAAATTATGCTAGCGACATCCTCCTTTATGCCCAATTAAGGACTATTAGGTGGCTATCTAAGTACTAACATGGGGGTTTTTACTTTCGTCGTCCATACGGCGTGCTATTGTATGGATGCCATTCATTTGAATGGTAATGTATGGATCAATTGCCTCTATGCCCAGGTAAGTGTGAGTTGTGAGAGCATGACCGTCCAACTATCGGTCTAGGGGAGAGTTAGCTATGGTTACTGGAATATTTACATGTTACACACATGTATATATGAAGGTACTTAATTGCGGGTATATTTATCGGGTAGCTATGGATATCAAAGTATATACATCTGGGGATGTGTATATGGAGAGTATCTTAGTTTACCGCTTTCATTGTGTGCTTATTTATCTCTTGTGGGGATGGGCTGCAATGAATTTGCCTACAGGTACACTAACCATGAATGCGTAGCTTGAATATAGCTGACGACTAGCTATATGTCGAGAGAGTACGTGTTATGCCACCGACATAGAACGTGATTGCCGCCTTAGGCTAGCAATTTTGTGAGGACGAATAGGACAAGCGTGCATCATAATTGTGATTGTGCATAAATATGCTTCCCTCACCTTGTTCTAATATTAAGTAACTTGTGATCCATGTGTGGTTGCTATCTTCCTTGTGTGAAGCTAGACAAAATGCCTTGTTCCATGCCGCTTGAATAACTGTGCTTGAAGATAGTGTGTGATTAGCTTCGCCCTATATGTTTGTTTCCAAAGGAAATAGATGACAAGTTAATAGTTAGCAAAAGGTTCACCCATTTGAAAACTAAATTACTAAATGTAAGTAAAACTTGTTTTGTAGAGATATCCACCTACTCAGTAAAAAGGAAATAAAAGATAACAATACTTTACCATCATGTTTTGCATGATATGTGTAGCGGTGTGGTTGTAGGTGACTAGTTGTTAGGTGTGAGCTTTGTGCTTAGTAATAGTCGCTTAAGCTAATTAGATTGAGTATTTCGAAATGCTTGCTTAAGACCAGGATGTAGGTGCGGATGCGCGTAATCTAAGTAGTGCCGTAGCTGTTACTCCTTTTGTCCTCGGAACGCATATGAGTGTTGAAGAGCGCTATCCTAGAACAACATCCAAGTTTTGGTAATCTCATGGTTGTCGTTTTCAATTAAGTTCTCTCTTAGGAGCCTGAGCCTATACACGTGGTTGCTAGCCGTGAACGTTGCGCTACAAAGACCTTATCCATGCCTTTGCTTGACCTTAGGCCCAAGTTTAGTTCCCTTGAATGCTTGCATGTGTCGTGGTTGTCCCACTCTTGTGTGGAAGGACCTTGCTCCAAAATCCTTGTCGGACTTCATTGCTCCTTCTCCTACAGATGATCTGGTGCAACGCTAATCGCTATCTACTCTGGCTTTGGAACCTTTTCCTCGCAGATCCTGTGATTGCTTTATCAACTGAATCCCTAGTCAGTGCAATGGCTCTGTCCCTTGAATCTCATTTGTTTTGCCCCCAACTCTTTCAAGTCTCTGAATATTTATCAGTCTTGATCTCATGTTGCTACTCGATAAGACCAAATCTCATGTTAATCTTGACCTGGTAATCACTTGGTGGACACAAGGCGTATATGGAAATTCAGCAAGAGTCTCCTACTTAGTTGCCTTCGGCAATTAGGCTATGCTCTCTCGCGCTGTGTTTTAAATCTTTGGATCCCCTGCTTGTTGACTCCTAACCTTGTAACTACCTTTGTTGCTATCCCTCCTTCGCATAGTGCTTGCTCCTATGTAACCCAATTTGTGCCATGTGAGATTTCTTGTGGGTTGTATGTTCAGTAATGGTGCCACGATTAGCGATCTACGGTGCCGCGACGAAACCGAGAGCCTCCTGTGGGTGAACACACAAGGCTGTGCTGCTCGGCACGCGCTGGTATTGAGGTTTCTAGTCATGATCCATTGCAGGACTGCATCGATGTGTTATTTTCACGTGAGCTCCTCCTTGATTATCTCTCCTTATCTTGTCAAAAGATCTATACGTTGAATCAAATGCAATTGGACTCCCTTTTGAAGTCGTCCAATGGTTAACCTTTGAAGAACAGGTCACTAACAGGAACATAAACATATTGCAAGAGGTGGTTGACAAGTGACTCCACTTGGTTGTCCCTATAATGACATCGGTCATCTAATGAGCAACTTATGTCCTTTTCGTTGGATCAAAAAGGTGCACCACACTTAAGGTTGAACAAGTTATTAGTCGGATGATAAAGAGACCAAGATATTATGTGCTATAATAGGTCACCTGGTATATATGAGTTCCTGTCCAAGTTCTCAATCTTTAGGTGCATAAGGATCACGTAGACGAACCGACCTTCTTGGGTGTGACCCCTTTCTGCTGACTTTAGTGGCGACCATCTGTATGCTTCGACCACAATTTTTATTATTAGGAGTGAAGATTTGGAACCTTTTTAGTGTTGAGGGACAACTGATTAGTTACCAGTGGGAAAGTTAGTCTTCAGTTAGGTAACGACTAGTTGGTAACTATGAAGACCAGATCTCACAGAACGATGTTGATCAAGGAAACAACAAACCTAGCCCTGCAATACAAGTGCTACTTCTTCTCCAAATGTGCTATCAAGTCAAATTCCATCTTGGACAATCACGTATATAGTGCAAGATGTTGTATCAGCTAAGTAAAGAACTAGAGAAAGCATATCCCTAGTTTCGATCAGCATCATTGTGCCCCTAGGTACCACAAACGAAATTGTTCAAGGCTCTATTGGACGAGGTGCCAGAGAATATTCAGAAACGGTTCCTTATCTATATAGGGATGCCCTCCATGTGGAGTAATGCCTTCCGTCCTGTGAAAATAGCCCACAAGTCCAATGCTGGTGCATAATTAAGTTGGTGTCAAGAACGATGGTTGAAGTGTTACCAGAGAAGCATGTGAGGAAAACTCTAGCCTCCATCTTCAGCTAGAGAAAGGTTGTTGCTGCTATGAGAAAGATTTTAGAGTGCAAAACACACACCTCAATGTGTAAAGCAAAGAAAAGAAAGAACACGAAATCTGTCTAGATTTTGTGGCACTAAACCGGTTATCTTCAAGCCGGCGATTAGTGACTCAAACGAAGTTGGATTTACTCCAAACTTGGTGATCTCATTCCTTGCTTAGGACCCTTCAATGTCTTAAGTTAGTTTGAGTATTGGTTGAGTAAAACATCGGATTAGAGAGATATCTTGTCGGCTTGGTTTGTTGCCATTTCCGAACACAGCAGTTGTGGTAGATGAATTGTTTGGATGGTCAAACGGTGTCCGGTTGAGTTGAATTTTGGTGAGTAGTTAGAAGACCCATGGATCTACATGCCCACCAAAATTTGTGCATATTGGAGCAGTAGTTTGTGAGATATGAATAGAAAACAAAAGGGTATAGAATCTGCAATTTCGCTGTGACTACGATCATCCTTTGCATTAGAAGGTTGTGTTTGTAATTCATGCCAAGAAATTACAACTTATAGGTGTATTGCTGTTAGACAACCCTCTATACCCTTGAGAACACTAATTGCACCCCTATGTGCCTTGCTTTTGCCCTCTTAGATCAACAATGCGTGAGCAGTCAAGGTGTTCTAGAAGTCAAATTGTGCCCTTGCAATTCGAAAGTAATTGAAAATGTGTCAAACCATAGATTTTTGGATTATGGTTTTTGAGATATTGATTGGCCTAAGAATGGAAGCCTCGACGTCAAATATAGTTTAAGAAGGCTAGTTTTGCTATGATATAAGTCAACCCAACTTGATGTGCAACTGCACCACGAAGGCAAATTGTACTCAACCTGCTTGGTAGTGAACTAGTCCCTAGTTTTGTGATTACTTGCAACTTGTGTTGTCCTCCAAGCCTCTCTAACATCCTTCTACGTCAATGGTTCTCCAATGCTGACATGCCTTTGGTACCTTATATGTGTTTTTACCCAAGAGGTTGCATCAGATTCAACCCAGATCACTGTTGCAACTTGGATCCAAAGGCTCCCTAAGGAATGATCATTGAGAACGTTGAGCCGACAGAGTCAGCTATTACGTTTACCACTCACACGGCAGACTCAGACCATACAATATTGTTATCAGAGAAAGAGAACTGCACACATGGAACCATTGCAACGAGTATCCTCCAGGAGATTATGATCTAGTGCAAAGTCCATATGGTTTGTGCTATATCCACTAGGGAAGTAGATGTTACAAGCATTTAGTCTACGCTTGTATCACTCTTCGTACATCGAGGATGAAGTACGCAGGACCGTGCTATCTTGGATTCCTCCCAATGTACAAATGCTTTATGGACGCCAATGAAGAAAATTCTTCAGACAACAGCTTACGACAAAGAGCAAGTATCAAAAAGTGTCTTGACCCAATTAGCCTCTCTGATACTCCAAAGTTAAGTAGCCTAAGGCTATCGCTGATATTGGAAACTGGTAGCATGTCTCTCTTCCATAAGAGTCTTTCGTCCTGAATCTCGGGACGCGATTCTTTTAAGGGGGGGAGGGCTGTAACACCCCAGGTGTTTGTCACCAATTAAGCAATGGGTTTAAACTCAAACATGACATGTTAAGTGGTGATGAAAGTTTCAAGATCAAATCTACAAAATGAGCGACCACTTAAACTTGGACCATGCACCATTGCTTACATGTTGCCCTTTCCAAAAAGTATGCTTGAGTAATGTTGGATCTACTTCTTTCATGTGCCCCACATCAATTTCCACCCACATGGATGATTGGAAAAGTTTCATGAAGTTTGGAATCAAAAAGTTACATGGAATGATAAGTTATAATCTTTCTTGGATTGCTTTATTAAGTGAATGGAATTATAGATCGTCAACCAAACCTTGCTACCTTGCCCAAACGACTCAAATTGAAATCTACAACAAAAGTCATGAAGGGTTCGTGTTGAGCGGAGGACAAGAAAATACCTCCATCGGTCTAAAACTTGGATTTAAGCTTTACCGCGATGCTACTTTGACCGACGTTGACCAATTGCTTATAGTGCTTGCATGGAGTTACACCTTAAATAAAAGTTGAAGTTTAAGTCGAATAGAACCAAATTTGTTTGATGCTCAAGAACTAGTTTGGTCCATAACCTAGTCAAACAGAGCTCACAAGATTCAATGAACCGCTGTTTTTGGAACCCTGAAATTTGGCTAAGTGTAAATGACGAGCTTCCCGTTTTTCAGTTTCAATGTACCCATATTTGGCGAATTTTAGTTTGCAAACCATTTCAATTTGGGAAAACTCCTTTAAGGAAAGTTAGAGTACTCTTGTAGCCCTACACAACGGTGTAATCGGTGGAGCAAATAATCGATCGGTTTAGGAGATATGATGGGAGGAAAATAGGATTTCAGCTTGTATTTTCGCGGTAGAATTGAAATTTTGAAATTTGATGAACAGTAATGTTCATGGCCGACCGCCTCCAGTGCTTCGTTGCAGCGTGGCCTCCAGTGCGTCCGTGCTGCTTCGCCACTCGCCTTCTTGCCGTGCTTTAAGTGCGTAACCGAGTTCCCTGTCCTCTCCACTCACTCCCTCTCCATTCTCCTCTCTTCTCTTCGCCTCTCCTGCCAGCGCCATGGCCGAGTGGGCAAGACGCCATTGCTTCTTGATGTTTCTCTCCTCTCCTCCTCCTTCCTCCAGCTGCAGCCACCATCTCCGCCTCATCCCCTCTGCCTCACGGCCGTAGCGCCGTCTCCCAGGGCTGCCGGTGCAACCGGCAACAATGCTACCACCAAAGAAGGTCGCCATGGCCCACTGGGCGCACATGGCCGAGAGGTCGTGGTCCGCTTCTTGGCCGGCCGAGACTACAGCACGAGTGAGGCCCGACGCGCTAAGCGCCAAAGACGGGTTTCCCGATCCCGCCCGCTCCACCATCGCCAAGAGCCCCCTCGACCGTCACCGACGAGCCACAGTGCCTCCTCTGCTTCCTAATCCCGTTAGGGACTGTTTACTAGAATTCGACGTAAGTCAGGGGCCTAAATGCAATGTCATTGACTCAAGTGAATAGTGCTTCCGAGGACTTATTTGCTGTAAATCGGGTAAAACTTTGAAACTTCATAGTAAATCATAGGAAATTCGTAAATTAGCAAATGAGGACTTTTTGGAATCCTTGTGAAATTCTCTATGCACTAGATCTATAACATGTCAGGTTTTAGTTTAAAGTTGTAGCTGTAAAAATGGATTTGTGCAGTTAGGGTTTGAATGCTAGTCTTATTTGTTTTTTTTTATAACTGCAGTTGTTGTGCTCAAATAATTGTGAAATTTTTATGGAGTGCTACTAAGATGATTGTTGTTGTCTGGTAAAAATTGCATGAGTTTATGATTTATATTTTAAGAGTTATAAAAATAACAAATGCCCTGTAATGCTTTGCTCCTACTCTGAATAGTTCTGCATGTTTGAATTAATTGGCTCAGTTAAGGTATGAATCATGACTTGATGAAAATACATGAGTTGTAGTACTTTTCTTAAGCTTTCCAAAAAGTTAAATATCATGATTTTTGGCTAAGTAGATCTTGAGTTATACTTGCTTAAATCTCTGTGGCTGTTTCTGCCTAAACCCAGACAGGGTTTCCTTGTTCTTACTGTGGGGCCTTCTTACTTGTGGAATTAGCTTTAGGTGTTTACAACAAAGTTGTTTAGAATTTGCTAAGCTTTCTAAAAAGTCTAGAACCACATTTATTGGACATGTATAACTCCATTTATAGCTGTTTAAAGTGGCATGTCAGTTTCTGTCTATGTTTTTGACAGAGCTGCAATTATTGGATTAATTGACCCTTCTAACTGTAGAATAATCTTAATATGAGAATAAGAAAGTTGTAGGTAACTTCCTAAGCTTTTCAAAAAGTTAAGGTTCATGTTTGTTGGAGGTCTAGAACTCCAGTTATGCTTCTCTGAAGTTTCTATCAGTTTTCTGTACCACTGCTGTTGGGCTGCATTTGTAGTTTTGCTTGTGCAATTATTTTCGTGGTGTAAATGATGTTTGCTATGGTTGTAGTGAATACAAAAGTTGTAGAAAATTTCATGATCTTGCTTGTGTTCAAGTTGTAAGGTCATAGGCCAGATAGTGTAGGAGTTACATGACTTTTAAGTCTTCTATCAGGTTTTGATTTTATTCTGAGCAGATCTGAAATATGCTAGTGTTTGATCTAGTTAGGATTTGAATGAGTTTTTGGGGATAATAACAAAGTTGTAGATAATTCATGTATCTAGCTCCTGTTAAAATTTGGTGGTATTTGGCCTTGTGGTTTGTGAGTTATGCCTGTTTAAAGTTGGGTTTCAGAAATGGCTGCTCTCTGTCTTGTTTAGACCAGTTTCTGTAAATGGGTATATTTAACTTAGTTAACTTGAGAATCATGCTAAGATGATTAAATATGAATTGTTGAAAATTTCATGAGATTTCCAGAATGTCTTCTTGCAAGTCATTTGGATTTGTGTAACTCCAGTTATAGCTAAATCTTGTAGCTGCTGTTTGCCTGTCCAGAAATTGACAGATTCCAAATATAGTTGTTTGCTTGTATATTGCTAAGTGTGGCTCATACCTTTGATGATGGTTGAGTTAGAGTACCTGAGATCTTGGGAAACTTGTGTCATGCTTGGTGTTGTCATCTTCTTTGCTATCGTGGCATTATAAATTGTGCGATATTTAAAGTAAGCAATGCGAAGTGCTTGTGCATGTTAACGTAACCTTGTGCTTGTCTTACTTACTGCATGCGCTGCATTATCTATTGCACTTCCATGTATTCATACACATGCATCTTGCATCTCATTTAGGTACGCTAGATGAACCACGTGAAGGATGTGATGTGGAGTCAAACCCGAAGACGGTGTTTGGTGGATCTATCCCGAAGATGGAAGGACTAAGCAAGTGCTGTGGGACCGGAGATGTCACCAAGTCGGTGCAAGCTAACCGAATCGACTTGTGTCGGATCCTGAGCAAGCCCTTAGCATTCTAAGTCTCCCAAAGATTTTATAAATGATTACTTAAGTACTTATGATTGATGCATTAGGTTATAAGAGTTGAATGGAACCACTTGATGCATATACATTCCTTGTCCAGATATTACACCTTTAACCGGTATAGGTCCAGGATCGAATATATGCTTAGCCATGCTTAGACCGGTAGAAGTCAGGTGATTTCCTGTCACCTGCGAGATATAGGTGGATACCGAAGCACGGTTGGCTATATTTGCTATCGTGGAAAAGAACCATGGGGTAAAAAGTAAATCGAGGCCGGCGGAGTCTATGTTGACTCATGTGATTCCGCCTGCTGTAATATTAAGGACCGTACTGCTTGTTGGCGCTTGACAAGATTGAACGCATGTCTATCACTTAGCTGGCCGGATAACTCGTTTCGACCGCAAAGCTGAGTAGCTCAACTCAGGCCGGGACCCGTTCTGTTGTGCGCTCCTTGCGGGGGGCGATCAGACTAAGCCCAAGGGCAGGCTAGGCCTGAACGTCCTGGCATCTGGTGTCCCAGACTGTGCGGCGCGGTACGGACCCACGAAATGTGTACCTGAGTTGTACCAAAGGTGACCTAAGGTGACCATTGATCTGGTCTGCCTGGGTTTGTGTTAGGAATAAATTCCCAGCTGGTTGAAATCGATTCGAATCGCCGTCTCTCCCGGATAGTGAGAAACTTGGCTAGTCCCAACATCGTAGTAATTGGATTACGGAATGTGATGGTTCGAATGAATATGGAATTACTACACCTGCTATGGTTACTATGGTATGCTCTAAAACGATATACCACATGTTTGGCACAGGATAGTTGCTAATCTAGAGATGAATAGTTCTAATTAACTTGATGATAGAATTATAATCATATAATTGAGTTAATCGCTTTTTATGCAAATTGTTGTCAAGCTACCTCCACTTATAAAGCCTTGCATACTCCTTAGAGTCAAGTTTATTTCTGGTTATGACGGGTAAGTCTAGCTGAGTACATTCGAGTACTCAGGGTTTATCCCACCATGTTGCAGGTAAGGTTTTGACCTGCTGAGGATGGTGGCTAACCACTGGTGGGCTCGGTGGCTCTATATTCACTTCTCATCTACATGCTTTTGTCTGAGGATGTCCCTTATGCTAGCAATGTATTTGGAACTTATATCAATGTAATCCTTTGAAAGCAAATGTTGTTTTCACTAATCGGTTTTTAAACCCAAACTTATACTATTATTTGTGAAACCATTTGTAATATTATTTCCGCTGCAATTCTGCGTATGTGATGTGTATTTGCTTAATCACGCGATCTTGGTTGTGATGTTGATTTACCGAGGTCTTGCGTGACACTCGGCGGACTACCGGGTTTATATAAGTGAGAGAATGCGCGTGTCAACGTGTTAAGCGGGGACAGCCATACTTGATCTTGTATAAATTGGGCGGTTCTGTCACAACATCCATCTTAGTTGAAAGTGCACACATCTCTTCTAGTACTTCTTCGCTCTTATTGCATGTTTGAATACTTCCTTGAGACCAGCCTTGGTTAGAGCCTATCTTTTCCATGAGAGTTTCAGCTTTTCCAAGGGTGAGTGACATAAATGCTCCTCCCACAGTAGCATCAAGCTGTTCATGAGCTTTCTGAATTTATCCATGGTAGAAGCCTTGCATGAGCAACCAATCTTCCATCCCATGATGAGGATAGTCTGAAATATATTCTTGGAAATGTTCCCATGCTTCTGAAATGGTTTCTCCTTTCTGCTGTTGAAAGTTGGAAATTTTTCCTCTTAAGACATTGGTCTTGCCTATAGGGAAAACCTTTGCTAGAAAGGCCTTCGAACATTTTGTCCATGTATTGATGTTATTTTTGTTGGTGTAGATCCATTGCTTCACCCTTCCCACTAATGAGAATGGAAATAGGCAAAGTAGTATGATGTCTTGAGTGACGTCCTTGATGACGATTGTGCTACTAATCTCTAGGAAATTCTAAAGATGAGCATTAGCATCTTCATGTGCCTTTTCGCTGAATGGGGTAGCTTGCACCATGTTGATGAGGCTTGGCTTGAGTTCAAACTCAAGGTTGTTGGTTTTGAGTGTTGGTCCAGTGCGGATGTTCTCGGTGCTTGGAGCAGAGAATTCACATAGAGTCTTGTCAGCCATAGCTTTAGAAAGTGGTGTTGAGCTGCCTCTTGATTGGTTTGATTATGATTGATGGAATTTATTGATGAATCAAAACCAATCCTGCAATACCCTGTATAAAGTATGAACAAAAACAAACAAGGGTAAGCCTGCTAAAGTAGAGGTGCATAGTTATGATTTCATCTATAAGTATTTATTTGATTAATTCTCTTTTAGCCTTGTGCCCCTTCCCAGCAACGGCGCTAGAAATGCTTGTTGACATTTCTTAACAATGATGCCAGAAATGTTTGTTGGTAATAATTATTATCGACACTTATGAATTCAGGAAAGATTATATATGATGAAGTAATCTGTAAGTGCACAGATAATATACCATTGTAGCATTTCACCCGAGACTACCAGATATCCTTATTTATATTTTTTCCACAGGGAGGAGTGATGGCTAGTGTCGACACAGAATTTCGTCCCATGCCGAGGACACACGTAGCAAGCCAGAAGGGTCCGCTCGATGGAGCTAGAGATCCGCCTAGCTTCAGCGCAAGGGTGGTTGATCCTGCGCACTCCTCCTGAGACGTGCCAGTCAATTTGACCCTACAATTAACAAGGAGAGAAAGCTTATCAGTAATTAAGGGCAGAACATGCCAGTGTTGCCAGACAGTCCCGAATGTGCGGCTCTGAGAGCCGATATGAAAGGAGATCGACTAAATAGCCGATTCCAGCATATTCATAAGAATAGATCGGTTAAAGCTCATGGGGTTGTGTAAGAAGAATCGGTTATCATTATGAATATCATTGTTTAAACAAATACTGGTCACTGGCAAAAAGATATCAACAATAATTAGTTCATGCTAAGCCAATGACTGCAAGTAACCGAACCCCTTTTTATGAAAGAAACAATTCATCATCATTCAAACATTTAATAGAGATAAATCTAATAAACATATTAGATCTCATCTATCGTTGTGACTAGTGGGGGATAAGGCAGAATCATGCAGGCCATAGAAACAACAATAGACTCGACGACCCTAACTTATTACTAATATCAATGGGGCATGAGGCAAAATCATGCAGTCATATTACAATAATAAGATCATGGGGCTAACACATCTTTCAACCTATCGCTACTTTAATGATCTTGTGATGCGAACCGTTCGTGAAAGCGCTCAATATCAGCTAAAACAGCCGATTCAGGCATAACGCACAGTTAAGGTCATGCCCTCTTAGGAATAGATCTACCAAATAATGATCCCCGCTCCACGGTGCTAATAGTGGGGTGTGAGGCAGAATCACACAGGCCGTGATAACGGGCCATGGAACGGATTTCGCTAGCCAATAGATCTATTCAAGGTCAAATGCGCCTTAACCGCATGCTATGCACGATCAAGATTAACATAAAACAGCCGATAAAACATAACTCATCGTTTAAAGTGCAGATTAAATCAGTTTAGATTAACAAACGATGGGTTAACAAAGATGTAAGGCCGATCTAGATCAATTCTAATCGGGCAAAGTGATATTGCTGTAATTAAATAAACAATGGAAGCAATAAGTAATATCGATAACTTAATGAATCTATCCGAAGGAATGCCACCCTTAGATAGAGCCGATAACTTGACCTTAATCTAGTTCAAGCAGTGGAGGTCGACCAGATCGATGATGCCGTACTTGAACTAGACAAGAGTCAATAACTAACTCATACCTGAGTCACAGTGGAGGTCGACCGGATCGATGCAGCCGTACGAATAGAGGTATCAGCCATGACGGTACTTATAGACAAGCAGTGGAGGTTGACCGGATCGATGCAGCCGTACTTGCTGAAGAACTCACCGAGATCTATTCTACTCCTACTCCTAAGGGGTGGCCAGAGCCGAAAAAAGTAAATAGCTTGTATTGGATTGATTGTGTGTCCTACAATAGCCGGGCTTTGATATTTATACCTGGGACCTGCGCATGACTCTTGTCTAAGCATGACTCATCACAATTTTTGACCCTAGAGAAAACATTCCTAATTTAAGATAACTTGGACTCTAATCTTTCCCTTTTTGTAGAGTCCAACATGTCTCGTTCTGGTGCCGATCGTAGCCTTTGTCGTTATCCGCTGGCGCTATTCTAAGAAAGCCGATTTTTATTGTTGCTTTCGAATCAGCTGATTACAATCTGCACGCAATTGATTCCTTGATGACATGATCTTGGGAGCTTTCGAGTCCCTGCGACTCTCCTTCTAAATTTTGGTGTAAACAGCTAGAGATATTGACAAATATGTATACTTATGATAAGATCAGTAACTAAGACATGCTCTGATAGAGGTAAACCAAATGATAAATAAATGATAAGTGTACGGCATTGATAATAATCTACAAATATAAATAGATACTCATAAATGTAGTATGGCTAGGAAGGAGATTAATTAAGAGATAAGATTCCTAAGTAATTTCTTATTTACTAAGTCTTTTGTATACCCTAGTATATATACTTTTATCTATAGCATAATTAACTCTGCATCTAGGCATAAGAAACATTACTAAGGAAGATCAAGAACACAGCTTGATTCCCTTCACAACCAGGTCCTACTTGTCCTACAACGGGGAGTGGACTACAAAAGACTCAACGAGAGTGTCACACTCATGATCTACCACATGGCCCAGAATGTAGGGTGCGTCCGTAGGTAAATAGTATTTAAGCACCATGCTTACATATTATTGACCCCTTAACTCACTTGAGTACTGAGCTAAGCACTTTGCGAACTTATGCATAAATTCATTATCAATTATGACTATATCAAGCATTCTACTAGAGCAGACTAGGGACATAATAAACAGAAACATAGTATTGGAATAGCACAAAGTCATGAATAATAGAGAGATACAATGACTATACCAGCATCCAGATGATGAATCCAGAATCCTGAGCAATAGCGCAACTCTACTTGAATCTTTCTAGCTAGCCTATACTAGAACTTGAAGAATTAGAGATCTATTCTATTCTCTCTCTAGAAACCCTAATTTCAAATCTTTTTTGACTTATGCCTTAGGGGGGTGGGGCTAATATATATAGGGGGTAGCATCAATTTTGGACCCTCGGATCAAACCGACTTAAAAGAACTACGTAGATGTGATCTTCAAGGCAGTGGAAAACTGATGTAGGAAGATGAGGCTAACATGTGGGCCCCTAGGGCCAGCCGGACCCACCTGGCATCCTCTCTAGGTCTCCTTCCGTGGTTTGCCCTCTGGTGTCTTCTGGAACCTTCTGGAGTTGTTTTCATCATGGATAATTATGATTAATTCTACCAATTGGGTCCACCTTGACAGTTTCCTAGATAAACCCTGCTAAAAATACAGATTCACCAAAACTTATAGAATTTGTCAGTTTAAACCCCTAGACCTATGTTGGTGATCATTTTCATGCATTTCTACAGGTTTTATTGATGGTTTATGATCGTTGATAACTACCGTCAACACTATGTTATTGGTAGCACCCTCAAAATTTAAACGGGGCACGTACCTCATTCAGTTCCCGCTAGGGAAAACCAAGATAACTCCCGCTCCTACTCCTTGTAGCATCAAAGAGCCATCGAAGTACATGTTCTAATACTCTGGATCGCCTACGGCCAGTTCGACGTGTGCTTCTGTCCATTCGGCAATGAATTCTACCAGAGCCTAGGATTTTATGGCCATGTGTGGCACACACGTGATGCCATACGTCGTAAGTTCCAGGGCCCATTTGGCAATCTGTCCAGTCATGTCCCGATTGTTGATGATCTCTCCTAATGGGAAGGAGGTGACCACAGTAATCGGGTGCGCATCGAAGTAGTGAACCATCTTCTTCTTTGCCAAGTACACCCCGTAGAGTATCTTCTGGATGTTTGGGTAACGAGTTTTGCTCTCAGCTAGTATTTGATTGAGAAATATACGATCGCTGAATGGTTTGAATGTGGCCTTCTTCCTTCCTCTCTATGACTATAGCCATGCTGACCACTTGAGTGGTAGCTGTGATGTACAGGAGTAGAGGCTCCTCCTCATTGGGAGCCAACAGAATGGGGGGTTTGGTGAGGAAGTCCTTGATATTGTCGAAAGCCTTATGAGCCTTCAGGGTCCATTGTCAGTCTGGCATCTTGCATAAGAGTTTGTAGAGGGAGAGTCCTCTTTTGCCTAGCTTGGAGATGAATTGGCTTAAGTAAGCCAGGCACCCCATGAGTTTCTGGGCATCTCTTAGCACTCGAGGGTGTCCTATATCAAGGATGGCCTTAACCTTCATTGGATTGGTCTCAATCCCAAGAGCCGATATGATGTAACTAGTAGTTTGCTGGATGGTACCTCAAAGGTACACTTCTCTGGGTTGAGCTTGATTTTGAACTTTCGAAGATTGTTGAAGGTCTCCGAAAGATCTCGAATAAGGTCTCTAGCTTTTGACGATTTTACAACATCGACGTAAGCCTTCGCGTTTCTGTCGATCTACTCGTGGAGGCAACGGTTCATGCAGCACTAGTAGGTAGCCTCCATGTTCTTCAGCCTGAATGGCATGGTGATGTAGCAGTATGCTCCAATCAGGGTGATGAACGAAGTAGCTAATTGGTCGGACTCTTTCATTCAGATCTGGTGATATCCGAAGTAAGCGTCGAGGAAGCAGAGTAACTCTAATCTTGTAGTGGAGTCGATGATCTGGTCTATACAGGGTAAAGGATAAGGATCCTTAGGCATGCCTTGTTAAGGACTGTATAGTCGACACACATTTTGCATTGTTGTTCTTTTTGGGCACCAAAATTGGGTTTGCAAGCTAGTCTGGATGCAGGACATCCACAAGGGAGGAGCCTAGGAAGAACATCCATCGATAAGAACCTTAGGGATGGTAGCGATAATTGCTTCTTCTCCTACAGGCTCCCCTGAGCCCTAGCTCATCCACCCGAGCCCTGTGCACGTGCATAGTTCCCACCTTCCTGAGTGGGCGGTGACGATGGTGAGGACGGCAATGACTGCTTCTTCTCCTATGGACTCCCCTGATCCCTATCTTGTCCACCCAAGCCCTATGCACATGTGCATTGCCTAGGAGGGCAATCATGATGGCGAGGACGGTGGCGACAATGGAAGCGATGGCGACAACAAGAGAGGAGGGGGTGAGCACACATGAGAGAGAGAGAGAGCCCACGGCCAAGTCCCAGTAACTTTGGGAAGTAACTGTGATGGGTAAAATGGGAAAATGAAAATATTTGTTTTTACCCTAATGGCTCAGACATATCGTGAGGCCTTCACGCGAACCTCCACAGTCTAGCAGACAGCAAGGATTAGGTCTGTACTTTCAAGGAAATATTCTTAGTGTTTTGATTAAGGTCATGGACTCCTTATCTCTTATAGATATCCAGCAGATCATCAATCGTAACAGTAGCTACTTAATACAAGGTTAGACATAAGAACTAACATTTTGAAACACTTATAAGTATTTTACAAGGCTAACTAGTTTAAATGGAAATAACAAACATAGGCGTGCAACCTTTCAAACCACATTACGAGAGGCCTAGTGAAGATATCGGCTAGTTGTTTTGCAAGGGTGTCAATTTGCAAGGATGACCTTACCACTCCTTAAAGTAAAAACCCTTGACTCATCTAGAGGCTTAGTTAATTTTCAAAGGTGTCAACTTGACTAAGATTGCTCAATATGACTAAGGACCAACCTCAACTTGCAAAAACTGAATGATGATCAATTTGGATAATCTCTACTCATGCGAGGGGTAAGGTCACTATGAGTATGGGATCTCAGGTGGCGTAGCTCATGGAGTAGCTAAAGACCATTCATGGGATAGTGAGTCTGAGTAACCACCCATACAGACAAGATATCACAAATGGGGGCAATAAGCTGACTACTTGGTGGTGACTCGCTCATCGTGTGGATTCAGCGCGAGGGGTGACACGGTGTAGATGCGATGGCATTACACTAATACCCATTCCAACCGTTCATCGATTTGAGAGCCATATCGAGGAAAGGTAAAAACCATGAGGCAACCCTTACCGCTGGACCTAGGTTCTAGGGCCCACTCGTCAACCCCCCCCCCTGAATCGGCACTCCTTCATAGCCAAGGAGGCCTTGAGAAGGTTCACCTGGTGGAGGCCAAACCATAGCCCCTAACGGTCAAGTGTCAGGGCAATCAGTGACATTAGCGGTGCCCGTGGCTCCTCCAACTCAGTCCATCCAAGCCACGGCAGCACCCTCCAGCACCCGGCACACGAAGACCATAGATGAAACCTCCAAATCAACTTGTACCTGACCTTCCTTAGAATATAAGGGGAGGGTCATCTACATAGAAGGAGAGCCCACTCAGAGAGAGGACAATGATAGATTAGACATTCAGAGACTTGGGCAGGAGAACCATCGGCCAAGAGAGCAACTGAGAGGAACAGTAGAGCGTTCCTCCCCTAGCAACCTAGCAAGAGAGAGGGCCAGTCCCTTACTCGCTAGGGAGAAACCTCACCACCGATGAGCCATAGAAAAGCACCGAGCGATCCCCTACCAAACTCTCATTCTCCTTTGTTGTAAGCCCCCGATTTGGGTACTCCTAAACATGAAGAACACCTCACTACTGGACGTAGGGCCTCGATAGCCTGAACCAGGTTAAATCTTCGTGTCTCCCTTGTGTTTTTGAGTACTCGAATGACTGGAGACCAACACTTCCAACATTCGATGAACAACCATGATGCTTGCCATGGTTACGGACCCGCAATAGCTACCTTAAAGCCACGATTCTAGCAAGGGCTATTCATGATCTTCTTGAACTAATCGTTGTTGCTCATCATCTTCCTGCCGCCACCACCTTTCTCAGTATTGCCATTGAAGTCACCCTTGTGTTTGTGTTCCTTCCTCTTTGAGGAAGAGGGGCCGTCTTTATCGGTTCTTTCATTGGTGTGCCATTTGTACTTGCCGAGGATGGCATTGACGACATCTTCTACATCAGCAAACTAGTTGGCGAGCTCGAACAATTTCTTGGCATTGGTTATTCCCATCCTCTTGATCTCATGGATGAGTTCCTTATTTTTCAACCTGGACATGAAGAAGCTGATGATGTTAGTCTTGGGGGCATGGTGAAGCTTGTTCTTCCATCTGTGAAAAGTCTAACGTAGTCGCATAGCGACTCATTCCCGTCGTGCTGGCAACCAACGAGTTCCCATGCCAAACCAAGCTTAGTATAAGCCCCTTCAAAGTGGTTGTAGAATGCTTGCTCGAGGTCCCTCCAGCACCTGATGGTACCTTCTTCAAGGTGGTCTAGCCACAACCTAGCTGAATCTATGAGGAAGATTGAAAGGTACTAGAACCATGAAGTCTAGATCCAGAGCTGAAGCCTCCTTCATTGCCAGTCAGTAGTTTTCAAGCTAGTTTTTTGGGTAGGAGAGTATGTCATACTTCTCGATGTGATGAGGTGCACGGAACCCCTAGAGGGTTGCCATTGCCTAAATCTCACTTCCGAAGGAAACTAGGTTGACCTGGTCTAGAGAGCGTTCTGTCCTTGGGGGTGATCGGATGTTCCTCGGGTGCCTTTCGCTTGGTGAGCGTGAATGCTCATTGTTCTCCCTATATCTCCTATCACGCTCGTAGTTGTGAGCCTTGGCCTCGTGCCTTTAAGTATCATTGGTAGGTGGACGATCTTTGTTTGCCACCCACGCGATCATGGATAGAGTTATGTCGAGGCTGGTGTTCATCGTGTCCTTCCCTCAGGTGGTCATGAGCCCCTAAGTGCTACCGGCTCTGAGATCCCGATGCCTCAGGTAGCGTGGCTACTATCGCTAGCAAATCTCTGATTTCTCGAAGCTTGTGGCACCCTTCTTTCGATGATGGCTCGGGCATGGCTTGTCATGACCTGATCATGACATGTTTGTGAGCATAGGCATCATGTTCATCTTTTGCACCCAAATCAAAATCTAAATTCAAGTTGTGCTAAAATCTACTTTCAGTCTGCTCATAGGTGAACCGATAGATGATCCGCCACATGTAATGGATGATCCATCAGCTCATTTAAACCGTCTAATAGAGTTAGGTTTCTAACAATTTTGCTGACACCTACTAGACAATCCGTCGTACCACTAGATGGTCCGTCCGCATAGCCCATGCAACAGAGTTGAAGTGTCACTTGCTTAGCTCCTTTGGTCCCACATGCCAGCACACCTATCCATTTTGTGGAGCACCCAAACCAGCAGCCTAGGCAGCTCACCCATTCACTCTCACACTCCCTCTTTCTCTCTAGTTCATCACTCTCTCTCTACTCTCTCCCACACTCAAGCAAGAAGAAGGAGAATGAAAGCAGAGGAAAGGTGTAACACCCTAGGTGTTAGCCTTGCATAAATTGACTTGCATAGCATGAGCATGAGCATCAAGCATTCATAAAACATCATTTACAATTGAAACTTTTGATCGAAACATATGAAACATTGCTTGTTATCTCGTGTTTCCTGGAATATATGCATATGATCATGTGTAAATGAATGCAAGTGGGTAATATTAGTCACTAAAACACCTTAGCTACACTTAGGTTAACAAATGGAACCTCGTTCATGAAGGTCACCTTTCATGATCAAGCACTTAAGTAATGTTACATGTGTTGACCTGGATAGCCCTATGTGTGACTAATACATGAAATGATGGTGTGACCTTGCAAATAGCTTAAACATGTTTAGAAGAACATTATGAACAACTTTGGTATTCATGACTAGGGCTAAATAGATCACTAAGTCATAGTTCTTGTTCAAGTCATCATTTGAGTGTAGCATGTTTGACCAAGTTTGAACTAGGTGCTAGAGACTATGCATGTATGTGATCACTAAAGCAAAGTTGTAGTATTGGATATGGGGAACAACTTTTATGTTTGGGTCATGAACTAATAAGGTGCATAGCTTAGTCTTTTTGAGCTAAAAATCCAACAATGCACTGTTTTCAGCACTTAACAAATTTTCGCTAAGTCAGTTTAACTGACAGTGTCGATGCAGCCAGTTTTGCGATGATTTTACTCGATATTGGTTGAGAATTAGGACTGGAGCCTTGAACAAGAATGGTAGCTGGTATGTAGGTCTATGGCTTTGTTTTAGATTTTGTACGCTAACTCTTCACGGATTAGAAGTTTGTGCCTCGCCAAATCGCGCCGTCAGTCGGTTTCGCGAGCGCTGAACCAACTGAATCGGCCGTCGTCAGTGGCTGACAGAAGCAGAGCTTGCGCGCCGCGTGGTGGCCGCGATGGCCGCGCGTCGTCGTTGCCCTAACCGCACAGGCCATGACGCGCCTGAGCACGGCATTATCACCCCAGCACCCGCCCGCACTCAGCCGCGCCTCCATTTTCGCATTTTGCCTTCTCCTTCGTTCTTGCGTGCAACCGCAGCAGCCACCGCAGCTCAGGCGCATCGCCGTCGCCATTACCAGCACCAGCTCGCTCCACCTCGCCCATTCGCCACCGCAGCCACTCCACTGCCATCACCGAGTCTCACCGCACCCGCCTGTGCTCACCAACAGCGCCCGGTAAGCCACCGTGCCGCGTAGGACCTCGCCGGAGCATCACCGCGAGCCCCATCACCGTGGCTGGAGCGCCACCGTCCACCTCTCCATGCGTTAGCTAGCGCGTTGAGTTCGTCTTGGGTAGTATATGCTCGTCTGAGCTTGAGCTTGCTTCGCCGTGGCCTCCTCCGACATGTCGCCGTTGTTCTGCCCCGTCGTGCCGCCATAGTCGCCGCCGTAGTAGCTAGCTCCGATGAGAAGGCCACCCACGTAGCTCAATCGATGCGCTAGGTCACGTAGGTCATGCCGTGATGATGTCACCGCCAGCGAGTTCGCCATCGGCGAGCTTTGGCTACGCCACTATCGCGCAGCGTAGCTGCTCTGTCCTTGTCTCAATGACATGTGGGGTCCTCTGACCAGCGGGTCCCACCGGTCAGCGACAGCAGTGTTGAGAGCGAGTTCAAATATTCCAGATTTGAGTGTGTTTTGTAATTTTTAGATCTCTAGTTTGGTAGCTTCAAAAATTGTGAAATAAATTTGGTAGTGTTCCTCAGGTAGTGTATTATTTAGGAAAAATATGAGATTAGCAAGTTCAGTAGAAATTTTAGAAGATTTAAATGGAGATTTGAAATGTGTTTTTGAATACATGCAAACTTGTTTATTTTATATCTAGAGTTCCTGTGCTCCAAAAATTATGAAATTTTTGTGGTAAGCTATTCTTGACATGTATGAGCTCTGGTAAAAATTTGAGGATCATTGCATGCATAGATTTGTAGTTATAGATTTTTCTTTTATAATTAGGAGATCCTTGTGTGAATTTTTATAAATTATTTAGGAATCCAATATTCATGAAATTTGTTGGAGGTTATCCTAGTAGTATAGGATGCTAAGAAAAATGGGAAATCTGTTGCTTGACACTTTTCAATAGGGTTTTCTATTTATGCTATTTCAAGCCTTGCTGCCTTGTCATTTTTGTATAGGATGTTTTACTTGGCAAAATGGCATGAAACTTTTACAGTAGTCTATGGTAGCACTAGTAAGCCACTGTAATTTTATGAGAATTTATGATGCACATTTGATATATGTTTATTATTTAACCTATGTATCTAAATAAAATAATAAAGGCATAATAAGAAATAGTCTGGGCTTCACCATTATATTTTCTTGGATGTATTTGGTATGCTTAAACTGTTGGTAGACTTTGGGTTGTAAAAATTTGAATACTTATATGAAGTAGAAGTATTGTTACTTTATAATGCGAATTGGAATAGTTTCCGGATAGATTCGGTAGTTTGATAAGTTGCATGATAAAAATGATGTTTGCTGTAAAAATAGTTAATAACAAAGTTGTAGATAACTTCATCATATGTCTTGTGTTAAAATTTCAGGACCATAGGTCAATCGGTTTAGGAGTTACAGCTGTTTAAAGTTAGCATTTCCGAATTTGCTTGTTCTCTGGAATTTCTGGACAGCGCAGGATTGATTGTCTGTTTTGGTTAAGATAAAGTGTGAATTAGCTTTTGGTGATTAAATAAGAGTTGTAGAAAATTTTATAAGCTTTCCAGAAAGTCTAATATCACAGCATTTGGATAAGTGGAACTTCAGTTATGAGTAAACCAAGCAGCTATTGTTTTGTGTGTAGTGGATGAATTGTAAATGTGTTTGATTATGTAATCAAGAAGAGATATGCACCTACTCGGTAAAATATGATGCATTTGTTAACACCATGTTGTTAAGACTACTTATACGAATGCATTCATCCTGTGTCATCATTTTGTACTTGTACGCATGTATGCATTTGCAATACCTTATGCCATATTCATGCATCTAGGATCAGAGGAAGAAATAACATTGCTGGAATTCGACGAAGTAGAGGAAGGGGACCAGCAGGAGAATCCTCAAGTCACAGCTCCCAAAGGCGAGGAGCAGAATCCTAAAGAGCTTTTGGAGTGTCCTGATCACCGCCCTACTTCCTTTCTGCGAGGCAAGCCCCAGAGCATTCTAAGTCTCCTAGTATTTTACAAATGATTACTTAAGTACTTATGATTGATGCATTAGGTTATAAGAGTTGAATGGAACCACTTGATGCATATAAATTCCTTGTCCACATATTACACCTTTCACCCTATATAGGTCCAGGATCGAATATATGCTTAGCCCTGCTTAGACCGATAGAAGTCAGGTGATTTCCTGTCACCTGCCAGATATAGGTGGATACCGAAGCACGGTTGGCTATACTTGCTATCGTGGAAAAGAACCATGGGGTAATGTAAATGGAGACCGGGCGGGATGTCGATAGAGAAGCAACAAGACATGGAGGTCTTGGGTGTGGATCTATCCCCGTCTGTGTCGATTAAGGACCGTACTGTTGTTGGTGCTTCTGACAAGACTGAACGCATGCCTATCACTTAGCTGGCCGGATAACTCGTTCCGACCGCGAAGCCGAGTAGCTCAACTCAGGCCGAGACCCATTCTGTTGTGCGCTCCTTGCGGGGGGCGATCAGACTGAGACCAAGGGCAGGCTAGGCCTGAACGTCCTGGCATCTGGTGTCCCAGATTGTGCGGCGTGGTATGGACCCGCGAAATGTGTACCTGAGTTGTACCAAAGGTGACCTAAGGCTGCCTTCGCGTGGTATGCCTGGGTTTGTGTTAGGAATAAATTCCCAGCTGGTTGAAATCGATTCGAATCGCCGTCTCTCCCGGATAGTGAGAAACTTGGCTAGTCCCAACATCGTAGTAACTGTGCTATGGAACATGATGGTTCGGATGAATATGGAATTGCAATACCTGCTATGGTTACTATTGTACGCTTTTAATGGATATCCCACATGTTTGGCATAGGATAGTTGCTAATCTAGAGATGGATAGTTATAATTAACCTGATATTGGAACCATAATTGTATAGCTAAGTCAATTGCTTTTATACAAAATGTTGTCAAGCTATCCCCACTTATACAGCCTTGCATAATCCTTGGAGTCATTTTATTTCTGGTTTATGACGGGTAAGTCTAGCTGAGTACCTTCTCGTACTCAGGGTTTTATTTTCCATGTTGCAGATGGCACTGTGTATCATGGTTATTGCAAGAGTTGCTTCTATCCCGCTGTGGATGAGGAGTAAGCCTTGGGCAGGCTTCTTATTAATCCTTCTACATGTTTTGTGGACCGTGATCGTATCTTGGCACTGTACTAAACTATGTTGGAAACTTTACTTTCAAACTTAATTTGCTTCTGCTTTTATCTATCAAACTCGGTTTGTAATAACTGGTTTCATACTCTGATGATGAAAATGTATCTGTGAACTTTATGTAATATGTGGCATGTATGTTGAATCATGTATGATCTTGGTTGTTGTAAATCGTTTATCGAGACCCGTCGTGGTACTCGACGGACTACCGGGTTTATATGGGTTCAAGTATGACAGTGCGACCGCTTGCGGGACGCCATTGTACTTGTACTATTATAAATTGGTCGGTTCTGCGACAGCTGGTATCAGAGCAAGATTCAACGTTAATTGTCACATGTGTATTTAAAACAAAAGTTTTTGTTTTCCAAAAACCCTTCTCTAGCAACTGATAGCTATATAATAGGTATTTGAAATCTAAAGTGTGCCAATGATCACTTCCCTTATGCCCAAATTAAGGACTATTAGGTGGCTATTTAAGTACTAACATGGGGGTTTTTACTTCGTCGTCCATACGGCGTGCTATTGTATGGATGCCATTCACTTGAATGGTAATGTATGGATCAAATGCCTCTACGTCAAGGTAAGATGATGAGTGACATAACCACAAGATGTGAGCATGCGGTCGAGGAGAGTTAGCTTGGTACGGCTATGTATGCATGCTTGCATGTGTATATGGTGCGTATTTAATTGTGGGTTTAAATTGTTATCGGGTAGTTTGATACAGAAGTATATGTATGGGAATACATATATGGAAGTATTTAAATTTACATTCTGCATATTTCATTATGGGTTTGGGCTGAAATGAAATTCTTATGCAGGTACACTAACAACGAAATGTGTAGCTCGACTAGTTACGCTATATATGAGAGAACGTATGTATGCCAACGTGTCTACCGCTAGAAACAAAATTTTCCTAAGTTTGTGAGGACATATGGAACAAGCATGCATCATGATAAGTATCATTCAAATAATTACATTGTTCCTCCCCTTATAAATTTCTTACTCGGTTATGTAACTCTTATCCATTATGGTCTTGTCTCACAAAAGTGTACATGTTGATGGTACCGATGGCAGCACCAGTTGGAGTGAGAATTTCCTGAGGGTTTTCGGAACACCTACTCTGTTGTGGAGAGTTTTGCACTTTGCGGGGTACCATGAACCGCCCCTCTATCAGTGGAATGAAGTATACCTAGAAAGAAGTGGAGCCAGAGAGAATGAGGATAATCCTATCTCCGACCCCTCGACAAATGATCTTAATGAAGATTAGAGTCACCTAGTGACTAGTATGTTAACACGGTGCGAGTCCAATAAGTGATAAAATTGGTGGTGTCATGTTGCGAGAATGAATTGTTATGCCTCTGTTTTTATTGTGAATTTGAGAATTTTCTCCGATAATTTCAGTTTGGCATGATTATAAATTCATCTCGCAATCTTGTGGCATCAACCAATAATCGCTTATTGTTCCAACTTCATGCAGATGACGCTTTTACGGCGGGAGTCGGTAGTAGCATCATGATGGCAATGGTGATGACTTACCACCACCACCGCCGCCGCCGCCTGCTCAGGAGTTCTTTGCTCAGATTCTTGGGGAGCCAAAGGACAATGGAAGAAGCTCTGCGCCTCATTACATGAGAACACCGCTTCGTGGCCACCCACAAAGAACTGTGGGGCTGAGCCAAATCAAAGACAAAGACATTCAAGGAATTTCGGATACAAAGCCTCCTATCTTCAAGGTGGTGAGGAACCACTATAGGTCGACGAGTGGCTCAATACCATTGAGCAGAAGTTTTGCCTGCTAAGAGTCACCGAAACATCCGAAAGTCGAGTATGCTTCTCATCACCGCAAGGACCAAAGAGGGATCCGGTGGGCACATTTCTTGTCATCACTACCGCTAATGCGCGAGTGACATGGGAACAGTTCAAGCCGGCTTTTAGGGACATCATATTCCCTAGGCCTAATGCGCATGAAAGCGGCTGAATTTATGAGGCTCACTCAGGGAACGAAGACTCTCACAGAATACATGCACGCATTCAACAACCTGTCCAGATATGCTCCAGGTTTTGTGGATACTTAGGAGAAGAAGATAGAGAGTTTCAAGCGGGGCCTGGGTACCAAACTGATGAAGACCATGGCCAATTCTAGGTGTGCCACATACAACGAGTTTATTAGTGATGCTCTGACCCAGGAGAACCACAATAATATGCATGCAACTACTAAGAGTCGCAAGAGGGCATATGAGGCAGGTGCCTTCGGATCTTCACATGCAAGAGCGCCTATCACAGCTAGGCCACAATTCTGTCCACCTACATCCAAGTTTAGGCCGCCACCACCACCTAAAGCTCAGAATGGCAAGCCACAGAAACCATTCCGTAAGGCATTCACTATTGCCTTACCAAAAGGGACTGGCAGTCAGGGGAGCTCCATAGGACCTAGGAATAATCAGCCATGTTTCAACTGTAATCAAATGGGTCATTGGGCCAAGGAATGCCCCCACCCCAAGAAGAATGGCAATCCGAATCGAACAATCGAGGCACAGGAACACAAGGGCACGTCCGGGATACGTGCATTATACCCCCTGTGGAGGAAGTGCCCACCGGTGGAGTTTGTAACGGCTGGTATGTTTCTCGTCAACAAGCATCCCGCTGTTGTTTTATTTGATTCGGGAGCTTCTCATTCCTTTATGAGTCAAGCATTCGCATCTAGGCATGATCAGGAAATAATTGAAGTAAGCAAAGGGGGTTATAATATAAGTTCAGCAGGGGGTACTATTTCTACTAAAAAGATAGTCAAAAACGTGCTCATCTCTATACAAGGGAGGGAGTATACAACAAATTTGATAATATTGCCGGGGTTATTGATAAGTGTAATCTTAGGCATGAATTGGATGAAGGATCATGGTGTTCTCATTGACACCAGCACCCGTACTATTATGTTGAGAGAACCCACAGGAGGAAATGCTTTTCTAGTACCACTCTCCCACAATTTTGAACCCCAACATTTAGCCTGTGCTATCCAAACCACCACACTTTGTGATATCGCAGTGGTTTATGAGTTTCTGGATGTATTTCCAGAGGAATTACTAGGCTTACCACCTGATAGGGAGGTGGAATTTAAGATTGAGTTAGTGCCAGGTACGGCACCCATATCAAGAAGGCCCTATAGAATGCCACCCAATGAGTTAGCAGAACTTAAGGTTCAATTACAAGATCTATTGGACAAGGGTCTTATCCAACCTAGCTCATCTCCGCGGGGATGTCCAGCATTGTTTGTGAAAAAGAAGGACAAATCACTGAGAATGTGTGTAGATTACAGACCACTCAATGTTGTGACCATCAAGAACAAATACCCGTTGCCCCACATCGACATCTTCTTTGATCAGCTAGCGAAGGCAAAGGTATTCTCCAAAATTCACTTGAGGTCAGGCTACCATCAAATAAAGATCAGACCAGAGGACATACCTAAAACTGCTTTCTCTACTAGGTATGGCTTATATGAGTATTTGGTTATGTCCTTTGGACTAACAAATGCTCCAGCCTACTTCATGTACCTAATGAATTCAGTATTCATGCCCGAGCTTGACAAGTTCATGGTCGTGTTTATCAATGATATATTGATTTATTCAGAAAATGAGTCAGATCATGAAGAGCATCTAAGGATTGTCCTATCCAGATTGAGGGAGCATAAGTTATATGCAAAGTTTAGTAAGTGTGAATTTTGGTTGAGCAAGGTACCTTTCTTAGGTCATATCTTATCAAGAGATGAAATCTCTGTAGACCCATCAAAAGTACAAGAAGTCATGGATTGGAAGGAACCAACTTTGGTTCATGAAGTTCGGAGTTTTCTAGGGTTAGCAGGATATTATCGTCGTTTCATTCTAGATTTCTCGAAGATAGCTAAGCCAATGACCAGACTACTTCAGAAGGATGAGAAGTACAAATGGACACCAGAATGTGAAGCAGCTTTTCACACCCTCAGAACTCTGTTGACTACAGCACCTGTGCTAGCACAATCAGACATTGAAAAGCCTTTTGATGTATTTTGTGATGCATCAGGCATAGGTTTGGGGTGTGTGCTTATGCAATAAGGAAGAGTTATTGCATATGCTTCTCGGCAATTGAGAAAGCATGAAGTCAACTACCCCACTCATGATTTAGAACTTGCAGCAGTGGTTCGCGCATTAAAGATATGGAGACATTACTTGTTGGGCAATGTATGTCATATATATACTGACCACAAAAGTCTCAAGTATATCTTTACCCAACCAGAGCTGAACATGAGACAACGAAGATAGTTAGAGCTAATTAAGGACTACAATTTAGAAGTGCACTACCATCCAGGAAAAGCTAATGTAGTAGCAGATGCACTCAGTCGAAAGTCTCATTGCAACACTATGGAAGCATTATTGGAAGATAGATTCAACTTGTTACACCCTGCTGTACTACACAATATCACGATCAGTTGTTCACTTGAGAGCAAAATCATAGAGTTGCAGCAGACAGATGTAGGAATAAGTCACATCAAGAGAAAAATGCAAGAGCAAGAGACCAAGCATTTCAGATTGGATGAAAGAGGTGTGTTATGGTTTGAGGACCAACTTGTGGTACCAAAAGACCGTGAGCTGAGGAACCAAATTTTAGATGAAGCTCACTCGTCCAAATTGTCTATTCATCCGAGTAGTAGTAAGATGTACCAAGATTTGAAAACCTATTTTTGGTGGACGAAGATGAAGAAGGAGATCGCAGCCTATGTCGCTAGGTGCGATAACTGCAGTAGAGTAAAAGCTGTTCATATGAAATCTGCTGGATTACTTCAGCCATTGCCTATCCCAGGTTGGAAATGGGAAGAAATCAGTATGGACTTTATCATAGGCCTTCCAATGACACCACAAGGTCACGATTCAATATGGGTTATTGTCGATCGTCTCACCAAGTCAGCACATTTTATACCCGTGAACACAAGGTATATAGTTGGGAAGTACGCTGAGATATATGTTTCCCAGATCATGAGACTACATGGAGTACCTAGGACTATAATCTCAGATCGAGGACCACAGTTCATAGCTTGTTTCTGGGAGCACTTACACCAGGCTTTGGGAACCAAGCTAATCAGAAGTTCTGCATATCATCCACAAACTTCAGGACAGACAGAGCAAGTAAACCAAATCTTAGAAGATTTGCTTAGAGCTTGTGTTATATCTTCAAAAGGTTTATGGGAGAAATGGTTACCTTTAGCTGAGTTCTCCTATAACAACAGTTATCAAGCAAGTATCAAGATGGCTCCATTTGAAGCCTTGTATGGCCGAAAATGTAGAACTCCGTTGAATTGGATTGAGCCCGGTGAAAGGAGATACTTTGGTATTGACTTTGTCAATGAAGCTAAAGAGCAAGTACGTGTCATCCAACAGCATATGAAGGCAGCTCAATCGAGGCAGAAGAGTTATGCTGATAGAAGAAGGACCACTGACTTTTGAAGTAGGTGACTATGTGTACTTGAAAGTATCACCCATGAAAGGGGTGAAGAGATTTGGGATGAAAAAGAAGCTTTCACCAAGATATGTGGGACCATACAAGATTGTGGAATGAAAAGGGAATGTTGCTTATAAGTTACAACTTCCACCATAAATGAGTACAATCTTTGATGTCTTCCATGTTTCTCAGTTGAAGAAATGTCTTCGAGTACCTGAAGAAGCTATTGCACCCGCCAACGTGTAGCTTCAATCGGATTTGACCTATGAGGAAAAGCCAATTCGAGTATTATAGGAGTTGGAAAGAGTAACACGGAGTAAGATTATTAAGTTTTATAAGGTGGTGTGGAACAATCATAGTGAACAAGATGCTACGTGGGAAAGAGAAGATTATCTACGAGAAGTTTATCCTGCCTTTTTCTAAGAATGGTAGGTCTTGCAAATCTCGGGATGAGATTTTTATAAGGGGGAGGGGCTGTAACACCCTAGGTGTTAGCCTTGCATAAATTGACTTGCATAGCATGAGCATGAGCATCAAGCATTCATAAAACATCATTTACAATTGAAACTTTTGATCGAAACATATGAAACATTGCTTGTTATCTCGTGTTTCCTGGAATATATGCATATGATCATGTGTAAATGAATGCAAGTGGGTAATATTAGTCACTAAAACACCTTAGCTACACTTAGGTTAACAAATGGAACCTCGTTCATGAAGGTCACCTTTCATGATCAAGCACTTAAGTAATGTTACATGTGTTGACCTAGATAGCCCTATGTGTGACTAATACATGAAATGATGGTGTGACCTTGCAAATAGCTTAAACATGTTTAGAAGAACATTATGAACAACTTTGGTATTCATGGCTAGGGCTAAATAGATCACTAAGTCATAGTTCTTGTTCAAGTCATCATTTGAGTGTAGCATGTTTGACCAAGTTTGAACTAGGTGCTAGAGACTATGCATGTATGTGATCACTAAAGCAAAGTTGTAGTATTGGATATGGGGAACAACTTTTATGTTTGGGTCATGAACTAATAAGGTGCATAGCTTAGTCTTTTTGAGCTAAAAAATCCAACAATGCACTGTTTTCAGCACTTAACAAATTTTCGCTAAGTTAGTTTAACTGACAGTGTCGATGCAGCCAGTTTTGCGATGATTTTACTCGATATTGGTTGAGAATTAGGACTGGAGTCTTGAACAAGAATGGTAGCTGGTATGTAGGTCTATGACTTTGTTTTAGATTTTGTATGCTAACTCTTCACGGATTAGAAGTTTGTGCCTCGCCAAATCGCGCCGTTAGTCGGTTTCGCGAGCGCTGAACCAACTGAATCGACCATCGTCAGTGGCCGACAGAAGCAGAGCTTGCTCGCCGCGTGGTGGCCGCGACGGCCGCATGTCGCCGTTGCCATGACCACGCAGGCCATGACGCGCCTGAGCATGGCATTATCACCCCAGCACCCGCCCGCACTCAGCGGCGCCTCCATTTTCGCATTTCGCCTTCTCCTTCATCCTTGCGCGCAACCGCAGCAGCCATCGCAGCTCAGGCGCGCCGCCGTCGCCATTACCGGCACCGGCTCGCTCCACCTCGCCCATTCGCCACCGCAGCCACTCCACTGCCATCACCAAGTCTCACCGCACCCACTGCAGCTCAACAAATAATACCGATAAGCCAGCGGTCTTTGCGTACGACCTCGCCGGAGCATCACCGCGAGCCCCGTCACCATGGCCGGAGCGCCACCATCCACCTCTCCATGTGTTAGCTAGCGCGTTGAGTTCATCTTGGGTAGTATATGCTCGTCTGAGCTTGAGCTTGCTTCGCCGTGGCCTCCTTCGACATGCCGCCGTCGTTCCGCCCCGCCGTGCCGCCATAGTCGCCGCCGTAGTAGCTAGCTCCGACGAGAAGGCCACCCACGTAGCTCAATCGATGCGCCAGGTCACGTAGGTCATGCCGTGATGATGTCACCGCCAGCGAGTTCGCCGTCGGCGAGCTTTGGCTGCACCACTATCGCGCAGCGTAGCTACTCTATTCTTGTCTCAATGACATGTGGGGTCCTCTGACCAGCGGGTCCCACCGGTCAGTGACAGCAGTGTTGAGGGCTAGTTCAAATATTCCAGATTTGAGTGTGTTTTGTAATTTTTAGATCTCCAGTTTGGTAGCTTCAAAAATTATGAAATAAATTTGGTAGTGTTCCTTAGGAAGTGTAGTATTTAGGAAAAATATGAGATTAGCAAGTTCAGTAGAAATTTTAGAAGATTTAAATGGAGATTTGAAATGTGTTTTTGAATACATGCAAACTTTGTTTATTTTATATCTAGAGTTTCTGTGCTCCAAAAATTATGAAATTTTTGTGGTAAGCTATTCTGGACATGTATGAGCTCTGGTAAAAATTTGAGGATCAGTGCATGCATAGATTTGTAGTTATAGATTTTTATTTGATAATTTGGAGATCCTTGTGTGAATTTTTATAAATTATTTAGGAATCCAATATTCATGAAATTTGTTGGAGGTTATCCTAGTAGTATATGGATGCTAAGAAAAATGGGAAATCTATTGCTTAACACTTTTCAATAGGGTTTTCTATTTATGCTATTTCAAGCCTTGCTGCCTTGTCATTTTTGTATAGGATGTTTTACTTGGCAAAATGGCATGAAACTTTTACAGTAGTCTACTGGTAGCACTAGTAAGCCACTGTAATTTTATGAGAATTTATGATGCACATTTGGTATATGTTTACTATTTAACCTATGTATCTAAATAAAATAATAAAGGCATAATAAGAAATAGTTTGGGCTTCACCATTATATTTTCTTGGATGTATTTGGTATGCTTAAACTGTTGGTAGACTTTGGGTTGTAAAAATTTGAATACTTATATGAAGTAGAAGTATTGTTACTTTATAATGCGAATTGAAATAGTTTTCGGACAGATTCGGTAGTTTGATAAGTTGCATGATAAAAATGATGTTTGCTATAAAAATAATTAATAACAAAGTTGTAGATAACTTCATCATATGTCTTATGTTAAAATTTCAGGACCATAGGTCAAACGGTTTAGGAGTTACAGCTGTTTAAAGTTAGCCTTTCCGAATTTGCTTGTTCTCTGCAATTTCTGGATAGCGCAGGATTGATTGTCTGTTTTGGTTAAGATAAATTGTGAATTAGCTGTTGGTGATTAAATAAGAGTTGTAGAAAATTTTATAAGCTTTCTAGAAAGTCTAATATCATAGCATTTGGGTAAGTAGAACTTTAGTTATGAGTAAACCAAGCAGCTGTTGTTTTGTGTGTAGTGGATGAATTATAAATGTGTTTGATTAAGTAATCAAGAAGAGATATGCACCTACTCGGTAAAATATGATGCATTTGTTAACACCATGCTGTTAAGACTACTTATACGAATGCATTCATCCTGTGTCATCATTTTATACTTGTACGCATGTATGCATTCGCAATACCTTATGCCATATTCATGCATCTAGGATCGGAGGAAGAAATAACGTTGCTGGAATTCGACAAAGTAGAGGAAGGGGACCAGCAGGAGAATCCTCAAGTCACAGCTCCCGAAGGTGAGGAGCAGAATCCTAAAGAACTTCCGGAGTGTCCTGATCACCGCCCTACTTCCTTTCTACGAGGCAAGCCCCGGAGCATTCTAAGTCTCCCAGTATTTTACAAATGATTACTTAAGTACTTATGATTGATGCATTAGGTTATAAGAGTTGAATGGAACCACTTGATGCATATAAATTCCTTGTCCACATATTACACCTTTCACCCTGTATAGGTCTAGGATCGAATATATGCTTAGCCCTGCTTAGATCGGTAGAAGTCGGGTGATTTCCAGTCACCTACGAGATATAGGTGGATACCGAAGCACGGTTGGCTATATTTGCTATCGTGGAAAAGAACCATGGGGTAATGTAAATGGAGACCAGGCGGGATGTCGATAGAGAAGCAACAAGACATGGAGGTCTTGGGTGTGGATCTATCCCCGTCTGAGTCGATTAAGGACCGTACCGTTGTTGGTGCTTCTGACAAGATTGAACGCATGCCTATCACTTAGCTGGCCGGATAACTTGTTCCGACCGTGAAGCCGAGTAGCTCAACTCAGGCTGAGACCCATTCTGTTGTGCGCTCCTTGCGGGGGGCGATCAGACTGAGACCAAGGGCAGGCTAGGCCTGAACGTCCTAGCATCTGGTGTCCCAGATTGTGCGGCGTGGTATGCACTCGCGAAATGTGTACCTGAGTTATACCAAAGGTGACCTAAGGCTGCCTTCGCGTGGTATGCCTGGGTTTGTGTTAGGAATAAATTTCTAGCTGGTTGAAATCGATTCGAATCGCCGTCTCTCCCGAATAGTGAGAAACTTGGCTAGTCCCAACATCATAGTAACTGTGCTATGGAACATGATGGTTCGGATGAATATGGAATTGCAATACCTGCTATAGTTACTATTGTATGCTTTTAATGGATATCTCAGATGTTTGGCACAGGATAGTTGCTAATCTAGAGATGGATAGTTATAATTAACCTGATATTGGAACCATAATTGTATAGCTAAGTTAATCGCTTTTATGCAAAATGTTGTCAAGCTATCCCCACTTATACAGCCTTGCATAATCCTTGGAGTCATTTTATTTCTGGTTTATGACGGGTAAGTCTAGCTGAGTACCTTCTCATACTCAGGGTTTTATTTCCCATGTTACAGATGGCACTGTGTATCATGGTTATTGCAAGAGTTGCTTCTATCCCACTGTGGATGAGGAGTAAGCCTTGGGCAGGCTTCTTATTAATCCTTCTACATGCTTTTGTGGACCGTGATCGTATCTTGGCACTGTACTAAACTATGTTGGAAACTTTACTTTCAAACTTAATTTGCTTCCGCTTTTATCTATCAAACTCGGTTTGTAATAACTGGTTTCATACTCTGATGATGAAAATGTATCTGTGAACTTTATGTAATATGTGGCATGTATGTTGAATCATGTACGATCTTGGTTGTTGTAAATCATTTATCGAGACCCGTCGTGGTACTCGACGGACTACCGGGTTTATATGGGTTCAAGTATGACAGTGCGACCGCTTGCGGGACGCCATTGTACTTGTACTCTTATAAATTGGTCGGTTCTGTGATAAAAGGAGAAGGGGATTGGAGCTTGTAGCTACTAGGATGGAGATGGAGATCACCTAGAAGGCGTGCACCACAAGAGCTTAGGGTTGAAGGGGGAGGAGCCCTCTTACCCTTGCCATTTGGAGCAGGAGGAGAAGGAAAGAAGCAAGAACCAAGTCACTAAGGCTAGATCTAGCTTCTCCACCAGCTTTGAGGAGCTTACATCTATCTTTTGTAGCTTTGGTATGGTTTGATTTGAGCCCAATCCTTAGTTTTCACTTTCATGAGCACTAACCCTACACTACAAGAAATGTGTTGGTTTATGACGTTTATCACATGACATTCGATCAAAAAGTCACTAAATCAATTGGTTTATGACGTTTGCTTTGGAAGCATTTCAACTTAGTGATATAACTAAATAAATGTCACAAAAACGTCTTAAAGGTAGTCAAATTCCATATTGTGACAATTTTTGTCCTATCAAAAACACCAATTGTAGTCATCATAAATTTATGAAAAGAATAGTTTGTCAAAAAGTATTTTATATGACAAGGATGGTGTGTCATAACTTATTTTATTAATTTTTAAATGTTATTGTCCAAGATGGTTTATGGGCCCAGCTGCCCTCTATTCAATTGGATCCTATATGCATATTTTTTCCATTTTTCTCTGGTATTTAACCCACCAAAGTGACCCAACCTCGAGCGCATAAGTGGCCCAGAAGCCCTCCCAATGTTGTTGGCTGCGCTCACGTCGCCCAGCTTCCCAACGCGCGCAACCCCGCCTGAGGCCCATGTAACCCCGCCTGAGCTCAAACATGATAGATCAAGAGGTAATCAGGAGCTTTAGTTCCTTATCTATGAAATGGTGATGAAGGTGTTGAGGTCAAATGTATGAAAATGAGCCCAACTTAAATTTGGACAGCACACCATTGCTTACATGTTGACCCTTTTCAAATGTATGCTTGAGTAGTGTTAAACATGGCTCTTTCATGAGCATCACCTTAACATCTATCTATCTCCACCATTGGAAAAGTTTCATGAAGTTTGGAGCCAAGAAGTCACATGAAATGATAAGTTTTAACCTTGCTTGAATTGCTTTATTAAGTGAATGTGAATATGGGATGTCGACCAAACCCTATGACCTTGCTCAAATAGCTCCAATTCAACTCATGAACAAAAGTCATGAAGGGTTCATATTGAGCTAATGTTAAGAAAATGCCTCAATTGGTCGATAACCCTAATTCCAGGGTTTAACGAGTTGCTGCTTTGACTAAGATGAAACTATGATTTTGGACTAGATATGAAGTTTGACCTTTAATAAAAGTTGAAGTTTGAGTGGAGTACAACAAACTTTATTTTTGGACCAAGCCCTAATTCAACTTCTAAGTGGCTCAAACAGTGGCCTCAAGTTTGAATGCAGTGCTCCTTTGGGCTTTGAGAAATCTAAGTCCCTGATCAACAACAGCGAGTTGACATGTTATGACATTTTTATCTTCCAAATTCATATGGTAACACAACTGGATTCCTTAATATGAGTTGGAGTACACTGTGTGGAGGAAACAACTAAACAAGTCTCATCACTTTTGGAGCTCGTTTGGATGTTTAAATTGAATTTCAAGAACAGAACCTCGCACTGTTTTGTCCCTGATTGGATTGAATGTCTGAACCCTAAATTTTAGTTTTAGGTACTCCACTTTGGAGCTTTGTATCTTCCTAACTAGGCCAAACCACTCCAAGATCCTTTAAGAAAAGTTGTTAATATCGCGTAGCTCTACAACTTTGGTTACTATAGCTTGTGCCAAAACTAAACAAATTAGAAGTTAAGGAAGGCTGAAGATGTGAGTTTCAGTTGGTTTCATGGCAATTTTGAACTGGCTAAAACAGGTTATGGCCGACCGACCTCAGAAGCCGAGCGCCGCGTGGCCTCCCGTGTGCATGCCGCTCGCCAGCTCGCCTCGCATGCTCGCCAGCTCGACCTTGCTCGCCTATTTGGAGGACCCAACGCTGCCTCGCTCTCCCTCTCTCCCATTCTCCCTTGCTCTCTCTTCCCTCTCCCTCGCTCAGGCCAAGTAGAGAGCTCGCGCAGCTGCGCGCCTCCTCCAGCCGCTCTCACGCCCCTCCTCTAGCCACTACCACCGACCAAGCTAGGGCCAGGCGCGGTCCAGGGCTTGCCGGTGCCCTGTAGCTCACCATCGGCACCTTTCTGCCTCACGCTGTCTCTTCTGCTGCCTACAGCCAACCACCGTCGGAGCTGCTCCATGGCCGCCGCTGTTCCTTCTCTACCAAGCACCTGCCAGCCCTACACCACCGCCTTCACCTCGTCGTGCTCCATCTCGTGCATACGCTCGCCCAAGCCAAACATCACCGGCGCGCTCTGTCGCCATGCCTAAGGCCACAGGCGCGCGTGGCTAGGCCACCTTGGGCCATCTTTGGCTGAACCGAGCAGCCCCACGGGTGGGCGCCAGGCCCCTGGTGCTCCCCCGCCATTTCCCCAACACCGGCGATGACCTCACTGGTTAGAAATCGGCTGGCCGGTGATCCTCCTCTGCCTCCTTTGTTCTGATTGACGTAGAGGACCTCGTGTTCAAATAGAAACAAGTCCAAGGGGGTTTCTACAGAAGTCGTGACTCATGTGAATAGTTCCTAGAAGGACTGGTTTGCTAGAATCTGCTTTTATGAAAGTTCGGGGTCCTCAGTACAAATGTGTTTTTCTTTTATGGTTGAAACTTTGAAAAATCATAGTAAATCGTACAAAAATCGTAAAATAGCAAATGAACATGTTTTGGAATCCTTGTGTGTAGATCTACGCAGTAGAGTCATAATATGATATGTGTTAGTAGAAAGTTTCTGCTATTTTTATTTATTCCTATAAAGTGCTTTTAAAAATACTTTTAAGTTGGACAGATGCATATCTTGAGTTATAGAAGTCCAAAAATGGTAATTCTAATTGTGTTAATCTTTTGATGACATGATCTAGCTAATAAAAATATTAAACATGCTAGTTGTGTACTGTTTTTATAATGTTTTGACTTAATCTTGTTAAATAGGCAATTTTAGCTTGTTTTGTTTGTTATTCTCATACCTGAAGTTGTAGTGCTCCAAATGGCATGAAATTTTAATTGTAGGATATATATGTGATGCATGAGCGCTAGTTAAAATTGCATGAGCTCTAGTTATTAATTTATCATGCTAGGTGCTTGATAAGTAGTTGTAAATGCTTGAATATCATAAAGGTGTAAAAAATGGAAAATGTTGTTCCATTGCCTTTGCATAGTGTGGTGGTAACCTAAGCAAACCTAATTTGATCATGCGTTTACAGAAAATGTGGAGGTTTAGATTTGTCTTGTTCTCATATACTTATTTGCAATTAAAACTTGTTTTGCATGTAATAATTAATTTATAAAACTTGAGTATGTAAATTTTGTACAGTAGCCATGCTTTGTTATCATATCTCTCTCATAAAAACCTAGGCTCCAAATTAGAATGTTTGCAACATCACCTTTTTATTAGTTGCATGTTAATTAAACTTTGAAGGAGCATGTGCTTTTCCTATTAGATGTTTATACATGGTTCTTGTGATGCTAATGTCATGTGTTGGTTTGAGATGAGGTTGTATGGGTTCCTCATGATGGCTTAGAGCTATGTGTTGGATGTACTTTTATGTCACCTTGTTATAGAATCAAGTGAAAATCCATTTTGCTTATGTGCTGAAAATGGCTGCATGTATAGTTTCTGTGGTGGTGATATTTTTGTGATGCAAATGATGTTTTCTGTAGATATGTTGAATACAAAAGTTGTACATAATTTCCTTATATTGCTTTTTTCTAAACTTTCATAATTTTATGCCTGCTGGTTTAGGAGTTATAGATTTTACAAGTTTGCTGTCAGCTTTTGCATGTCCTCTGAATAGATCTGAATGATTGCATTGTTTGACTTATTTAAACATGGAATCATGTATTGGTGATAATAGTAGAGTTGTAGTCATTTTCCTAAGCTTTCTAAAATGTCTAAGATCACTGCTTTTAGTGGTCTAGAACTCTAGTTATTGCTATTCAAAGTGGAATGACAAGTTCTGTCCAAATCTAGATAGAGATGTATTCATTTGGTTGTTTAACATTGTTAGCTGTAGAATCATCTTAAGATGATAATAAAAAAGTTATACATAACTTAATAAGATTTTCATAAAGTTAAGAATCATGTTTGTTGAATGTCTAGAACTCTAGTTATGCATCTCTGAAGTTACTGTCAGTTTTCTGCCCTTGTTTGTGCAGACCTAAAATATTATCATATTTGATTATATTAACCTATGAATTAAATTTTGGTATGAGTAACAAAGTTGTAGACAATTTCATCAGCTTTCCAGAAAGTCTAAGATAACTTTTATTAAATGCTTATAACTCTAGTTATGGCTACGAGTGACTGCGGTGCTGCTGTCCAGATTTCTGTATATGGGCTAGGTAATTGCTTTAGCCTACTCTTGTTTGGCTAAATTTGTTAGTTAGTTCTTGATTGATAAATATTTGCAATAGCTGACTTAAGTTAACGGGTATGTCATGCTTGATATGCTGGCTATATCCACCTGTTGTGCTTGGTTGATGTTTAGTTAAATAACTCTAAGTGCATATGTCTTGAGGTGTAACCTTATACTTGTCTTAAATGCTTTTATATGATGCATCTCATATTACCATTCTTCGCATTCATGCACTTGCATTGTTGCATCTCATCTAGGTACGCTAGATGCACAACACGTGGACATGAAGCATGTGATAATAGAGTCGAACGGGAAGACGGTGTTGGTGGACCTATCCCGAAGATGGAAGGACCCCTGGAGTGCATGCCTAGAGTGGTAGATGTCCTCCAAGATGGTGCAAGCTAACTAAACTGACTTTGTGTTGGATCCTAGGTAAGCCTCGGAGCATTCTAAGCCTCCTATGTTTTTATAAATATCACTTGCGTCCTTTATGTTTGATGCATTAGGTTATATGAGTTGATTGAAAACACTTGATGCATATAACTTCCTTGTCCAGAAATATACCTTAAACCCTATGTAGGTCCAAGATCGTGTATATGCTTAGCCATGTTTAGCTCGGTAGAAGTCAGGTGATTTCTTATCACCTACGAGATATAGGTAGATACCAGAGCACGGTTGGCTATATTTGCTATCGTGTAAAAGAACCATGGGATAATGTAACTAGAGGTCGAGCGGAGTCTATGTATAGGTTGACTCATGTGATTCCGTCTGTGCCAATTAACAACTGCATCGTTGGAGGCCCTCTTGTCATTTTGAACGCATGTCTCTCACTTAGCTGGCCGGATAACTCGTTCCGACCGCGAAGCCGAGTAGCTCAACTCAGGCCGGGCCTCGTTCTGTTAAAGTGCGCACACTAGAGGTAGTAAGAATGTGTGGGGAGCCGGTGTGAGGCCAAGGGCAGGTTAGAGTCCTGATTTACCTGGCATCCGGTAGTGTCCCTAAGGGTGCGGCGCTGATCGCCTTCGCGAAATGTGTACCTAAGTTGTATCAAAGGTGACTTAAGACTATCTTGGTGTAGGCATGACTGGGTTTGTGTTAGGAATAACTGCCCGGCTAGTTGCAATCAATTCGAATCATCGTCTCTCCCGGATAGTGAGAAACTTGACGGAGCTTCTTCATCGTAGTAATTGGATTATGAAATATGATGATTCAGATGAATATAAAAATCTTACACCGGCTATGGTTACTATTGTTATGCTACTAAATGATATACCACATGTTTGGCACATGTTAGTTGCTAATCTAGAGATGAATAGCTATAATTAATTTGATGACCAAATTATAAAATGTATAGCTTAATTAGTGGTTTTTTATACAAAATAGTATCAAGCTAGCTCCACTTATATAGCCTTGCATGATGCTTGGTGTTAATTTATTTTTGGTTTATGATGGGTAAGTCTAGCTGAGTACATTCGAGTACTCAGGGTTTATCCCACCATGTTGCAGGTGAAGTTCTCAGCCTGCTGAATATGGTGGCTAACCGTCGGTGGGCTCGACGACTCTATATAGTGTTCTTATTTATATGCTTTTGTCAGAGGATGTCACGTATGTTAGTAATGTATTTAGAACTTATATTATTGTAATTATTTGAAAACTATGTTGTTTTAATTAATTGGTTTTGAAAACTAAACTTGTATTATTATTCGTGAACTAATTGGTTTTGAAAACTCACTAAATATTGTATTATTATTTAATGAACTCATTGTTTACATTATTTCCGATAAGTAATATACAATCTTGGTTATGATATTGATTTATGTGTCATTTGTTTAATCGTGCGATCTTGATTATGATTAGACGGATCTATAATAGTTTAATGGTGCGATCTTGGCTGTGATGTTGATTTACTCGGTAGACTACCGAGTTTATATAAGTGAAAGTATATGTAATCTTGGTTATGATGTTGATTTACTCGGCACACTATCAAGTTTATATAAATGAAAGTATACGGTTCTATAACGCAGGAATTGTAAAAAAATTTGCAAACGAGGGCTCGAAATCCTGATCTGAAGGATGAGACGGTCCGGACAAACCACTGGACTACAGCTACTATTGTGCAAGGTTCTGCAACTTATTGATTTTAACTGTTATCAGTATCACGTGGAGGTAAAAAAATAACCCAACAGAAGTCTCTGCTCGTCATCTTCACGGACTCACGGTCGCGCGTGCCATTGCAGCATCTCGAAATCCCGGCGGCGGATCCTCGCGCAGTCGCGCTCGTGGCCTGCGGCTGCCTGGGTCGTCTGGATCTGGGCGCTGCGGTAGCTCCCTGCTCTCAGTCGCTCACTTCCTCTCGGTCTCTCCCATTACCCTCCCGGCAGCCTCCCCGGTCCCGGTCCGGCGGATCCGGCCTGGGGAGCACTGTGGCGGCTCCCTGCTCTTAGTCGCTAACTCCCTCTCGGCCTCTCCCATCTCCCTCCCGGCGGCCCCCACGGTTCTGGTACGGCGGTCGCGGTCCAACACTCCGGCGCTCCACCCACTGGCGTGCTCGTTGCCGCTGCCGTCTGGCGTCCTATGCACGAGGCACCTCTGCCGCGAGCGGCGGCAGGGATCAGGGAGGAGCCAGGCAAGGACTAGACACTGCGACAGCGAGGCGGCCTGATTGCACGGCTGCAAGGTGAGCAACTCTCTGTAGTCTCAAACTCTGAATTGTGATGTGAGCAACTCCCTGTAGCTGTAGTCTGAAACTTTGAATTTGCATATTACAATGTGTCAGTGTCCCATTTTCTGTGTAGCTGTGGTCCATGGTTAGTCACTTCTTGAGAAAAAAAACAGAAACCAGAGAAGAGAAGGCATAAATATTACAATGCAATTAGCACATGGTAGCCTGTTTACAATAAAACAGGCCTTAGATATACATACAGAAGTAGTGACTATCAAATATAATACCGAAAAAGACTTGTGAAACGTCCATCAGCAAAGAATTAAATGTCAATATATCAAAAAATAAAACAGGGCTCGGGACATATTAAAGATTAATATATTTCCCATGTTTAATTGAGATTAATAAAGTTGAAATGATTCCTAGCCCACAACATAAATGAGTAGGTCAACATATTTCGCATGATTCCTACTGTATACAGATTTGCTACAAATACATGGCATATGTCAAATGTTAGATAACTTTGGTCAATTATTATATGTAAAATATTTTGAATCAATGTATCTCATGATTTGGTGCAGATGGACAGATCTTGGATCAATAGTAGGAGGTTTAGCAAGGAACATGTGGATGGGGTGAAGGAGTTCATGACCTTTGTTTCCGAGAGATTTAATGACAATGAAGAGATGTTTTGTCCATGTCGTCGGTGTTTGAATCGAGTTCGCAAACCTCAAGGACAAGTGCAGGATGACTTGTATATTCATGGGATGGCTAGCACTTACACTAGATGGATACATCATGGAGAACCGTTGGAGGTTATACTACATGAAAATGAGGACCATGTTGATGAACAGACTAGTCTCAATGAGGATTTTGGCATGAATGTGGATAAAGAAGATGACCCTGATGATGGAATTCGTGATATGGTAGAGGAGTTGTATACAGCTGAAGATGAAGGTAAAGGAAAAAAAGTCTATGTTTGCAATTCTATTGGAAGAGATGAAGCAAGAACTCTACCCTGGTGCTCAAAGTACAAGGTTTTCTTTTGTGGTGAAGTTACTTCATATCAAGTCATTTTACAGAATTTTAAATGTTGTTTTAACAGCACTATTGAAGTTGTTATCATCGGAATTCCCGAATTGCTCTATTCCTGCAACATACGAGGAAGCAAAGAGGCTTATTCGTGCATTGGGGTTAGGATACAATTCAATCCATGTGTGCCCGAACAATTGTGTTTTGTTTCGAAAGGAGTTAGCAGAAAAAGATGTTTGTCCAGTTTGTGATGCATCAAGATGGAAAGACAATGATGGAAGAAAGAAGATTCCTGAGAAGGTATTGCGGCATTTTCCGTTGATTCCTAGGTTGAAGAGGATCTTTTCTTCCAAGAAAATGTCAGAGGTGGCACAATGGCACAAATTGAAGAGGAAACCAGTGGAGAATGAGCTTAGCCATCCAGCTGATGGCGAGGCATGGAAAGACTTTGATAGAAATTATGGGTGGTTTGCATAAGATGCAAGGAACATTAGACTTGGCCTTGTTACTGATGGTTTCAACCCATTTGGCAAAATGAGCTCCTCGTACAGCATGTGGCCAGTGTTTCTTATCCCATACAACTTCCCTCCATGGGAATGTGTAGAGCAATCCAACTTCATCATGGGCCTACTCATCATGTGGCCAGTGTTTCTTATCCCAGAGATTTTTATGAACCTGTTACCTCGATGGAAATGGATTGCTCTCCATGATTAATGATTTACATATTTGCATATTAATGGGTCGCCCATGACTGACTATGAGCTACAAAGGGCGTACAACATTCTCGAGAAAAATCTAATGTTCCAGCGGCTTGGTTTAGGAAAGTTACGTGAACTTGTGGGAACAAAGCCCGTGGTTGCTGCTCGTGAAGAATCCGACCCATTGTATGAACCTAGAGAGGACACTGAACCTGGAGATAGTGACATTGAACAAGGAGTAGTTGACAAGGTATATATGCAATGTTGCACTATGATTACTCATTGTGTTCAGTATGCAAAAGTGTTTTTCCTGTTTTAATTTCTTGTATCATGCAGGTCCCTGAACTTAGCAAGAGTTTGCCAAGTACTGAATTATCAAGAGCATCAAAGCGAGTGATGGCACTTAAAGAGAAAGACCAACCAGCTAGAATGACAAAGCAGAGGACAAAGGAAATATCATCAGCTGATGAATTTTGCCCTGTTCCAACAACAGACCCACAAGATGGTCCCACAGAAGATGGGTTGATCGCTCTGGATTCTCATCTCAATCTGACAATCACAACAACATGACTGTAGAAGGCAAGTGATTGTAGCTCCTCTCCATGATTAATGATTTACATATTTGCATATTAATGGGTCTATGATTTCCAAAGTTCAAGAAGGCGCTAGGCGATTTCTAGGCGCTGACCCATAGCCTAGAGCCTAGTCGAGCCTAGGCTAGCCTAGGCATTTCAAGGCATTTTTCTAGGCGTTCTATATCCATTCATATTTTACCTATAAAAGTCTATAAGAAAAGAAAAAAAACAGGACACCTGTGGGCCAAGAGTTGTATAGAAAGGCCCATAAAGCAGCCTAAGCCCATATCTGAGCAGCAAGCCATATCTCTAACCTCATCCCCCACCCTATCCCTTCGTACCCCTTCGTATCATCCACCACACGACTGGCCGCGGTGCCCGCCGCCTCCATCCCTGCCTCTCCTGTCCTCCGCGCTGCTTGCTGCCCCCGTCCCTACCTCCTCCGCGCTGGTCGCCGCCCCCGTCCCCGCCTCCTCCACGCCACTTGCACCCGCCGCCGCCCCCGTCCCTGCTTCTCTGCCTCCTCTACCACGGCTACCACCGCCGCGCAACATCCCCGACTCCTCTACCACGGACTAAAGGCCCTGCCTTCCGGCCGTACCCGCTGCTAGCCTCCTCCAAGCTGCGCTCGCCACCTCTGTCGCTCTGGATCTGCGGTCAGGCCACCTTTCTTCCGCCTACCCCCTTAGGCGAGGCGGCACCCCTCTGCCTAGCGTGTAAGCGCGCCTAGGCGAGCGCCTAGTAGTGCCTTTTTGAACATTGATGATTTCCACTAATTGATTCTAAAATGCCATGATAGGTTAGCGAAACATGAAAATGTGCCGCGCAGGCAAAGAATTGGATAGGATCTCTAGAGGGTTAAACACCAAGATTGCAGTGCACGTTGCTGATGGAAACCGCCGGCCAAAGGCACCTATGCAAGCTGCAAAACTAGCATCAGAGGCTGGTTTTGCTTTGCGGGACCATATCCCCATCCTCCCCCGCTGGAAAGATTATGAGGATGAGAACAATAAGGATCTTCATATAACCTGTTCTAGATATCTCTTTGGCCTCTTGGTCATCTTAAGTGTTGGCTGGACTACTCTAAAACTGTTGTATTTCTGTTATTCAAGTAAAGGAAATGTAGTCTGCCTTATATGTTCAGTAACTTCTTAATTATTTGTGTACATCATAAGCACTGTAGAATTATTCTGTAACTTGCTAGATTATATGCATTGCAGATCATGTAAAAGGCTGATTATCCAGTAACTGCTTGTTCATTTGGCTGCACTGCTCAAGCTGTTATGTTAGTTCTCATAGCGGAATTAGTTCTCAAATATGCATGCTATGCTAGTTCTCATAGCGTAATTATATGATTTGTGCGTCTTTTAACCATATGTTCATATGCTCTTATCTAGAGTCATTTCTCTATTGACCCAAGCAATAAGAAAGCAGTGGAATACGCATGCGTTGATTTGCTTAAAAAAGAACAGCGGAATATGAGATACTTGTTGAAGAAGAAATACTTTAATGGCATACCAGCTAACCAAGTCAGAACCACTTCACCATTGGGCACTATGACGGATGAGCAGTGGAAAGCACTAGTGGACATGTGGTCTACCCCAAAGCACAAGGTATCCTTCCTAAATATCTCTCACAAATGTTGACTTAAAAAAAGAACCACCTCTCCCATTAATGTTTGCCTTTCTTTAGGAAAAATGTTTGAAAGCTAAGGATACCCGTGGGCTAGTAAAGCACCAGCAGAAGACAGGATCTCGGTCCTATATTGCTCAATGCTATGTCACGGTAAGCTACTTTTATACTTTCTGGTGTCAATGAAGTAAATTTGTGCTGCTCAAATTGCTATTTTTAGTGAACCTGATTGCAAATGCAGTCCTGTAGTGCCATTAATCTTTATTTAAAGTGGGCCAGCAAATGCATAAATTTGGATCGTTTTGTTTCTGCATCTTCCGATGATGAACTAGTAACTAGTAAATAATTAAATGCACTGTGCTTAAACTAGCTAACCACTAACATTTCTAAAGTATTGATTAACAAGGATACACATCATTGCTGTTAAATTGCTGTTTCATATAACCTATACAGATCTGGGTTGTTTCTTTTCTGCATGTTCAGCCCATATATGCAAGTGTTATTTTGTCTGTGCATGTTCCGCCCATATGTTGCCAATTATCTGCAGAACTAATAAATAATTGCATTGTGCCTCAACTAGCTATGTTATTGTTCAACTGCTGTTAACTTTCTTTTTCAAATGTTTAAACTGTTGCTTCAACTGCATTGTTGTTGATGTTGTTGTCTCAACTAGCTAATCATTACCAGTAGTGAAGTACTGATTGATAGCAAGGACACACATTGCTGTTAAATTATTGTTCAACTGCTGTTAACTTTCTTTTTCAAATGTTTAAACTGTTGTTTACATGTTTCAGAAGTCTAAATTTAAGGATGACCCACCCACTGCAATTGACTTCTTCAAGGCCACACATTTCAGCAGCAAAACAGGTTATAGTGAGGATGCACAAGAAGCTATTGTGAGTACAGCTTCCTGTCTTCTTTTGTACTATGATGGACAAAAACTGGAATGCGAGAAACCTGACTTGCTTTTTTTTCCATGCTAGGCTGAAATGGAGGCCATCGCTGCTCAAGCACCAGAAGAAGGGCAAGTTGTAAAGACTCCAACCCAAGTTGTAGCTCAAGTTCTGCCAACCTCAAAATTTCTTCAAAATATTAGCATTGAGTCTGCAGCAATGAAGAGAAGTGCTGAAGTTGCTACGCGCGTACAGGAGCTTGAGAGTGAACTAGTTGTTGAGAAGGAAGGAGCAGCAGAAGTTCGAGTTTAGATGGATGATCTGAAGAATCAAGTAGAGGAGAGGGATGCAAGAAAGGTGGAAGAAAAGACTGCTAGGCTGAAGAACCAAATAAGTGAGATGCATGGTTTCTTTCGTACTTTCTTTGCTGCCAACTCTGCACCATCTAATGCCCCATAGTAAGTTTCGAAACTTTCTCAGATTAGTGTCTTGGCTGTCATTTTGATATGGACACGCACCTGTCACCGAAGCTATAGCCATGTACGCGATTTTGGAGTGACC
>CAJGYO010000004.1:61958690-62240769 GCA_904845875.1 Miscanthus lutarioriparius | reverse complement strand
GACATGACTCACGTCACCAAGGAGTACCATCGGGTGTGCCCAAAATGATTTCTAATCCTATGAATGCGTTAAAGGCGCAAAACCGTGCACCTACCTTGAGTCGTGATTAAAACTGTCTCCAAATGGATCAAAACGAGTTTCCACTTGACCCACATCACGTAGGTGTACCTTCGTTTCGCCCCCAAAATGATTTCCAAGCCTTTTTCTATGTTCGGGCGCAAACCATGCACCTATCATGCGTCGAGATTAACACTATCTTCAAACGGACCGAAACGAGCTTCCACATCACTCACGTCACCTAGGAGTACCATCAGGTGTGCCCAAAATGATTTCCATGCCCGTGGTACATTCGGCGCAAACCGTGCACCTATCTTGGCGCTGAGATTAACACTATGTCTAAATGGATTGAAATGAGCTTTGACTTGGCCCTCGTCCCTAGGAGTACCATCGGTGCAGCCAAAATAATTTCTGAGCCTATGGTATGTTCAAGCGCAAACCATGCACCTATCTCACATGGAGACAAACACTATCCCCAGACGGACCAAAACAAGCTTCAACTCGACATACATTACCTTGGAGTACCATCCGGGTGTGCCCAAAGCAATTTCCACGCCCGTGTTACATTCGGTGCAAACCGTGCACCTATCTTGCGTCGAGATTAACACTATCTCCAGATGGATCGAAACGAGCTTCCTCTTGACCAACATTTGCTAGGAGTACCATCGGTGTGCCCAAAATAATTTCCGTGCCGAGGTACATTCAAGCGCAAGCGTGCACCTATCTTGTGCCGAAACAAACACTATCTCCACATGACTCACGACACTTAGGAGTACCATCGGGTGTGCCCAAAATGATTTCCATGCCTGAGGTACATTCGGCGCAAACCATGCACCTATTTTGCGCCAGGAATAATAGTATCTCGAAACGGACCAAAACAAGCTTCCACTTGACATACATTACATAGGTGTACAATCGGGTGTGCCCAAATCAATTTCTTTGCCCATGGTACACTCAGCGCAAACTGGGCACCTATCTTGCTCCGAGATGAAAAGTACCTCCAAATTGATCGAAACGAGTTTCCACCTGACCCACGTCATGTAGAAGTACCATCGGTTGCGCCCAAAATGATTTTCGAGCCTATGTGCATTCGGCGCAAACCGTGTATCTATCTTGCGTCGTGATTAACACTATCTCCAAATGGATCGGAACGAGTTTCCACTTGACCAACGTCACGTAGGAATACCATCGGTTGTGCCCAAAATGATTTCCAAGCCTATGGTATGTTCGGCGCAAACCGTGCACCTATCATGCGTCGAGATTAACACTATCTCCAAACGGACCAAAACGAGCTTCCACATGACTCACGTCACCAAGGAGTACCATTGGGTGTGCCCAAAATGATGTCCAAGCCCATGGTGTGTTCGGCGCAAACCGTGCACCTATCTTGAGTCGTGATTAAAACTATCTCCAAATGGTTCAAAACGAGTTTCCACTTGACCCACGTCACGTACGAGTACCTTCGGTTGCGCCCAAATTGATTTCCAAGACTTTTCTATGTTCGGCGCAAACCATGCACCTATCATGCGTCGAGATTAACACTATATCCAAACGGACCAAAACGAGCTTCCACATCACTCACGTCACCTAGGAGTACCATCAGGTGTGCCCAATATGATTTCCATGCCCGTGGTACATTCGACGCAAACCATGCACCTATCTTGCGCTGAGATTAACACTATCTCTAAATGGACTGAAATGAGCTTTGACTTGACCCTCGTCCCTAGGAGTACCATCGGGTGCAGCCAAAATGATTTCCGAGCCTATGGTACGTTCGGCGCAAACCATGCACCTATCTCGCGTGGAGACTAACACTATCCCAAGACGTACCAAAACAAGCTTCAACTTGACATACATTACCTTGGCGTACCATCCGGGTGTGCCCAAAGCGATTTCCACGCCCATGTTACATTCAGTGCAAACCGTGCTCCTATCTTGCGCCGAGATTAACACTATCTCCAGATGGATCGAAACGAGATTCCTCTTGACCAACACTAGCTAGGAGTACCATCGGGTGTGCCCAAAATGATTTCCGTGCCCGAGGTTCATTCGGCGCAAAGCATGCACCTATCTTGCACCAAAACTAACACTACCTCCACATGACTCACGACACCTAGGAGTGCCATCGTGTGTGCCCAAAATGATTTCCATGCCTGAGGTACATTCGGCACAAACCGTGCACCTATCTTGCGCTAGACTAATAGTATCTCGAAATGGAACGAAACAAGCTTCCACTTGACATACATTACCTAGGTGTACCATCGGGTGTGCCCAAATCAATTTCCTTGCCCATGGTACACTCAGCGCCAACCGGGCACCTATCTTGCGCTGAGATTAAAAGTATCTCCAAACGGATTGAAACGAGTTTCCACCTGACCCACGTCACGTAGAAGTACCATCGGTTGCGCCCAAAATGATTTCCGAGCCTATGTACGTTCGGCGCAAACCGTGCATCCATCTTGCGTCGTGATTAACACTATCTCCAAATGGACCAGAATGAGTTTCCACTTGAACAACGTCACGTAGGAGTACCATCGGTTGCGCCCAAAATGATTTCCAAGCCTATGGTACGTTCGGCGCAAAACCGCACCACCGATCATGCGTCGAGATTAACACTATCTCCAAACGGACCAAAACGAGCTTCCACATGACTCACGTCACCAAGGAGTACCATTGGGTGTGCCCAAAATGATGTCCAAGCCCATGGTGTGTTCGGCGCAAACCGTGCACCTATCTTGAGTCGTGATTAAAACTATCTCCAAATGGTTCAAAACGAGTTTCCACTTGACCCACGTCACGTACGAGTACCTTCGGTTGCGCCCAAATTGATTTCCAAGACTTTTCTATGTTCGGCGCAAACCATGCACCTATCATGCGTCGAGATTAACACTATATCCAAACGGACCAAAACGAGCTTCCACATCACTCACGTCACCTAGGAGTACCATCAGGTGTGCCCAATATGATTTCCATGCCCGTGGTACATTCGACGCAAACCGTGCACCTATCTTGCGCTGAGATTAACACTATCTCTAAATGGACTGAAATGAGCTTTGACTTGACCCTCGTCCCTAGGAGTACCATCGGGTGCAGCCAAAATGATTTCCGAGCCTATGGTACGTTCGGCGCAAACCATGCACCTATCTTGATGAGGACATCATTGGCTCAAATATGACCATGCCAACCACTTCTATACTAAAGGTGCAACCATTCTATATGAGGCTTATCATTGATGCATTTGATGAATTGGTGCTCCACCATAAAATGTGTATATTTTCATTTTCAGAATTACTTACATGGATTAAGGGAAGGTTTGATTGCATATGGAAAGCATGGAAGGTTAATGAAGTTGATTGGGGACCAAATCCAAGTATTCCCAACGTCCTCAACCTGGACACCACGTCACTTTTGGTCCAAGGAAAGAAAGAGATCAAATCCAACACGTTTTGGGGCTGGATTCGGACTCCAGGACAGCTCCAACTTGTGATGTTCACCACGGTCGCATACGGACTCCGATTGAGGCGTTCAAGTACTTCATGGAATCCTTATGAAGTCTATTTTCACATGGATCTGGAATCAAGTCCATATCTGTTCTGAGGCGGCCGCAATGACCGAATTACTACCGAGAGGTTTTCTGTTCAAAGGTGCTGCGTCGCCTTAGTTTGGTCCAATGGGCCGTGTATCAAGTTGGGTCCATTAGGGACGCGTCCTAGGGTTGGAGCACGACCCCAACACCCAGGTGGTCGTCCTTCCACCTTCATATACCCCTTAGCCGCCACCAAGAACAATTGGGTTTTGTTTAGATCAAGTTTAGCCATTGCTACTTCCTTGTAGACACGTGTGTCGACTAGACCATCCGTTCTACTTGATTCAGAACCCCAACTTTGTGAGTTCAGATTGGTTTTTCATCTCCATATTTGCAATTGAGTTGCTTGTTCTACTTGTTCTTGCTTGTTCCTCGATTGCTTGCAGGAATTACCCAAGTGGTTTGGTTGATCGTGCTCCACAAGATCGCGATAGCCGTTGGAGGTGGTGTATCGGTTGCTAAGGCGCAGCATCCTTGGATGGTTGTAGTCGGGCCGTGAACGTCATCTCCATCCCTAAATCGAGTTATCCAACTTCTCTCATCGAAAGATCGGGATTCACCCTAGCGGGTTCATATCAGTTGGTAAATCGAGTTATCCACCTTCTCTCATCGAAAGATCGGGATTCACCCTAGCGGGTTCATATCATTTGGTATCAGAGCTGGGCCCTTGTTTAAGGGGGTGGGAATGATGAGGACATCCTCCACTATTCACCGCTGGCAAAGACGCAACAAAGGGGCCAAGTGGCCTAGTTGTAGTCGGGCGGCGACCGTGTGAGCCTCTGAATAATCCCACCTTGCTTAGCTTGGGAGGAGGAAGCCACCTTAAAAGGGAGAGCCACCCTTCCCTATTGGACTAGTCTTTTAGGGACATTGGGCCTTTCCCCGAGTGGGTGTGCCTGAGAACTGTTGGGGTCCGGGCAGCCTTAATTTATTGGGCCTCGGCCAACCCCACTTGGGCCGGATGCATCATATCTCGTGTGGAGACTAACACTATCCCAAGACGTACCAAAACAAGCTTCAACTTGACATACATTACCTTGGCGTACCATCCGGGTGTGCCCAACGCGATTTCCACGCCCATGTTACATTCGGTGCAAACCGTGCTCCTATCTTGCGCCGAGATTAACACTATCTCCAGATGGATCGAAACGAGATTCCTCTTGACCAACATTAGCTAGGAGTACCATCGGGTGTGCCCAAAATGATTTCCATGCCCGAGGTTCATTCGGCGCAAAGCATGCACCTATCTTGCACCGAAACTAACACTACCTCCACATGACTCACGACACCTAGGAGTACCATCGTGTGTGCCCAAAATGATTTCCATGCCTGAGGTACATTCGGCACAAACCGTGCACCTATCTTGCGCTAGACTAATAGTATCTCGAAATGGAACGAAACAAGCTTCCACTTGACATACATTACCTAGGTGTACCATCGGGTGTGCCCAAATCAATTTCCTTGCCCATGGTACACTCAGCGCCAACCGGGCACCTATCTTGCGCTGAGATTAAAAGTATCTCCAAACGGATTGAAACGAGTTTCCACCTGACCCACGTCACGTAGAAGTACCATCGGTTGCGCCCAAAATGATTTCCGAGCCTATGTACGTTCGGCGCAAACCGTGCATCCATCTTGCGTCGTGATTAACACTATCTCCAAATGGACCAGAATGAGTTTCCACTTGAACAATGTCACGTAGGAGTACCATCGGTTGCGCCCAAAATGATTTCCAAGCCTATGGTAAGTTCATCGCAAACCGTGCACCGATCATGCATCGAGGTTAACACTATCTCCAAACGGACCAAAATGAGCTTCCACATGACTCACGTCACCAAGGAGTACCATCGGGTGTGCCCAAAATGATTTCCAAGCCCATGGAGCGTTTGGCGCAAACCGTGCACCTATCTTGAGTCGTGATTTAAACTATCTCCAAATGGATCAAAACAAGCTTCGACATGACTCACATCACCAAGGAGTACCATCGGGTGTGCCCAAAATGATTTCTAATCCTATGGTGCGTTCGGCGCAAACCGTGCACCTACCTTGAGTCGTGATTAAAACTGTCTCCAAATGGATCAAAACGAGTTTCCACTTGACCCACATCACGTAGGTGTACCTTCGGTTGCGCCCAAAATGATTTCCAAGCCTTTTCTATGTTCGGCGCAAACCATGCACCTATCATGCGTCGAGATTAACACTATCTTCAAACGGACCGAAACGAGCTTCCACATCACTCACATCACCTAGGAGTACCATCAGGTGTGCCCAAAATGATTTCCATGCCCGTGGTACATTCGGCGCAAACCGTGCACCTATCTTGCGCTGAGATTAACACTATGTCTAAATGGACTGAAATGAGCTTTGACTTGGCCCTCGTCCCGAGGAGTACCATCGGGTGCAGCCAAAATGATTTCCGAGCCTATGGTACGTTCGGCGCAAACCATGCACCTATCTCGCGCGGAGACAAACACTATCCCCAGACGGACCAAAACAAGCTTCAACTCGACATACATTACCTTGGAGTACCATCCGGGTGTGCCCAAAGCAATTTCCACGCCCGTGTTACATTCGGTGCAAACCGTGCACCTATCTTGCACCGAGATTAACACTATCTCTAGATGGATCGAAACGAGCTTCCTCTTGACCAACATTTGCTAGGAGTACCATCGGGTGTGCCCAAAATGATTTCCGTGCCCGAGGTACATTCAGCGCAAAGCGTGCACCTATCTTGCGCCGAAACAAACACTATCTCCAGATGACTCACGACACTTAGGAGTACCATCGGGTGTGCCCAAAATGATTTCCATGCCTGAGGTACATTCGGCACAAACCGTGCACCTATCTTGCGCTAGACTAATAGTATCTCGAAATGGAACGAAACAAGCTTCCACTTGACATACATTACCTAGGTGTACCATCGGGTGTGCCCAAATCAATTTCCTTGCCCATGGTACACTCAGCGCCAACCGGGCACCTATCTTGCACTGAGATTAAAAGTATCTCCAAACGGATTGAAACGAGTTTCCACCTGACCCACGTCACGTAGAAGTACCATCGGTTGCGCCCAAAATGATTTCCGAGCCTATGTACGTTCGGCGCAAACCGTGCATCCATCTTGCGTCGTGATTAACACTATCTCCAAATGGACCAGAATGAGTTTCCACTTGAACAACGTCACGTAGGAGTACCATCGGTTGCGCCCAAAATGATTTCCAAGCCTATGGTACGTTCGGCGCAAACCGTGCACCGATCATGCGTCGAGGTTAACACTATCTCCAAACGGACCAAAACGAGCTTCCACATGACTCACGTCACCAAGGAGTACCATCGGGTGTGCCCAAAATGATTTCTAATCCTATGGTGCGTTCGGCGCAAACCGTGCACCTACCTTGAGTCGTGATTAAAACTGTCTCCAAATGGATCAAAACGAGTTTCCACTTGACCCACATCACGTAGGTGTACCTTCGGTTGCGCCCAAAATGATTTCCAAGCCTTTTCTATGTTCGGCGCAAACCATGCACCTATCATGCGTTGAGATTAACACTATCTTCAAACGGACCGAACGAAGCTTTCCACATCACTCACGTCACCTAGGAGTACCATCGGTGTGCCCAAAATGATTTCCATGCCCGTGGTACATTCGGCGCAAAAACCGTGCACCTATCTTGCGCTGAGATTAACACTATGTCTAAATGGACTGAAATGAGCTTTGACTTGGCCCTCGTCCCTAGGAGTACCATCGGTGCAACCAAAATGATTTCCGAGCCTATGGTACGTTCGGCGCAAACCATTCACCTATCTCGCGCGGAGACAAACACTATCCCCAGACGGACCAAAACAAGCTTCAACTCGACATACATTACCTTGGAGTACCATCCGGGTGTGCCCAAAGCAATTTCCACGCCCGTGTTACATTCGGTGCAAACCGTGCACCTATCTTGCGCCGAGATTAACACTATCTCTAGATGGATCGAAACGAGCTTCCTCTTGACCAACATTTGCTAGGAGTACCATCGGGTGTGCCCAAAATGATTTCCGTGCCCGAGGTACATTCGGCGCAAAGCGTGCACCTATCTTGCGCCGAAACAAACACTATCTCCACATGACTCACGACACTTAGGAGTACCATCGGGTGTGCCCAAAATGATTTCCATGCCTGAGGTACATTCGGCACAAACCGTGCACCTATCTTGCGCTAGACTAATAGTATCTCGAAATGGAACGAAACAAGCTTCCACTTGACATACATTACCTAGGTGTACCATCGGGTGTGCCCAAATCAATTTCCTTGCCCATGGTACACTCAGCGCCAACCGGGCACCTATCTTGCGCTGAGATTAAAAGTATCTCCAAACGGATTGAAACGAGTTTCCACCTGACCCACGTCACGTAGAAGTACCATCGGTTGCGCCCAAAATGATTTCCGAGCCTATGTACGTTCGGTGCAAACCGTGCATCCATCTTGCGTCGTGATTAAAACTATCTCCAAATGGACCAGAATGAGTTTCCACTTGAACAACGTCACGTAGGAGTACCATCGGTTGCGCCCAAAATGATTTCCAAGCCTATGGTACGTTCGGCGCAAACCGTGCACCGATCATGCGTCGAGGTTAACACTATCTCCAAACGGACCAAAACGAGCTTCCACATGACTCACGTCACCAAGGAGTACCATCGGGTGTGCCCAAAATGATTTCCAAGCCCATGGAGCGTTCGGCGCAAACCGTGCACCTATCTTGAGTCGTGATTTAAACTATCTCCAAATGGATCAAAACAAGCTTCGACATGACTCACGTCACCAAGGAGTACCATCGGGTGTGCCCAAAATGATTTCTAATCCTATGGTGCGTTCGGCGCAAACCGTGCACCTACCTTGAGTCCTGATTAAAACTGTCTCCAAATGGATCAAAACGAGTTTCCACTTGACCCACATCACGTAGGTGTACCTTCGGTTGCGCCCAAAATGATTTCCAAGCCTTTTCTATGTTCGGCGCAAACCATGCACCTATCATGCGTCGAGATTAACACTATCTTCAAACGGACCGAAACGAGCTTCCACATCACTCACGTCACCTAGGAGTACCATCAGGTGTGCCCAAAATGATTTCCATGCCCGTGGTACATTCGGCGCAAACCGTGCACCTATCTTGCGCTGAGATTAACACTATGTCTAAATGGACTGAAATGAGCTTTGACTTGGCCCTCGTCCCTAGGAGTACCATCGGGTGCAGCCAAAATGATTTCCGAGCCTATGGTACGTTCGGCGCAAACCATGCACCTATCTCGCGCGGAGACAAACACTATCCCCAGACGGACCAAAACAAGCTTCAACTCGACATACATTACCTTGGAGTACCATCCGGGTGTGCCCAAAGCAATTTCCACGCCCGTGTTACATTCGGTGCAAACCGTGCACCTATCTTGCGCCGAGATTAACACTATCTCCAGATGGATCGAAATGAGCTTCCTCTTGACCAACATTTGCTAGGAGTACAATCGGGTGTGCCCAAAATAATTTCCGTGCCCGAGGTACATTCGGCGCAAAGCGTGCACCTATCTTGCGCCGAAACAAACACTATCTCCACATGACTCACGACACTTAGGAGTACCATCGGGTGTGCCCAAAATGATTTCCATGCCTGAGGTACATTCGGCGCAAACCATGCACCTATTTTGCGCCAGGAATAATAGTATCTCGAAACGGACCAAAACAAGCTTCCACTTGACATACATTACATAGGTGTACAATCGGGTGTGCCCAAATCAATTTCTTTGCCCATGGTACACTCAGCGCAAACTGGGCACCTATCTTGCTCCGAGATGAAAAGTATCTCCAAATGGATCGAAACGAGTTTCCACCTGACCCACGTCATGTAGAAGTACCATCGGTTGCGCCCAAAATGATTTTCGAGCCTATGTGCATTCGGCGCAAACCGTGTATCTATCTTGCGTCGTGATTAACACTATCTCCAAATGGATCGGAACGAGTTTCCACTTGACCAACGTCACGTAGGAATACCATCGGTTGTGCCCAAAATGATTTCCAAGCCGATGGTACGTTCGGCGCAAACCGTGCACCTATCATGCGTCGAGATTAACACTATATCCAAATGGACCAAAACGAGCTTCCACATCACTCACGTCACCTAGGAGTACCATCAGGTGTGCCCAAAATGATTTCCATGCCCGTGGTACATTCGGCGCAAACCGTGCACCTATCTTGCGCTGAGATTAACACTATGTCTAAATGGACTGAAATGAGCTTTGACTTGGCCCTCGTCCCTAGGAGTACCATCGGGTGCAGCCAAAATAATTTCTGAGCCTATGGTATGTTCGGCGCAAACCATGCACCTATCTCGCGCGGAGACAAACACTATCCCCAGACGGACCAAAACAAGCTTCAACTCGACATACATTACCTTGGAGTACCATCCGGGTGTGCCCAAAGCAATTTCCACGCCCGTGTTACATTCGGTGCAAACCGTGCACCTATCTTGCGTCGAGATTAACACTATCTCCAGATGGATCGAAACGAGCTTCCTCTTGACCAACATTTGCTAGGAGTACCATCGGGTGTGCCCAAAATGATTTCCGTGCCCGAGGTTCATTCGGCGCAAAGCATGCACCTATCTTGCACCGAAACTAACACTACCTCCACATGACTCACGACACCTAGGAGTACCATCGTGTGTGCCCAAAATGATTTCCATGCCTGAGGTACATTCGGCACAAACCGTGCACCTATCTTGCGCTAGACTAATAGTATCTCGAAATGGAACGAAACAAGCTTCCACTTGACATACATTACCTAGGTGTACCATCGGGTGTGCCCAAATCAATTTCCTTGCCCATGGTACACTCAGCGCCAACCGGGCACCTATCTTGCGCTGAGATTAAAAGTATCTCCAAACGGATTGAAACGAGTTTCCACCTGACCCACGTCACGTAGAAGTACCATCGGTTGCGCCCAAAATGATTTCCGAGCCTATGTATGTTCGGCGCAAACCGTGCATCCATCTTGCGTCATGATTAACACTATCTCCAAATGGACCAGAATGAGTTTCCACTTGAACAACGTCACGTAGGAGTACCATCGGTTGCTCTCAAAATGATTTCCAAGCCTATGGTACGTTCGGCGCAAACCGTGCACCGATCATGCGTCGAGGTTAACACTATCTCCAAATGGACCAAAATGAGCTTCCACATGACTCACGTCACCAAGGAGTACCATCGGGTGTGCCCAAAATGATTTCCAAGCCCATGGAGCGTTCGGCGCAAACCGTGCACCTATCTTGAGTCGTGATTTAAACTATCTCCAAATGGATCAAAACAAGCTTCGACATGACTCACGTCACCAAGGAGTACCATCGGGTGTGCCCAAAATGATTTCTAATCCTATGGTGCGTTCGGCGCAAACCGTGCACCTACCTTGAGTCGTGATTAAAACTATCTCCAAATGGATCAAAACGAGTTTCCACTTGACCCACATCACGTAGGTGTACCTTCGGTTGCGCCCAAAATGATTTCCAAGCCTTTTCTATGTTCCGCGCAAACCATGCACCTATAATGCGTCGAGATTAACACTATCTTCAAACGGACCGAAACGAGCTTCCACATCACTCACGTCACCTAGGAGTACCATCAGGTGTGCCCAAAATGATTTCCATGCCCGTGGTACATTCGGCGCAAACCGTGCACCTATCTTGCGCTGAGATTAACACTATGTCTAAATGGATTGAAATGAGCTTTGACTTGGCCCTCGTCCCTAGGAGTACCATCGGGTGCAGCCAAAATAATTTCTGAGCCTATGGTATGTTCGGCGCAAACCATGCACCTATCTCGCGCGGAGACAAACACTATCCCCAGACGGACCAAAACAAGCTTCAACTCGACATACATTACCTTGGAGTACCATCCGGGTGTGCCCAAAGCAATTTCCACGCCCGTGTTACATTCGGTGCAAACCGTGCACCTATCTTGCGTCGAGATTAACACTATCTCCAGATGGATCGAAACGAGCTTCCTCTTGACCAACATTTGCTAGGAGTACCATCGGGTGTGCCCAAAATAATTTCCGTGCCCGAGGTACATTCGGCGCAAAGCGTGCACCTATCTTGCGCCGAAACAAACACTATCTCCACATGACTCACGACACTTAGGAGTACCATCGGGTGTGCCCAAAATGATTTCCATGCCTGAGGTACATTCGGCGCAAACCATGCACCTATTTTGCGCCAGGAATAATAGTATCTCGAAACGGACCAAAACAAGCTTCCACTTGACATACATTACATAGGTGTACAATCGGGTGTGCCCAAATCAATTTCTTTGCCCATGGTACACTCAGCGCAAACTGGGCACCTATCTTGCTCCGAGATGAAAAGTATCTCCAAATGGATCGAAACGAGTTTCCACCTGACCCACGTCATGTAGAAGTACCATCGGTTGCGCCCAAAATGATTTTCGAGCCTATGTGCATTCGGCGCAAACCGTGTATCTATCTTGCGTCGTGATTAACACTATCTCCAAATGGATCGGAATGATTTTCCACTTGACCAACGTCACGTAGGAATACCATCGGTTGTGCCCAAAATGATTTCCAAGCCTATGGTACGCTTTTAGCAAAACCCGTGCACCTATCATGCGTCGAGATTAACACTATCTCCAAACGGACAAAAACGAGCTTCCACATGACTCACGTCACCAAGGAGTACCATTGGGTGTGCCCAAAATGATGTCCAAGCCCATGGTGTGTTCTTGGTCGCAAAACCGTGACACCTATCTTGAGTCGTGATTAAAACTATCTCCAAATGGTTCAAAACGAGTTTCCACTTGACCCACGCTCATGTGGATCAAAACGTACCTTCGGTTCGGCTTGATAAATTGATTTCCAAGACTTTTTTCTATGTTCGGCGCAAACCATGCACCTATCATGCGTCGAGATTAACACTATATCCAAACGGACCAAAACGAGCTTCCACATCACTCACGTCACCTAGGAGTACCACCAGGTGTGCCCAATATGATTTCCATGCCCGTGGTACATTCGACGCAAACCGTGCACCTATCTTGCGCTGAGATTAACACTATCTCTAAATGGACTGAAATGAGCTTTGACTTGACCCTCGTCCCTAGGAGTACCATCGGGTGCAGCCAAAATGATTTCCGAGCCTATGGTACGTTCGGCGCAAACCATGCACCTATCTCGTGTGGAGACTAACACTATCGCAAGACGTACCAAAACAAGCTTCAACTTGACATACATTACCTTGGCGTACCATCCGGGTGTGCCCAAAGCGATTTCCACGCCCATGTTACATTCGGTGCAAACCGTGCTCCTATCTTGCGCCGAGATTAACACTATCTTTAGATGGATCGAAACGAGCTTCCTCTTGACCAACATTAGCTATGAGTACCATCGGGGTGCCCAAAGTGATTTCCGTGCCCGAGGTATATTCGGCGCAAAGCGTGCCCCTATCTTGCGCCGAAACTAACACTATCTCCACATGACCCACGACACCTAGGAGTACCATCGGGTGTGCCCAAATGATTTCCATGCCTGAGGTACATCCGGCGCAAACCGTGCACCTATCTTGCGCCAGGAATAATAGTATCTCCAAATGGACCGAAACAAGCTTCCACTTGACATACATTACTTAGGTGTACCATCAGGTGTGCCCAAATCAATTTTCCTTGCCCATGGTACACTCAGCACAAACCGGGCACCTATCTTGCTCCGAGATTAAAAGTATCTCCAAATGGATCGAAACGAGTTTCCACCTGACTCACGTCACGTAGAAGTACCATCAGTTGCGCCCATAATGATTTCCGAGCCTATGTGCTTTCGGCGCAAACCGTGTATCTTTCTTGCGTCGTGATTAACACTATCTCCAAATGGATCGGAACGAGTTTCCACTTGACCAACGTCACGTAGGAATACCATCGGTTGTTCCCAAAATGATTTCCAAGCTTATGGTACGTTCGACGCAAACCGTGCACCTATCATGTGTCGAGATTAACACTATCTCCAAACGGACCAAAACAAGCTTCCACATGACTCACATCACCAAGGAGTAACATCGGGTGTGCCCAAAATGATTTCCAAGCCCATGGTGCGTTCGGCGCAAATCGTGCACCTATCTTGAGTCGTGATTAAAACTATCTCCAAATGGTTCAAAACGAGTTTCCACTTGACCCACGTCACGTAGGAGTACCTTCGGTTGCGCCCAAAATGATTTCCAAGACTTTTCTATGTTCGGCGCAAACCATGCACCTATCATGCGTCGAGATTAACACTATCTCCAAACGGACCAAAATAAGCTTCCACATCACTCACATCACCTAGGAGTACCATCAGGTGTGCCCAAAATGATTTCCATGCCCGTGGTACATTTGGCGCAAACCGTGCACCTATCTTGCGCTGAGATTAACACTATCTCTAAACGGACTGAAATGAGCTTTGACTTGACCCTTGTCCCTAGGAGTACCATCGGGTGCAGCCAAAATGATTTCCAGGCCCATGGTACGTTCAGCGCAAACCATGCACCTATCTCTCATGGAGACTAACACTATCCCCAGACGGACCAAAACAAGCTTCAACTTGACATACTTACCTAGGAGTACCATCCGGGTGTGCCCAAAGCGATTTCCACGCCCGTGTTACATTCGGTGCAAACCGTGCACCTATCAGGCACCAAGATTAACAGTATCTCTAGATGGATCAAAACGAGCTTCCTCTTGACCAACATTAGCTAGGAGTACCATCGGGTGTGCGCAAAATGATTTCCGTGCCCGAGGAACATTCAGCGCAACACCTATCTTGCGCCAAAACTAACACTACCTCCACATGACTCACGACACCTAGGAGTACCATCGGGTGTGCCCAAAATGATTTCCATGCCTGAGGTACATTCGGCGCAAACCGTGCACCTATCTTGCGCCAGGACTAATAATATCTCGAAACGGACCGAAACACGCTTCCACTTGACATACATTACCTAGGTGTACCATCGGGTGTGCCCAAAACAATTTCCTTGCCCATGGTACACTCAGCGCAAACCGGGTACCTATCTTGCGCTGTGATTAAAAGTATCTCCAAACGGATCGAAAAGAGTTTCCATCCGACCCACGTCACGTAGAAGTACCATCGGTTGCCCCCAAAATGATTTTCGAGCCTATGTGCGTTGGGCGCAAACCATGCACCTATCTCGTGTGGAGACTAACACTATCCCCAGACGGACCAAAACAAGCTTCAACTTGACATACATTACCTAGGAGTACCATCTGGGTGTGCCCAAAGCTATTTACACGCCCACGTTACATTCGGTGCAAACCGTGCACCTATCTTGCGCCGAGATTAACACTATCTCCAGATAGATCGAAACGAGCTTCCTCTTGACCAACATTAGTTCGGAGTACCATCGGGTGTGCCCAAAATGGTTTTTGTGCCTGAGGTACATTCTGCGCAAAGCGTGCACCTATCTTGCGCCAAAACTAACACCACCTCCACCTAACTCACGATACCTAGGAGTACCATCGGGTGTGCCCAAAATGATTTCCATGCCTAAGGTACATTCGGCGCAAACCGTGCACCTATCTTGCGCCAGGACTAATAGTATCTCGAAGCGGACCGAAACAAGCTTCCACTTGACATACATTACCTTGGTGTACCATCGGGTGTGCCCAAATCAATTTCCTTGCCCATGGTACACTCAGCGCCAACCGGGCACCTATCTTGCGCCGAGATTAAAAGTATCTCCAAACGGATCGAAACGAGTTTCCACCCGACCCACGTCACGTAGAAGTACCATTGGTTGCACCCAAAATGATTTCCGAGCCAATGTGTGTTCGGTGCAAACCGTGCATCTATCTTGCGTCGTGATTAACATTATCTCCAAATGGACCGGAACGAGTTTCCACTTGACCAACGTCATGTAGGAGTACCATCTGTTGCGCCCAAAATGATTGCCAAGCCTATGGTATGTTCTGTGCAAACCGGGCACCTATCATGCGTCGAGATTAACACTATCTCCAATTGGACCAAAATGAGCTTCCACATGACTCACGTCACCAAGGAGGACCATCGGGTGTGCCTAAAATGATTTCCAAGCCCATGGAGCGTTCGGCGCAAACCGTGCACCTATCTTGAGTCGTGATTTAAACTATCTCCAAATGGATCAAAACGAGCTTCCACATGACTCACGTCACCAAGGAGTACCATCGGGTGTGCCCAAAATGATTTCCAAGCCTATGGTATGTTCGGCACAAACCGTGCACCTACCTTGAGTCGTGATTAAAACTATCTCCAAATGGATCAAAATGAGTTTCCACTTGACCCACGTCACATAGGAGTACCTTCGGTTGCGCCCAAAATGATTTCCATGCCTTTTCTATGTTTGGCACAAACCATGCACCTATCGTGCGGCGAGATTAACACTATCTCCAAACGGATCGAAATGAGCTTCCACATCACTCACGTCACCTAGGAGTGCCTTCAGATGTGCCCAAAATGATTTCCATGCCCATGGTACATTCGGCGCAAACCATGTACCTATCTTGCGCTAAGATTAACACTATCTCTAAACAGACCGAAATGAGCTTTGACTTGACCCTCGTCCCTAGGAGTACCATCGGGTGCAACCAAAATGATTTCCGAGCCTATGGTACGTTCGGCGGAAACCATGCACCTATCTGGCGCGGAGACTAACACTATCCCCAGACGGACCAAAACAAGCTTCAACTTGACATACATTACCCTGGAGTACCATCTGGGTGTGCCCAAAGCGATTTCCACGCCCGTGTTACATTCGGTGCAAACCGTGCACCAATCTTACGCCGAGATTAACACTATCTCCAGATGGATGGAAACGAGCTTCATCTTGACCAACATTTGCTAGGAGTACCATCGGGTGTGCCCAAAATGATTTCCGTGCCCGAGGTACATTCGGCGCAAAGCGTGCACCTATCTTGCGCTGAAACAAACACTATCTCCACATGACTCACGACACTTAGCAGTACCATCGGGTGTGCCCAAAATGATTTCCATGCATGTGGTACAATCGGCGCAAACCATGCACCGATTTTGCGCCAGGAATAATAGTATCTCAAAACAGACCGAAACAAGCTTCCACTTGACATACATTACTTAGGTGTACCATCGGGTGTGCCCAAATCAATTTCCTTGCCCATGGTACACTCAGCGCAAACTGGGCACCTATCTTGCTCCGAGATGAAAAGTATCTCCAAATGGATTGAAACGAGTTTCCACCTGACCCACATCACGTAGAAGTACCATCGGTTGCGCCCAAAATGATTTCCGAGCCTATGTGCGTTCGACGCAAACCGTGTATCTATCTTGCGTCGTGATTAACACTATCTCCAAATGGATCGGAACGAGTTTTCACTTGACCAACGTCACGTAGGAATACCATCGGTTGTGCCCAAAATGATATCCAAGCCTATGGTATGTTCGGCGCAAACCGTGCACCTATCATGCGTCGAGATTAACACTATCTCCAAACGGACCAAAACGAGCTTCCACATGACTCACGTCACCATGGAGTACCATCGGGTGTGCCCAAAATGATTTCCAAGCCCATGGTGTGTTCGGCGCAAACCGTGCACCTATCTTGAGTTGTGATTAAAACTATCTCCAAATGGATCAAAACAAGTTTCCACTTGACCCACGTCACGTAGGAGTACCTTCGGTTGCACTCAAAATGATTTACATGCCTTTCTATGTTCGGCGCAAACCATGCACCTATCGTGAGTCGAGATTAACACTATCTCCAAGCGGACCAAAACGAGCTTCCACATCACTCACGTCACCTAGGAGTGCCATCAGGTGTGAGCAAAATGATTTCCATGGTCGTGCTACATTCGGCGCCAACCGTGCACCTATCTTGCGCTGAGATTAACACTATCTCTAAATGGACCGAAATGAGTTTTGACTTGACCCTCGTCCCTAGGAGTACCATCGGGTGCAGCCAAAATGATTTCTGAGCCTATGGTACGTTCGGCGCAAACCATGCACCTATCTCACGCGGAGACTAACACTATCCCCAGACGGACCAAAACAAGCTTCAACTTGACATACATTACCTTGGAGTACCATCCGGGTGTGCCCAAAGCGATTTCCACTTGACATACATTACTTAGGTGTACCATCGGGTGTGCCTAAATCAATTTCCTTGCCCATGGTACACTCAGCGCAAACTAGGCACCTATCCTGCTCTGAGATTAAAAGTATCTCCAAATGGATCGAAACGAGTTTCCACCTGACCCACGTCACGTAGAAGTACCATCAGTTGCGCCCATAATGATTTCCGAGCCTATGTGCTTTCGGCGCAAACCGTGTATCTATCTTGTGTCGTGATTAACACTATCTCCAAATGGATCGGAACGAGTTTCCACTTGACCAACGTCACATAGGAATACCATCGGTTGTTCCCAAAATGATTTCCAACCTTATGGTACGTTCGGCGCAAACCATGCACCTATCATGTGTCAAGATTAACAATATCTCCAAACGGACCAAAACGAGCTTCCACATGACTCACGTCACCATGGAGTACCATCGGGTGTGCCCAAAATGATTTCCATGCCCATGGTGCGTTCGGCGCAAACCGTGCACCTATCTTGAGTCGTGATTAAAACTATCTCCAAATGGTTCAAAACGAGTTTCCACTTGACCCACGTCACGTACGAGTACCTTCGGTTGCGCCCAAAATGATTTCGAAGACTTTTCTATGTTCGGCGCAAACCATGCACCTATCATGCGTCAAGATTAACACTATCTCCAAATGGACCGAAACGAGCTTCCACATCACTCACATCACCTAGGAGTACCATCAGGTGTGCCCAAAATGATTTCCATGCCCGTGGTACATTTGGCGCAAACCGTGCACCTATCTTGCGCTGAGATTAACACTATCTCTAAACGGATTGAAATGAGCTTTGACTTGACCCTTGTCCCTAGGAGTACCATCGGGTGCAGCCAAAATGATTTCCGGGCCTATGGTACATTCGGCGCAAACCATGCACCTATCTCACGCGGAGACTAACACTATCCCCAGACGGACCAAAACAAGCTTGAACTTGACATACATTACCTAGGAGTACCATCCGGGTGTGCCCTAAGCGATTTCCACGCCCGTGTTACATTCGGTGCAAACCGTGCACCTATCTGGCATCGAGATTAACAGTATCTCCAGATGGATCGAAACGAGCTTCCTCTTGACCAACATTAGGTAGGAGTACCATCGGGTGTGCCCAAAATGATTTCCGTGCCCGAGGAACATTCGGCGCAACACCTATCTTGCGCCAAAACTAACACTACCTCCACATGAGTCACGACACCTAGGAGTACCATCGGGTGTGCCCAAAATGATTTCCATGCCTGAGGTACATTCGGCGCAAACCGTGCACCTATCTTGCGCCAGGACTAATAGTATCTCGAAACGGACCGAAACAAGCTTCCACTTGACATACATTACTTCGGTGTACCATCGGGTGCGCCCAAAACAATTTCCTTACCCATGGTACACTCAGCGCAAACCGGGCACCTATCTTGCGCCGAGATTAAAAGTATGTCCAAACGGATCGAAACGAGTTTCCACCCGACCCACGTCACATAGAAGTACCCTCGGTTGCGCCCAAAATGATTTCCGAGCCTATGTGCATTCGGCGCAAACCATGCACCTATCTCGCGCGGAGATTAACACTATCCCCAGACGGACCAAAACAAGCCTCAACTTGACATACATTACCTAGGAGTACCATCCGGGTATGCCCAAAGCGATTTCCACGCCCGTGTTACATTCGGTGCAAACCGTGCACCTATCTTGTGCCGTGATTTACACTATCTCTAGATGGATCGAAACGAGCTTCCTCTTGACCAACATTAGCTAGGAGTACCATCGGGTGTGCCCAAAATGATTTCCGTGCCCGAGGTACATTCGGCGCAAAGCGTGCACCTATCTTGCGCCGAAACTAACACTAACTCCACGTGGCTCACGACACCTAGGAGTACCATCAGGTGTGCCAAAAATGATTTCATGCCTGAGGCACATTCGGCGCAAACCGTGCACCTATCTTACGCCAGGACTAATAGTATCTCGAAACAGACCGAAACAAGCTTCCACTTGACATACATTACCTAGGTGTACCATCGGGTGTGCCCAAATCAATTTGTTTGCCCATGGTACACTCAGCGCCAACCGGGCACCAATCTTGTGCCGAGATTAAAAGTATCTCCAAATGGATCGAAACGAGTTTCCACCCGACCCACGTCACGTAGAAGTACCATCGGTTGCGCCCAAAATGATTTCCGAGCCTATGTGCGTTTGGCACAAACCGTGCATCTATCTTGCATCGTGATTAACACTATCTCCAAATGGACCGGAACGAGTTTCCACTAGACCAACGTCACGTAGGAGATGATTTCCAACAAGACGAAGAGCACATTGGGGCTGAAGCTGCTGAGCACTATGAGAGCCTCATGGTGCAGCGGGTGCTAAGTGCGCAAATGGAGAGGGCTGAACAAAATCAGCGCCACACTTTGTTTCAAACCAAGTGTGTGATCAAGGAACGCTCTTGCCGTGTGATCATAGATGGAGGAAGCTGCAACAACTTGGCAAGTGCTGAAATAGTGGAGAAGCTTTCGTTGAGCACAAAACCACACCCGCAGCCTTACTACATTCAGTGGCTTAACAGCAGCGGCAAGGTGAAGGTAACACGATTGGTAAGGGTAGAGTTTGCCATTGGTTCTTATCATGATTCCATTGACTGTGATGTTGTGCCTATGCAAGCATGCTCTATGTTCTTAGGTAGACCATGGTAGTTTGATAAAGATTCCTTGCACTTTGGTAAGACAAATCAATACTCTTTTGTGCATAATGACAAGAAGATTGTGTTGCACCCCATGTCCCCTGAGGCTATTCTAAGAGATGAACTTGCTAGAGCTAGCAAACTTAAGAATCAGGCTGTTGCTAGTGAAAATCAGATTGTCGCTAATGAACTTGAGAAAAATAAGAAGAAGTCTAGCAAATCTGTTCATCATAATAAAAATGAGATCAAGCTGAAAGGCTCTTGTTACTTTGCCACCAAATCTGATTTGGATGAGATTGATGCTAGTACTACTATTTGCTATGCTTTGGTTTGCAAAGAAACTTTATTTTCACTCGAAGATACATCTATTTCTTTGCCTCTTGCTTGTCACACTAATCTTTTGCGCAGGAGTATGTTGATGTTTTTCCAAAGGAGGTACCACCGGGCTGCCACCAATTCGAGGGATTGAACACCGAGATTAACCTCATCCCCGGGCTTCCTTGCCTAATCGTGCATGCCCATATAGGACCAACCCGGATGAGACAAAAGAGATTCGAGACAAGTACAAGAATTGCTCAACAAAGGTTATGTGCATGAGTCTCTTAGCCCTTGTGCCGCTTCCCGTGCTTTTAGTTCCTAAGAAGGATGGATCATGGCGCATGTGTGTTGATTGTAGAGCGATAAACAACATCACAATCAGATATCGTCATCCTATTCCAAGGTTAGATGATATGCTTGATGAATTGAGTGGCTCAATTGTGTTCTCTAAAATTGATTTGCGTAGTGGTTACCACCAGATTCGTATGAAGCTAGGAGATGAATGGAAAACAACGTTTAAAACTAAGTTTGGTTTATATGAATGGCTTGTCATGCCCTTTGGATTGACTAATGCACCCAAAGACTTTCATGAGATTAATGAACGAGGTTTTACGCTCTTTTATTGGCGATTCATGGTGGTATACTTTGATGACATCTTGATATATAGTAGATCATTAGAGGAACATCTTGATCATTTACGTGTCGTTTTCAATGCTCTACTGGGATGCACACTTGTTTGGCAATCTTGAGAAGTGCACCTTTTGCACGTGATCGAGTCTCTTTTCTTGGATATGTTGTGACACCGCTGGGAATCGAAGTTGATCAAGCCAAGGTTGAGGCCATACACACCTGGCCTGTTCTCGCATCACACACAAGTGCGGAGTTTTCTAGGACTTCTTGGTTTCTACCGTTGATTTGTGAAGGACTTCACACCATTGCAGCCCCACCGCATGAACACACCAAGAAGGGTGCAACCTTCACTTGGGCTGCAGACCAACAGGATGCTTTCAACACGCTCAAAGATAAGTTAACTCATGCACCTTTACTCCAACTTCCTCGATTTCAACAAAACCTTTGAGCTTGAATGTGATGCTAGTGGAATTGGGTTGGGTGGTGTCTTTGTTACAAGAGGGAAAACCTGTGGCGTATTTTAGTGAAAAGTTGAGTGGCCCTAGTTTGAACTATTCTACTTATGATAAGGAATTGCTTGCTCTAGTTCGGACTTTGGAAACATGGCAGCATTATTTGTGGCCCAAAGAGTTTGTCATATATTCTGATCATGAATCTTTGAAACACATCCGTAGTCAAGCAAAACTGAACCGTAGACATGCCAAGTGGGTTGAATTCATCGAGTCCTTTCCTTATGTCATCAAACACAAAAAAGGGAAGGAAAATATAATTGCTGATGCTTTGTCTAGACGTTACACCATGCTTTCACAACTTGACTTTAAAATCTTTGGATTGGAAACTATTAAGGAACAATATGCACATGACAATGATTTCAAAGATGTATTGCTGAATTGCCAAGAGGGGAAAACATGGAACAGATTTGTCCTCACCGACGGGTTTGTCTTTAGAGCTAACAAGCTATGCATTCCAGCTAGCTCTGTGTGTTTGTTATTGTTGCAGGAAGCGCATGGAGGAGGACTCATGGGACATTTTGGTCTAAAAAAGACAGAGGACATCCTTGCTAGTCATTTCTTTTGGCCCAAGATGAGGAGAGACGTGGAGAGGTTCGTTGCTCGCTGCACAACATGCCAGAAAGCTAAGTCACGCCTTAATCCTCATGGTTTATACATGCCTCTTCCTGTTCCAAGTGCACCGTGGGAAGATATTTCAATGGACTTTGTTTTAGGACTGCCTAGAACAAAGAAGGGGAGGGATAGTGTAACACCCCAGGTGTTTGTCACCAGTTAAGCAATGGGTTTGTGCTCAAACATGACATGCCAAGTGGTAATGAAGGTGTCAAGATCAAATCTACATGATGGAGCTCCAACTTAAACTTGGGCCACACACAATTGCTTACATATGGACCCTTGTTAAGATTATGCAAGAGTAATGCTAAACATGCTTCTTCCATGTACATTACATCCACATGCATCCATCTAGACCCGTGGAAAAGTTTCATGAAGTTTGGAATCAAAAAGTCACATGAAATGATAAGTCATATCTTTGCATGAATTGCTTTATCAAGTGGATGGAAACCTATGAAGTCAACCAAACCTTGGTACCTTGCTCAAACAACTCTACTTGCACTCATGAACAAAAGTTATGAAGGGTTCATGTTGAGCAGGTGGCCAGAAAATGCACCAATGGATCAAAAAGGATAATATAAGCTTCATCGTGATCCTATTTTGGTCAAAGTAGAACAGTAGGTTCTGTACTAGTTTTGAGGTTGGACCTTAAATGAAAGTTGTAGTCCATATCATGTAGAACAAACTTTGTTTTTGGAACAAGAGCCAGATCAACTTGGAACTAAGTCAAACAGAGGCTCAAAAATTGAATCAGCGGCTGATTTCAGACTCAGAATTTTTCTAAGTCTGGAATTCATCGTCGTCGCCATTGGCATTCCGCGTTCTCCGAAATTCGTTAAGCAACTTGAGTCGGTCCAAAAATAAAAGTGCAAGGTTATATTATGTAGAAGAGCATGCAAAAAGTTGGAACCCGTTTGGCTTCGTGTTGATGGTTAATTTTGAGTTTTTCCTAATCACCATCGTCACGCTGACAAACCAAAGTTTGGAGCACGTTATCTGCTAAACCATAACCCTAATGACCCTGAACCCTTAAGGAAAGTTGGAGAGCATCAGGTGTAGACCAAACTTCGTTTTGGGCCCATGAACCAAATCGGCCCGTAGCTGACCCAAACCTGCGGTCCACCATGTCCACTCTGACGCCCACCACCTGCTCGATCGAATGCCGACGTGGCGCTGTGCATGAACACCGCGCGCCCCGCCATTGCCGACGCGTGCCCTGCTGCGTGTCTCGCGCTCCTACCTCCTCCTCATGCCGGTGTGGTCGCAGAGGCTCCCCCTCCACTCCCGCTCACTCCCTCTGCGCTCCTCACTCGCCCTTTCTTTCGCTCTCGCGGTGTGACGCCGCGCGCGGCCGCGTCCGCCATGGCCGAGCTTGCCGCCGCCGTGTCCCCGCCGCCCCGAGCTCCCTCGTGTGATACCGCGTGCGCCACCACCTTCCCCGTCGTGCACCTCCCCTTCTGCTCCCCTTTTCCGGCCACCGCAACCGTCGTAGCGCCGTCGCCGCCGGAGCAGCCGCCGGTGCTCCGCCTGCTCGCGCGGCCGGCAGGCCGCAGGCCGCCTTGGGCCGAGCTAGGAAGCCCAGTGGGTGCGCGCGGACCCTTGGTCCCTCCCCGCCACTTTCCCCGCCGGCAACGAGCATCTTCTGGCCGGCACCGTGAGCCTCCGACGGCCTCCTCTGCTTTGATTCACGTGGAGGACTTCGCGCTCGAATTCGAGAAAAGGGAGGGTTCCTTCTGCAAAGTCAGTGACTCAAAGGAATAGTGCCGATAAGGACCTATTTGCAGTAAATTTGCTGAATCTTTGGAAATTCATAGTAATTCATAGAAAATCCGTAAAATAGCAAATGAGGACTTTTTTGAATCCTTGTGAAATTCTCTATGCATTAGATCTATAATATGGCATGTTTTAGTTTCAATATTTTGCGGTAAAAATAGATTTGTGCAGTAAGATTGTAATGCTAGTTGAATTTGTTATTTTCCATAACTGTAGATCTAGGGCTCCAAATGAAGTAAAATTTTTGTGGCATGCTACTCATGTGATAGTTGATGTGTGGTAAAAATTTCATGAGTATTGGATGAAGTATGAGTGAGTTATTGGTTTATCTTGCTCTCACATGATTTCTTGCTTTAGCAACTTGTCTTTTTCATAGAGGTTGCTATACATATTAAAATGAAGTGAAATTTGTACAGTAGACTATTGAGAGGATATGTGAGCCACTGTAATTTTTGTAGAATTTATGGTATACTTTTGGTATGTGTTCATTAAGTCACCTTGTTATCTAAAATAAATTAAGAAATGCATTAAAAGAATTTATTTGGTCATGGACACTAGGTTTTCTGGTGTTCTTTAGTCATGTGTGACAAGTTGGTAAAGTTGGTTTTGCCCAATTATGTGTTTGCAACATAAGTTAATAATTATTTTCTTGCCGATGTGGTTTATGGACAGATCTGAGAACTTTGCAAAGTTCTTCATGACAATATGCTTTGTTGTGAAAATTGTTTATACAAAAGTTGTAGATAATTCATGTATCTATCTTCTGTTAAAATTTGGTGTCATTTGGACAAGTAGTTTGTGAGTTATGCCTGTTTAAAGTTGGGTTTCAGAAATGGCTGCTCTCTTTCAATTGTGGACCAATTTCTGTAAATGTATAATTTTGACCTACTTAACTTGTGAATCATACTATGATGGTTACAGATGAAATGTAGATAATTTCATAATCTTTCCAAAATGTCTTCTTGCAAGTCATTTGGATTTGTATAACTCCAGTTATAGCTAAATCTTGTAGCTGCTGGTTGCATGTCCAGAAATTGGCAGATTCCAATTATAGTGTTTGCTTGTATATTGTTAAGTGTGACTTATGTCTTGAATGATGACTGAGTTAGAGCACCTGAGATCTTGGGAAACTTGTGTCATGCTTGGTGTTATCATCTTCTTTGCTATCATGGGATGATAAATTGTGCGATATGTAAAGTAGGCAATGCGAAGTGCTTGTGCATGATTAATGTAACCTTGTGCTTGTCTTACTTACGGCATGCGATGCATTGTCTATTGCACTTCCATGTATTCATACACTTGCATATTGCATCTCATCTAGGTACGCTAGATGCACCACGTGAAGGATGCGATGTTGGAGCCGAACCCGAAGACGGTGTATGGTCGACCTATCCCGAAGGTGGAAGGACTGGACAAGTGCTATGACGGGAGATGCTCACTTAGCGAGTGTCGTCTACCTAACACTGACTTGTGTCGGATCCCAGGCAAGCCCCGGAGCATATTAAGCCTCCTAATTTTCGAAATGCAGTTACAGTATTATTGTTACATATATATATTGTTGCATTAAGTTTAGGTGTTGGATGCAAACACTTGCTGCATTGGTTACCCAATCCTTGTCCAGATATTGTTACCCTAAATCCTATGTAGCTCAGGCTCGTGTAGTGCTTAGCCCTGCTTAAACACGGTAGAAGTCGGGTGATTTCCTGTCACCTGCGAGATATAGGAAGATACATATGGCACGGTTGGCTATATTTGCTATCGTGGAAAAGAACCAGTCTTAATTTGAAATGAAGACCAGACGGAGGCTTGCCGGTTTACAGTGACTCCGTCTGTGTCGATTAAGGACTGAATCTTGGAGCCTTTCCTATTCATATTGAACGCATGCCTCTCTCTTAGTTGGCCGTGTCTGAAGACCGACCGCGAAGCCGAGTAGCTCACCTCAGGCCGGGAGTCGATAAGTATAAAGTGCGCCTCGGAAGGGAGCCGTAGGCGTGAGTCCAAGGGCAGGTGATTTAAAAGTCCTGATCGTCCTGGCAGAAGGGTAATCCCTGAGAGTGCTGGCGCTGATCGAACCCACGAATTTGGTTCCTAAGTTGTTCCAAAGGTAACCCACGGCTACCCTTGCTAAGTATGCCAGGGTGAGAGTTAGGAATACCCCCTCAGCTGAGTTGTAATTCGATTCGAGTCGCTGTCTCTCCCGGTTAGTGAGAACTTGACGGGCTTATCTCCAATGTAGACACACTAAATAACATAATGGTTCGGAAATGATGATATGATGATGACAGCCTTATTATACCTGCTATGGTTAATATGGATTGCTCCTAATAAGTGAATGCTCTAGTACAGGTGCTAATCTAGTGGACAGGTAAATGATGATAAGCTTGATGCTAAGTTTAAATTCGTTACTATGCTCATAAGCTCTTTTATGCAAATGTGTCAAGCTAGCCCACCTCATAAGCCTTGCATGACCCTTGGTGTCCTTTATTTCTGGTTTTGATGGGTAAGTCTAGCTGAGTACCTTCTCGTACTCAGGGTTTATCCCACCATGTTGCAGGTGAAGTTCTCGGCCTGTGAAGATGGTGGCTAACCGCCGGTGGCTCGTTGATTCTATAGTTACTTCTCATCTATATGCTTTTGTCGGATGATGTCACTTATGCTAGCAATGTATTTGGAACATATATTAATGTAATCTTTTGAAAGCTATGTTGTTTTCACTAATCGGTTTTGAAACCCAAACTTGTACTATTATTTGTGAATCCATTTGTAATATTATTTTCCGCTGCAACCCTACGTATGTGATGTGTATTTGCTTAATCACGCGATCTTGGTTGTGATGTTGATTGACCGAGGTCTTTCGGGACACTCGGCAGACTACCGGGTTTATATGAGTGAAGGTATGGGTGTGTCAATGTGTTAGCGGAGACAGCCATACTTGATCTTGTATAAATTGGGCGGTTCTGTTACAGATAGTGTGTTTGTTGTTGTGGACAGATTTTCTAAAATGGCACATTTCATACCATGTCATAAGAGCGATGATGCTACACATGTTGCTGATTTGTTCATTCGTGAGATTGTTCGATTGCACGGTGTGCCTAACACCATTGTTTCTGATCGGGATGCAAAATTTCTTAGTCATTTTTGGAGAACTTTGTGGGCTAAGCTAGGGACTAAGCTTTTATTTTCCACTACTTGTCATCCCCAAACTGATGGACAAACTGAGGTTGTCAATAGAACATTATCTACTTTGCTTAGGGCTGTTTTGAAAAAGAACATAAAAATGTGGGAAGAGTGCTTGCCTCATGTTGAGTTTGCTTATAATCGTTCACAACATTCTACCACTAAGAAAAGCCCTTTTGAGATTGTTTATGGGTTTGTGCCACGTGCTCCTATTGATTTGTTACCTCTTCCGACCTCGGAGCGAGTGAACTTTGATGCTAAACAACATGCTGAACTGATCTTAAAATTGCATGAAACCACTAAAGAGAAAATAGAGTGCATGAATGCAAAGTATAAACTAGCTGGTAGCAAAGGGAAGAAACATGTCATTTTTGAACCTGGTGATCTAGTTTGGCTCCATTTGAGAAAAGATAGGTTCCCTGATTTGCGAAAGTCTAAGTTGCTGCCTAGAGCCGATGGTCCTTTTAAAGTGTTAGAAAGGATTAATGATAATGCGTACAAACTTGAGCTACCTGCAGCTTTTGGGGTTAGCCCCACATTTAACATTGCAGATTTGAAGCCATATTTGGGAGAAGAGGATGAACTAGAGTCGAGGACGACTCAAATGCAAGAAGGGGAGGATGATGAGGACATCCCTTCCATTGATACAACCACACCTGCTGCACAACAAGGTCCGATGACAAGAGCTCGAGCACGACAACTTAATTATCGTAAAAGTCATTCCTCATTGTTCATACAAACTCGTCTTAGAATTGGATGCTACTAAATCATGGTGATGATTGTCTTATTCTTAGGAATGTTGGTTAAGACCCCATTGCCTCATGTTTAGACCCCATGATGAGGATGGAGCAGCCAACAAGTGGGAATCATCATTAATGGGGCTCGGCTCATTTCGAGACAGCAGGAAACACTCCATCAAAAGTACCATAACTCCTTGATACGAGATCCAATGAAGTTGGTTTTTGACTTGTTGGAAAGAGCGTCGTTCTCTTTCACATGGGTCCAACCCCACTATCGAGAATCTACCGAAGCTGTGTACAGCAAGCCAAAGGACGCACAGACCTACACAATGGGCCTGGCCTTGTCTTGACTACATCCCATTGAGGGACGCCTTGAGATTAGGGTTTCCCACTCCCCCTTGTGCTCTCCTCCTTATAAATAGAGCCAACAGCCATCAGAATGAGGGTGGGTTTTGTTTAGATGCAAGATAGCTGCTGCTTCTTCCTTGTAAACGCGTGTGTCGGCTAGACCACCCGATTTGCTTGTTTCAAGACCCCAACTTGTGATTCAGATTCAGCCTTTGGCTTAAATCCGTGAGTTATTTGCTTGTTCATCTTGTTCTTGCTTGTTCTCGGTTGCTTGCAGGTTCATGGTGTTCTTGGCACGGCAAGAACATCACAATTAGAGCCGGTGTACCTGTTGCTAAGGCGCACCAACCTTGTGGTCGTTGTAGTCAGACAGCCAACGTCGAATCCACCCCAAATCGAGTTTATCCACACTCACCAAAAGATCAGGAACAACCCCTTGTCCCATCACAAGCCTATGGTATGTTCGGCGAAAACCATGCACCTATCATGCGTTCTGATTAACACTATCTCCAGACGGACCAAAACGAGCTTCCATATGACTCACGTCACCAAGGAGTACCATCGGGTGTGCCCAAAATCATTTCCAAGCCTATCGTGCGATCAGCGCAAACCGTGCACCTATCTTGAGTCATGATTAAAACAATCTCCGAATGGATCAAAATGAGTTTCCACTTGACCCACGTCACATAGGAGTACCATCGGTTGCGGCCAAAATAATTTCCGAGCCTATGTGCGTTTGACGCAAACCGTGCATCTATCTTGCATCGTGATTAAAACTATCTCCGAATGGATCAAAACGAGTTTCCACTTGACCCACGTCACGTAGGAGTACCTTCGGTTGCGCCCAAAATGATTTCCAAGCCTTTTCGTATGTTCGGCTCACACCATGCACCTATCATGCGTCGAAATTAACACTATCTCCAAACGGACCGAAACGAGCTTCCACATCACTCACGTCGCCTACGAGTACCATCAGGTGTGCCCAAAATGATTTCCATGCCCGTGGTACATTTGACGCAAACCGTGCACCTATCTTGCGCTGAGATTAACACTATGTCTAAATGGACTGAAATGAGCTTTGACTTGACCCTCGTGCCTAGGAGTACCATCGGGTGCAGCCAAAATTATTTCTGAGCCTATGGTACATTCAGCGCAAACCATGCACCTATCTCGCGCGGAGACTAACACTATCCCCAGACGGACCAAAACAAGCTTCAACTTGACATACATTACCCTGGAGTACCATCCGGGTGTGCCCAAAGCGATTTCCACGCCCGTGTTACATTCGGTGCAAACATTGCACCTATCATGCGTCAAGATTAACACTATCTCCAAACAGACCAAAATGAGCTTCCACATGACTCACGTCACCAAGGAGTACCATCGGGTGTGCCCAAAATGATTTCCAAGCCTATGGTGCGTTCGGCGCAAACCGTGCAGCTATCTTGAGTCGTGATTAAAACTATCTCCGAATAGATCAAAACAAGTTTCCACTTGACCCACATCACGTAGGAGTACCTTCGGTTGCGCCCAAATTGATTTCCAATCCTTTTCTATATTCGGCTCAAACCATGCACCTATCATGCGTCGAGATTATCACTATCTCCAAATGGACCGAAACGAGCTTCCACATCACTCACGTCGCCTAGGAGTACCATCAGGTGTGCCCAAAATGATTTCCATGCCCGTGGTACATTCGGCGCAAACCGTGCACCTATCTTGCGCTGAGATTAACACTATGTCTAAATGGACCGAATTGAGCTTTGACTTGACCCTCGTACCTAGGAGTACCATCGGGTGCATCCAAAATGATTTACAAGCCTATGGTACGTTCTGCGCAAACCATGCACCTATCTCACGTGGAAACTAACACTATCCCCATACGGACCAAAACAAGCTCCAACTTGACATACATTACCAAGGAGTACCATCCGGGTGTGCCCAAAGCAATTTCCACTCCCGTGTTACATTCGGTGCAAACCGTGCACCTATCTTGCGCCGAGATTAACACTACCTCCAGATGGATCGAAATGAGCTACCTCTTGACCAACATTAGCTAGGAGTACCATCGGGTGTGCCCAAAATGATTTCCGTGCCCGAGGTACATTTGGCGCAAAGCGTGCACCTATCTTGCGCCAAAACTAACACTACCTCCACATGACTCATGACACCTAGGAGTACCATCGGGTGCGCCCAAAATGATTTCCATGCCTGAGGTACATTCGGCGCAAACCATGCACCTATCTTGCGCCAAGACTAATAGTATCTCAAAACGGACCAGAACAAGCTACCACTTGACATACATTACCTAGGTGTACCATCGGGTGTGCCCAAATCAATTTCCGTGCCCATGGTACACTCAGCGCAAACCGGGCACCTATCTTGCGCTGAGATTAAAAGTATCTCCAAACGGATCGAAACGAGTTTCCACCTAACCCACGTCACGTAGAAGTACCATCGGTTGTGGCCAAAATAATTTCCGAGCTGATGTGCATTTGGCGCAAACTAAGCTTCTACCTTGTGTCGTGATTAACACTATCTCCAAATGGAACGGAACGAGTTTCCACATGACCAACCTCACATAGGAGTACCATCGGTTGCGCCCAAAATGATTTCCAAGCCTATGGTACGTTCCGCGCAAACCGTGCACCTATCATGCGTTGAGATTAACACTATCTCCAAACGGACCAAAACGAGCTTCCAAATGACTCACGTCACCAAGGGGTACCATTGGGTGTGCCCAAAATGATTTCCAAGCCTATGGTGCTTTCGGCACAAACCGTGCACCTATCTTGAGTCGTGATTAAAACTATCTCCGAATGGATCAAAACGAGTTTCCACTTGACCCACGTCACGTAGGAGTACCTTCGGTTGCGCCCAAAATGATTTCCAAGCCTTTTCTATGTTCGGCTCAAACCATGCAGCATCATGCGTCGAGATTAACACTATCTCCAAACGGACCGAAACGAGCTTCCACATCACACACGTCACCTAGGAGTACCATCAGGTGTACCCAAAATGATTTCCATGCCCGTGGTACATTCGGTGCAAACCGTGCACCTTTCTTGCACTGAGATTAACACTATCTCTAAATGGACTGAAATGAGCTTTGACTTGACCCTCGTCCCTAGGAGTACCATCGGGTGCAGCCAAAATGATTTCCAGGCCTGAGGTACATTCGGCGTAAACCATGCACCTATCTTGCGCCAGGACTAATAGTATCTCGAAACAGACCGAAACAAGCTTCCACTTGACATACATTACCTAGGTGTACCATCGGGTGTGCTCAAATCAATTTCCTTGCCCATGGTACACTCAGCGCAAACCGGGCACCTATCTTGCGCCGAGATTAAAAGTATCTCCAAATGGATCGAAACGAGATTCCACCTGACCCACGTCACGTTGAAGTACCATCGGTTGCGTCCAAAATGATTTCCGAGCCTATGTGCATTCGGCGCAAACCGTGCATCTATCTTGCGTCGTGATTAACACTATCTCCAAATGGACCGAAACGAGTTTCCACTTGACCAACGTCACGTAAGAGTACCATCAGTTGTGCCCAAAATGATTTCCAAGCCTATGGTATGTTCGGTGCAAACCATGCACCTATCAAGCGTCAAGAATAACACTATCTCCAAACGGACCAAAACGAGCTTCCACATGACTCACGTCACCAAGGAGTACCTCGGGTGTGCCCAAAATGATTCCAAGCCTATGGTGCGTTCGGTGCAAACCGTGCACCTATCTTGAGTCGTGATTAAAACTATCTCCGAATGGACCGGAACGAGTTTCCACTTGACCAACGTCACGTAAGAGTACCACCGGTTGCGCCCAAAATGATTTCCAAGCCTATGGTATGTTCGGCAAAACCGTGCACCTATCATGCGCGCAAGATTAACACTATCTCCAAACGGACCAAAACGAAGCTTCCACATGACTCACGTACCTAGGAGTACCATCGGTGTGCCCAAAATGATTTCCGTGCCCGTGGTACATTCGGCGCAAACCGTGCACCTATCTTGCGCTGAGATTAACACTATGTCTAAATGGACTGAAATGAGCTTTGACTTGACCCTCGTGCCTAGGAGTACCATCGGGTGCAGCCAAAATTATTTCTGAGCCTATGGTACATTCAGCGCAAACCATGCACCTATCTCACGCGGAGACTAACACTATCCCCAGATGGACCAAAACAAGCTTCAACTTGACATACATTACCCTGGAGTACCATCCGGTGTGCCCAAAGCGATTTCCATGCCCGTGTTACATTCGGTGCAAACATTGCACCTATCATGCGTCAAGATTAACACTATCTCCAAACAGACCAAAATGAGCTTCCACATGACTCACGTCACCAAGGAGTACCATCGGGTGTGCCCAAAATGATTTCCAAGCCTATGGTGCGTTCGGTGCAAACCGTGCAGCTATCTTGAGTCGTGATTAAAACTATCTCCGAATAGATCAAAACGAGTTTCCACTTGACCCACATCACGTAGGAGTACCTTCGGTTGCGCCCAAATTGATTTCCAATCCTTTTCTATATTCGGCTCAAACCATGCACCTATCATGCGTCGAGATTATCACTATCTCCAAACGGACCGAAACGAGCTTCCACATCACTCACGTCGCCTAGGAGTACCATCAGGTGTGCCCAAAATGATTTCCATGCCCGTGGTACATTCGGCGCAAACCGTGCACCTATCTTGGGCTGAGATTAACACTATGTCTAAATGGACCGAATTGAGCTTTGACTTGACCCTCGTACCTAGGAGTACCATCGGGTGCATCCAAAATGATTTACAAGCCTATGGTACGTTCTGCGCAAACCATGCACCTATCTCACGTGGAAACTAACACTATCCCCATACGGACCAAAACAAGCTCCAACTTGACATACATTACCAAGGAGTACCATCCGGGTGTGCCCAAAGCAATTTCCACTCCCGTGTTACATTCGGTGCAAACCGTGCACCTATCTTGCGCCGAGATTAACACTATCTCCAGATGGATCGAAACGAGCTACCTCTTGACCAACATTAGCTAGGAGTACCATCGGGTGTGCCCAAAATGATTTCCGTGCCCGAGGTACATTCGGCGCAAAGTGTGCACCTATCTTGCGCCGAAACTAACACAACCTCCACATGACTCACGACACCTAGGAGTACCATCGGGTGTGCCCAAAATGATTTCCATGCCTGAGGTACATTCGGCGCAAACCGTGCACCTATCTTGCACCAGGACTAATAGTATCTCGAAACGGACCGAAACAAGCTTCCACTTGACATACATTACCTAGGTGTACCATCAGGTGTGCCTAGATCAATTTCCTTGCCCATGGTACACTCAGCGCAAACCGAGCATCTATCTTGCGCCGAGATTAAAAATATCTCCAAACGGATCAAAACGAGTTTCCACCTGACCCACGTCATGTAGAAGTACCATCGGTTGCGGCCAAAATGATTTCCGAGCCTATGTGCATTTGGCGCAAACTGAGCATCTATCTTGTGTCGTGATTGACACTATCTCCAAATGGACCGGAACGAGTTTCCACATGACCAACCTCACGTAGGAGTACCATCGGTTGCGCCCAAAATGATTTCCAAGCCTATGGTACGTTCCGCGCAAATCGTGCACTTATCATGCGTTGAGATTAACACTATCTCCAAACGGACCAAAACGAGCTTCCAAATGACTCACGTCACCAAGGGGTACCATTGGGTGTGCCCAAAATGATTTCCAAGCCTATGGTGCGTTCGGCACAAACCGTGCACCTATCTTGAGTCGTGATTAAAACTATCTCCGAATGGATCAAAACGAGTTTCCACTTGACCCACGTCACGTAGGAGTACCTTCGGTTGCGCCCAAAATGATTTCCAAGCCTTTTCTATGTTCAGCTCAAACCATGCAGCATCATGCGTCGAGATTAACACTATCTCCAAACGGACCGAAACGAGCTTCCACATCACACACGTCACCTAGGAGTACCATCAGGTGTACCCAAAATGATTTCCATGCCCGTGGTACATTCGGTGCAAACCGTGCACCTTTCTTGCACTGAGATTAACACTATCTCTAAATGGACTGAAATGAGCTTTGACTTGACCCTCGTCCCTAGGAGTACCATCGGGTGCAGCCAAAATGATTTCCGAGCCTTTGGTACGTTCGGCGCAAACCATGCACCTATCTCGCACGGAGACTAACACTATCCCTAGACGGACCAAAACAAGCTTCAACTTGACATACATTACCTTGGAGTACCATACGGGTGTGCCCAAAGCGATTTCCACGCCCGTGTTACATTCGGTGCAAACCGTGCACCTATCTTGCACCGAGGTTAACACTATGTCTAGATGGATCGAAACGAGCATCCTCTTGACCAACATTAGCTACGAGTACCATCGGGTGTGCCCAAAATGATTTTCGTGCCCGAGGTACATTCGGCGCAAAGCGTGCACCTATCTTGCGCCGAAACTAACACTACCTCCACATGACTCACGACACCTAGGAGTACCATCGGGTGTGCCCAAAATGATTTCCATGCCTGAGGTACATTTGGCGCAAACCATGCACCTATCTTGCGCCAGGACTAATAGTATCTCGAAACGGACCGAAACAAGCTTCCACTTGACATACATTACCTAGGTGTAGCATCGGGTGTGCCCAGATCAATTTCCTTGCCCATGGTACACTCAGCGCAAACCGAGCATATATCTTGCGCTGAGATTAAAAATATCTGCAAACGGATCAAAACGAGTTTCCACCCGACCCACGTCATGTAGAAGTACCATCGGTTGCGTCCAAAATGATTTCCGAGCCTATGTGCATTTGGCGCAAACCGTGCATCTATCTTGCGTCGTGATTAACACTATCTCCAAATGGACCGGAACGAGTTTCCACTTGACCAACGTCACGTAAGAGTACCATCGGTTGCGCCCAAAATGATTTCCAAGCCTATGGTATGTTCGGCGCAAACCATGCACCTATCAAGCGTCAAGATTAACACTATCTCCAAACGGACCAAAACGAGCTTCCACATGACTCACGTCACCAAGGAGTACCATCGGGTGTGCCCAAAATGATTCCAAGCCTATGGTGCGTTCGGCGCAAACCGTGCACCTATCTTGAGTCGTGATTAAAACTATCTCCGAATGGACCGGAACGAAGTTTCCACTTGACCAACGTCACGTAAGAGTACCATCGGTTGCGCCCAAAATGATTTCCAAGCCTATGGTATGTTCGGCAAAAACCGTGCACCTATCATGCGTCAAGATTAACACTATCTCCAAACGGACCAAAACGAGCTTCCACATGACTCACGTCACCTAGGAGTACCATCAGGTGTGCCCAAAATGATTTCCGTGCCCGTGGTACATTCGGCGCAAACCGTGCACCTATCTTGCGCTAAGATTAACACTATGTCTAAATGGACTGAAATGAGCTTTGACTTGACCCTCGTGCCTAGGAGTACCATCGGGTGCAGCCAAAATTATTTCCGAGCCTATGGTACATTCAGCGCAAACCATGCACCTATCTCACGCGGAGACTAACACTATCCCCAGACGGACCAAAACAAGCTTCAACTTGACATACATTACCCTGGAGTACCATCCGGTGTGCCCAAAGCGATTTCCATGCCCGTGTTACATTCGGTGCAAACATTGCACCTATCATGCGTCAAGATTAACACTATCTCCAAACAGGACCAAAATGAGCTTCCACAGACTCACGTCACCAGGGAGTACCATCGGTGTGCCCAAAATGATTTCCAAGCCTATGGTGCGTTTCGCGCGCAAACCGTGCACCTATCTTGAGTCGTGATTAAAACTATCTCCAATAGATCAAACATGAGTTTCCACTTGACCCACATCACGTAGGAGTACCTTCGGTTCTGCGCCCAAATTGATTTCCAATCCTTTTCTATATTCGGCTCAAACCATGCACCTATCATGCGTCGAGATTATCACTATCTCCAAACGGACCAAAACGAGCTTCCACATCACTCACGTCACCTAGGGTACCATCAGTGTGCCCAAAATGATTTCCATGCCCGTGGTACATTCGCGCAAAACCGTGCACCTATCTTGGGCTGAGATTAACACTATGTCTAAATGGACCGAATTGAGCTTTGACTTGACCCTCGTACCTAGGAGTACCATCGGGTGCATCCAAAATGATTTACAAGCCTATGGTACGCTCTCGCAAACCATGCACCTATCTCACGTGAAACTAACACTATCCCCATACGGACCAAAACAAGCTCCAACTTGACATACATTACCAAGGAGTACCATCCGGTGTGCCCAAAGCAATTTCCACTCCCGTGTTACATTCGGTGCAAACCACGTGGGTGCACCTATCTTGCGCCGAGATTAGATTAACTACCTCCTCAGATGGATCGAAATGAGCTACCTCTTGACCAACATTAGCTAGGAGTACCATCGGTGTGCCCAAAATGATTTCCGTGCCGAGGTACATTTGGCGCAAACCGTGCACCTATCTTGCGCCAAAACTAACACTACCTCCACATGACTCATGACACCTAGGAGTACCATCGGGTGCGCCCAAAATGATTTCCATGCCTGAGGTACATTCGGCGCAAACCATGCACCTATCTTGCGCCAAGACTAATAGTATCTCAAAACGGACCAGAACAAGCTACCACTTGACATACATTACCTAGGTGTACCATCGGGTGTGCCCAAATCAATTTCCGTGCCCATGGTACACTCAGCGCAAACCGAGCACCTATCTTGCGCTGAGATTAAAAGTATCTCCAAACGGATCGAAACGAGTTTCCACCTAACCCACGTCACGTAGAAGTACCATCGGTTGTGGCCAAAATGATTTCCGAGCCTACGTGCATTCGGCGCAAACCGTGCATCTATCTTGCGTTGTGATTAACACTATCTCCAAATCTACCGGAACAAGTTTCCACTTGACCAACCTCACGTAGGAGTAACTTTAGTTGCGCCCAAAATGATTTCGAAGCCTATGGTATGTTCCGCGCAAACCGTGCACCTATCATGCGTTGAGATTAACACTATCTCCAAACAAACCAAAACGAGCTTCCACATGAATAACGTCGCCAAGGGGTACCATCGGGTGTGCCCAAAATGATTTCCAAGCCTATGGTGCGTTCGGCGCAAACCGTGCAACTATCTTGAGTCGTGATTAAAACTATCTCCGAATGGATCAAAACGAGTTTCCACATGACCCGCATCACGTAGGTGTACCTTCGGTTGCGCCCAAAAAGATTTCCAAGCCTTTTCTATGTTCGGCTCAAACCATACACCTATCATGTGTCGAGATTAACACTATCTCTAGACAGACCGAAACGAGCTTCCACATCACTCACGTCACCTAGGAGTACCAACAGGTGTGCCCAAAATGATTTCCATGCCCGTGGTACATTCGGCGCAAACCATGCACCTATCTTGCAATGAGATTAACACTATCTCTAAATGGACTGAAATAGGCTTTCACTTGACCCTCGTCCCTAGGAGTACCATCGGGTGCAGCCAAAATGATTTCCGAGCCTATGGTACGTTCGGCGTAAACCATGCACCTATCTCGCGCGGAGACTAACACTATCCCTAGACGGACCAAAACAAGCTTCAACTTGACATATATTACCTTGGACTACCATATGGGTGTGCCCAAAGCGATTTCCATGCCCGTGTTACATTCGGTGCAAACCATGCACCTATGTTGCACCGAGGTTAACACTATCTCCAGATGGATCGAAACGAGCTTCCTCTTGACCAACATTAGCTACGAGTACCATCGGGTGTGCCCAAAATGATTTCCGTGCCTGACGTACATTCGGCGCAAAGCGTGCACCTATCTTGCGCCGAAACTAACACTACCTCCACATGACTCACGACACCTAGGAGTACCATCGGGTGTGCCCAAAATGATTTCCATGCCTGAGGTACATTCGGCGCAAACCGTGCACCTATCTTGCGCCAGGACTAATAGTATCTCGAAACGGACCGAAACAAGCTTCCACTTGACATACATTACCTAGGTGTACCATCGGGTGTGCCCAAATCAATTTCCTTGCCCATGGTACACTCAGCGCAAACCGGGCACCTATCTTGCGCCGAGATTAAAAGTATCTCCAAATGGATCCCAAATGGATCGAAAAAATAGATTCCACCTATGTGTTTGACGACCCATCGCCTATCTCGTTGAAGTACCACTTGACCCACGTCACGTAGGGGTACCATCGCGCGCCAAAATGATTTCCGAGCCTATGTGCATTTGGCGCAAACCGTGCATCTATCTTGCGTCGTGATTAACACTATCTCCAAATGGACCGAAACGAGTTTCCACTTGACCAACGTCACGTAAGAGTACCATCAGTTGTGCCCAAAATGATTTCCAAGCCTATGGTATGTTCGGTGCAAACCATGCACCTATCAAGCGTCAAGAATAACACTATCTCCAAACGGACCAAAACGAGCTTCCACATGACTCACGTCACCAAGGAGTACCTCGGGTGTGCCCAAAATGATTCCAAGTCTATGGTGCGTTCGGTGCAAACCGTGCACCTATCTTGAGTCGTGATTAAAACTATCTCCGAATGGACCGGAACGAGTTTCCACTTGACCAACGTCACGTAAGAGTACCACCGGTTGCGCCCAAAATGATTTCCAAGCCTATGGTATGTTCGGCAAAAACCGTGCACCTATCATGCGTCAAGATTAACACTATCTCCAAACGGACCAAAACGAGCTTCCACATGACTCACGTCACCTAGGAGTACCATCAGGTGTGCCCAAAATGATTTCCGTGCCCGTGGTACATTCGGCGCAAACCGTGCACCTATCTTGCGCTGAGATTAACACTATGTCTAAATGGACTGAAATGAGCTTTGACTTGACCCTCGTGACTAGGAGTACCATCGGGTGTAGCAAAAATTATTTGCGAGCCTATGGTACATTCGGCGCAAACCATGCACCTATCTCGCGCGGAGACTAACACTATCCCCAGACGGACCAAAACAAGCTTCAACTTGACATACATTACCTTGGAGTACCATCGGGGTGTGCCCAAAGCGATTTCCACGCCCGTGTTACATTCGGTTCAAACCGTGCACCTATCTTGCGCCAAGGTTAACACTATCTCCGGATGGATCAAACGAGCTTCCTCTTGACCAACATTAGCTAGGAGTACCATCGGGTGTGCCCAAAATGATTTCCGTGCATTCGCAAAAGGTACATTTGCGCCAAAACTAACACAACCTCCACATGACACACGACACCTATCTCGGGTGTGTCCAAAATGCGCCGGGACTAATAGTATCTCCAGAAATGGACTCGAAACAAGCTTCCACATGACATAAATTACCTAGGTGTACCATCGGGTGTGCCCAAATCAATTTCCTTGCCCATGGTACACTCAGCGCAAACCGAGCATCTATCTTGCACCGAGATTAAAAGTATCTCCAAACGGATCGAAACGAGTTTCCACCTGACCCACATCACGTAGAAGTACCATCGGTGCAGCCAAAATGATTTCTGAGCCTTTGTGCGTTTGACGCAAACCGTGCATCTATCTTGCGTCGTGATTAACACTATCTCCAAATGGACCGGGACGAGTTTCCACTTGACCAACGTCACGTAAGAGTACCATCGGTTGCGCCCAAAATGATTTCCAAGCCTACGGTATGTTCGGCGCAAACCATGCACCTATCATGCATTGAGATTAACACTATCTCCAAACGGACCAAAACGAGCTTCCACATGACTCACGTCTCCAAGGAGTACCATCGGGTGTGCCCAAAATGATTTCCAAGCCTATGGTGCGTTCGGCGCAAACCGTGCACCTATCTTGGGTCGTGATTAAAACTATCTCCGAATGGATCAAAACGAGTTTCCACTTGACCCACGTCACGTAGGAGTACCTTCGGTTGCGCCCAAAATGATTTCCAAGCCTTTTCTTTGTTTGGCTCACACCATGCACCTATCATGCGTCGAGATTAACACTATCTCCAAACGGACCAAAACGAGCTTCCACATCACTCACGTCACCTAGGAGTACCCTCAGGTGTGCCCAAAATGATTTCCATGCCCATGGTACATTCGGCGCAAACCGGGCACCTATGTTGCGCTGAGATTAACACTTTGTCTAAATGGACTGAAATGAGCTTTGACTTGACCCTCGTGCCTAGGAGTACCATCGGGTGCAGCCAAAATTATTTCTGAGCCTATGGTACATTCGGCGCAAACCAAGCACCTATCTCGCGCGGAGACTAACACTATCCCCAGACGGACCAAAACAAGCTTCAACTTGACATACATTACCCTGGAGTACCATCTGGGTGTGCCCAAAGCGATTTCCACGCCCGTGTTACATTCAGTGCAAACCATGCACCTATCATGCATCAAGATTAACACTATCTCCAAACGGACCAAAACGAGCTTCTACATGACTCACGTCACCAAGGAGTACCATCGGGTGTGCCCAAAATGATTTCCAAGCCTATGGTTCGTTCGGCGCAACACCTATCTTGAGTCGTGATTAAAACTATCTCTGAATAGATCAAAATGAGTTTCCAGTTGACCCACATCACGTAGGAGTACCTTCGGTTGCGCCCAAAATGATTTCCAAGCCTTTTCTATATTCGGCTAAAACCATGCACCTATCATGCGTCGAGATTATCACTATCTCCAAACAGACCGAAACGAGCTTCCACATCACTCACGTCGTCTAGGAGTACCATCAGGTGTGCCCAAAATGATTTCCATGCCCGTTGTACATTCGGCGCAAACCATGGACCTATCTTGCACTGAGATTAACACTGTGTCTAGATGGACTGAAATGAGCTTTGACTTGACCCTCGTACCTAGGAGTACCATCGGGTGCAGCCAAAATGATTTCCGAGCCTTTGGTACGTTCGGCGCAAACCATGCACCTATCTCGCACGGAGACTAACACTATCCCTAGACGGACCAAAACAAGCTTCAACTTGACATACATTACCTTGGAGTACCATACGGGTGTGCCCAAAGCGATTTCCACGCCCGTGTTACATTCGGTGCAAACCGTGCACCTATCTTGCGCCGAGATTAACACTATCTCCAGATGGATCAAAACGACCAACCTCTTGACCAACATTAGCTAGGAGTACCATCGGGTGTGCCCAAAATGATTTTCGTGCCCGAGATACATTCAGTGCAAAGCGTGCACCTATCTTGCACTGAAACTAACACTACCTCCACATGACCCACGACACCTAGGAGTACCATCGGGTGTCCCCAAAATGATTTCCATGCTTGAGGTACATTCGGCGCAAACCGTGCACCTATCTTGCTCCCGGACTAATAGTATCTCGAAACAGACCAAAACAAGCTTCTACTTGACATACATTACCTAGGTGTACCATCGGGTGCGCCCAAATCAATTTCCTTGCCCATGGTACACTCAGCGCAAATGGGGCACCTATCTTGCGCCAAGATTAAAAGTATCTCCAAACGGATCGAAACGAGTTTCCACCTGACCCATGTCACGTAGAAGTACCATTGGTTGCGGCCAAAATGATTTCCGAGCCTATGTGCATTCGGCGCAAACCGTGCATCTATCTTGCGTCGTGATTAACACTATCTCCAAATGGACCAGGAATGAGTTTCCACTTGACCAACCTCACGTAGGAGTACCATCGGTTGCGCCCAAAATGATTTCCAAGCCTATGGTACGTTCCGCACAAACCGTGCACCTATCATGCGTTGAGATTAACACTATCTCCAAACGGACCAAAACGAGCTTCCACATGACTCACGTCACCAAGGGGTACCATCGGGTGTGCCCAAAATGATTTTCAAGCCTATGGTGCGTTCGGCGCAAACCGTGCAGCTATCTTGAGTCATGATTAAAACTATCTCCGAATGGATCAAAATGAGTTTCCACTTGACCCACATCACGTAGGAGTACCTTCGGTTGCGCCCAAAATGATTTCCAAGCCTTTTCTATGTTCGGCGCAAACCATGTACCTATCATGTGTCGAGATTAACAATATCTCCAAACAGACCGAAACGAGCTTCCACATCACTCACGTCACCTAGGAGTACCATCAGGTGTGCCCAAAATGATTTCCATGCCCGTGGTACATTCGGCGCAAACCGTGCACCTATCTTGCGCTGAGATTAACACTATCTCTAAATGGACTGAAATGAGCTTTAACTTGACCCTCGTCCCTTGTATGTGGCAGAACCTCCTAAGAAATTAGGCCCACGTGCACCTATCGATGTCTCAACAGACCGCTGATAGCGTACATGAGTTCCCAACAACTTATCAGGTCTGTCGGGTGTCCTCGGGAAACCCGAATCATCCACGAATCTTTTACAAATAGGATCCCAATCACAGTCATTGCAGATTACAACAGTTTTCACTATACATACCAGAGATTATAAAGCGGAAGACTTAAGTTTTAATATTACAAACCAGTTGTTTCAAACTTACAAAACCATGAGTGTCATACAACCATAGTAGCGGGATAATATTACATTAACATTATTTATTTCACATAAACTAGTGCCTTGTCCAAAGGCCATTCATCATTCCTCATCGTCATCAACTTCAAACACTGACATGCAGCAGGGACCAAAACAAGCCTGCGCATGCGACTCACCTGCAACAAGGGTTAACAAACCCTGAGTACAAAAGTACTCAACAAGACTGACCCGACCAAAAAGTGCGAAGGTCTTAGGGATGCAGGTGTTGGGTCAAGGTAAGGATGTAGAAAGATTCAAAAGTTCTTTGCCAAAAGCTTACTATTCTTGATCCTAGTTTCAAGTTTTACCCCTAAGTACTTTAGTTCATTATCTCCAACCAAGTGTTCATATCCCATGTTCTAATCCTTCTCATTCCATTCTTTTTCACATGTTTTAGTAATTCACCAATCATGCATTGCTTCTGTAATGAATCGAGTCTCCATATCCACGGAGCACCAGCAATTCGAATTGATTCAAGTCCCAGCTGGGGATTCCTTATCACACGACATATGTAGAACTTAATCTTGCATATATCAACCTCGCTACCGGATCCTCCTATACTAAGCCGTCTCCACGCCACCCGAGAGCACAACACGCCTCAAATCTGGCCACATTCAAGCCACGAGGGTACACGCTACTCCCGCCATCTCACCACTCCCAGTGCGTGGGCATTCGTCTTAGTATCAGATTAGCCGAAGTAGGCTTACCGGAGTATGTGACCAGTACTACAAAGTGTCTCGTTCAGAAGATCCACAATGAGTGGCCTTTAAGCGACATAGTCGGCAACATTACCCAACATTCAAGATATGCCACCCGACTAGTCTCTAGTTCATTCTATCTTCTTTCTTTCTTTCTTTGGCTAGTATGCCATCTTTGATTGTATCCAAACTTTTACTTTGAAAGCCTACCACAAAGCCTACTAAGCAATTCTACGCCTTAATGCAATAAGTAACATAGGTGATAAACTTTTCAAAGTAAACAAGGTAATGGTTTAATGCATCAAGTAGGTAACATTTGAATAAATCAACTTAATGCAATAAGTAACATAGGTGATAAACTTTTCAAAGTAAACAAGGTAATGGTTTAATGCATAAACCGAGGCTTGCCTTCGTTGACGATCTCGGGTTCCGGATCAGTACCCCAATTATCGAATCCCGTGACAACCGGGGATTCTTCCACAACTTGCTCAACTAGAATCGTTTCACTCTCGGATTCTACACGAAATAATAACATATGTTTCAACATGATGATAATGTAAACATGATGCTTTCATGGTGCATGAAATACAATAACACCTTGAATACAATTTTACTTCGCGGTATAGTTGCAAGTCAACAAAACTACTTGACACTAACATCTAGGGTTTATGACCTAATCGACTTGACCAAATTGATCTTGAAACCCTACTGGTCACACAACATGACCCAAACAAGATCAAACCCTAACCCTAACACTTAGGGTTTGCTTTTATTCATTTTTGAAATAATTTGGAAATAAGCCCAAAAATAAACTTGTTCCAAATGACCTCAAAGTTTTATGTAAGCTTCCTCATGACAAATTAGTGTAGCAAAATAAATTTCATAATTTTTGGAGCTATACAGAGACCTACAAAAATTATGGAAATTGCATTTATCAATTAATTGACTGAATTTTTGAACATTAAAATTTTATTCAAATTTCAAGTTTCATATTTTTCCTAAATAATATTCATCACAGAGAGATCACACAAAAATTTTCATAATTTTTGGAGCTCTAAACAAATCTACACAAAAATAACAAAAATAGACACTATTCATCCATTTCTGAAAATAGAAATATTCCATTTGAACTATACAGTCACTGACATACGGGACCCACTTGTCATCCATAAGCTCCGGCTTTGACCGCGGCGACAACGGCGCTGACCGACGCGAACTCGCCGCCGGTGAGCCCAACAGCGACAGCCATAGCACCAAAACGTTCACAACGACTAGGCGCATCGATCTGTGGCACTACGGAGGTTGATTACGACACAGAACAAGGCTAACGCCGGCCATGGCGGACGCGGTGGCACGACATCGCTACACCAGCGAAACAAAGCCAGTAGAGATCAAACAAAAGACTTAGAAAGGATCAACAGCTCACCCCGAACTTTTTGAAGCAAAGAACGAGACCGGAGGAGCTACGGTGACGCGGGTCGACGGTGACAGCAGTCACGGTGGAGCAAACTTCATCGGCGACGGAGTTTCGGTGACTGCGGTGAGCAAAACGACCAAGCAAGAACGGATTACGCATCGCAGCATCGAGACGAAGCTGTAGAGACAATAAGCAAGGGCAACAGCTCACCGGATGACGCTGGCCGCAGTGAAACGGAGCTTCGATCGAGGTCGCCGGCCACGAGGAAGAAGAGTCGCTAGCGGCGGTTCTCGGTGGACTCAGACAACCTCAGTTGGTGGGATGGGTTCAGAAGGAAGAGACGGAGTTGGAACACTGCTTTGCCGAAGCTGGTTTGGGCTGAGGAAGCGAGGAGAGCTCACCGGAGCTGAGGCGGCGGCGTCGGGAAATAGAGGAGAGAAATCAAAGTCGACGATGGCGTCGGAGCTTTATAGCGCGGCCAAGAGTGCGAGGGAACGACACGCAGTGAGCTGCTCATGCCAGCGCGAAGCCAAGGGTGGCCACGGACGCGCCTGGAAGGCTGGAGAAAGGACGCCGGCGGTGGGGAGGTGGTCATGCTACTGTTCCAAATAATTACAGATTTGCCACTGAGTTCATTTTGCAAATTACTCTCAAATTTTCTAAAGAAGATGAAAATCTCCAAAAATAAAAGTTACTCAACTTTTCAAACTCTACAACTTTGCTTCAAGGAATATTTTCAAATTCTGCCTCCATTTTAAAATTTGAATTTGGGGTGCATTTGAGCATTTGAATCATTTCAAAATTACTCCAAACTTTATATGTAAACTTGAAAAACTTTGAATACCAAAGTTGATCCTTATTAACTAAGCTTCAACTTTGCTTTTTGTCACAACCCGAAATTCCAAATGGATTTTAAAATAGACAAAAGGGGCAAAAAGGACCTTTATAATTGGAATTTGAATTCAAATTTGATTTGTTTACCTTTTGACTTAACTTTGATTTTTGACCAGTAACATGGCCCATTAGGGTTATTTGAGTCAATTAACACATGGTCTCACATGATCACATGAATTTTGACTCTTGTGGTCATGATCTTTATTTAGGGTTTTGAATCACATCACATAAAATAACAACATTATGAAATAAAGCTTATTTAGTGAATGCATTCAACATTTTCTACTTTATGAATGATTTGCAATGCATATGATGACATGTCAAATTTTAATGATAGGTCAAAACACCAGAGGTGTTACAACCCTTCCCCCTTAAAGAAATCTCGTCCCGAGATTTAAAACTTAGGATTTAGTAATGGAAAAGGAAATGTGTCAAGCTAACACATCATAACTTTATTCAAAGGACTAGTGAGGGGGTTTTGCATTCTTTTAACAAGAGAGACAAGTTACAACATAGACAAGGTATTGTAACTAGAGAGAAGCAAAGGAGTCAGGAAAGTTTTCTTCTAAGTAATCCTCGGACTCCCAGGTAGCTTCTTCTTCAGTGTGTTGGTTCCATTGTACTTTGTAGAACATGATTGTACGCCTTCGAGTGACTCGATCTTTCTGATCTAAGACTCTAATGGGGTACTCAGCATAAGTCAAATAAGGTTCTAGTTCTACATCACCAAAGTCGATCACTTGGTCAGGTACTTGAAGACACTTCTTCAACTAGGATACATGGAAAATATCATGCACAGCTGACATGTGATCTAGTAGCTTGACGCGATAGGTGACTGGTCCACATCGTTGTTGGATTTGAAAAGGGCCGACATAACGGGGCGCCAACTTTCCCTGAATCCCAAAACGATGAACTCCTTTCATTGGTGATACCTTGAGGTAGACATGATCTCCCACTATGAATTATAGCAGTCGCCTCCTCTTATCAGCATAGCTTTTCTATCGGGATTGAGCTACCTTCATATTAGCTTGTATGAGTTTAACTTTCTCTTCTGCTTCCTTGACCACATCCGGTCCAAAGAACCAACGTTCTCCAACATCTGACCAATTTAAAGGTGTCTGGCATCTGTGGCCATACAATGCTTCAAATGGTGCCATTTTAATGCTCTCTTAATAGCTATTGTTATATGAGAATTCAGCTAAGGGAAGGCATTCATCCCATATAGCACCATAGGAGAGAACACATGCTCTTAACATATCTTCAAGAATTTGATTTACCCTTTCCGTCTGTTCATCTGTTTGCGGATGATAAGCAGAACTACGGATAAGTTTAGTTCCCAAAGACTCACGTAGACTTTTCCAAAACTTGGATATGAACAATGACCCTCTGTCAGAGACAATGGTCTTGGGTGCCCCATGCAGACTAAAGATTCTATCAAGATAAAGCTTTGCATACTGCTCCGCTCGATATTTATCTCTGACTGGTAAGAAATGAGCTATCTTGGTTAGGCGATCAACAATAACCCATATTGAATTGTAGCCTGCAGATGTCCTAGGTGTAACACCCCAGGTGTTTGTCACTAGTTAAGCAATGGGTTGAGCTCAAACATGACATGTCGAGTGGTAATGAAGGTGTCAAGATCAAATCTACATGATGGAGCTCCAACTTAAACTTGGGCCACGCACAATTGCTTACATATGGACCCTTGTTAAGATTATGCAAGAGTAATGCTAAACATGCTTCTTCCATGTACATTACATCCACATGCATCCATCTAGACCCGTGGAAAAGTTTCATGAAGTTTGGAATCAAAAAGTCACATGAAATGATAAGTCATATCTTTGCATGAATTGCTTTATCAAGTGGATGGAAACCTATGAAGTCAACCAAACCTTGGTACCTTGCTCAAACAACTCCACTTGCACTCATGAACAAAAGTTATGAAGGGTTCATGTTGAGCAGGTGGCCAGAAAATGCACCAATGGATCAAAAAGGATAATATAAGCTTCATCGTGATCCTATTTTGGTCAAAGTAGAACAGTAGGTTCTATACCAGTTTTGAGGTTGGACCTTAAATGAAAGTTGTAGTCCATATCATGTACAACAAACTTTGTTTTTGGAACAAGAGCCAGATCAACTTGGAACTAAGTCAAACAGAGGCTCGAAAATTGAATCAGTGGCTGATTTCAGACTTAGAATTTTTCTAAGTCTAGAATTCATCGTCGTCGCCATTGGCATTCCGCGTTCTCTGAAATTCGTTAAGCAACTTGAGTCGGTCCAAAAATAAAAATGGAAGGTTATATTATGGAGAAGAGCATGCAAAAAGTTGGAACCCGTTTGGCTTCGTGTTGATGGTTAATTCTGAGTTTTTCCTAATCACCATCGTCATGCTGACAAACCAAAGTTTGGAGCACGTTATCTGCTAAACCATAACCCTAATGACCCTGAACCCTTAAGCAAAGTTGGAGAGCATCAGGTGTAGACCAAACTTCATTTTGGGCCCATGAACCAAATCGGCCCGTAGCTGGCACAAACCTGCGGTCCACCATGTCCACTCCGACGCCCGCCACCTGCTCGACCGAATGCCGACGTGGCGCTGTGCATGAACGCCACGCGCCCCGCCATTGCCGACGCGTGCCCTGCTGCGTGTCTCGCGCTCCTACCTCCTCCTCATGCCGGTGTGGTGGCAGAGGCTCCTCCTCCACTCCCGCTCACTCCCTCTGCGCTTCCCATCGCTGCTCTCGCTCCGACCGCGCGCCGGCGCACGTGCCAGTGCACGGCAGCCATGGCCGCCGCGGCCGAACTCCCTTGCTGCCGCCGCTCCTTCTCCTGAAGCCTCTTGCAACCGCGCCCAGCAGCGGGCAAGCCGCGAGCGCCTTCCCACGCCTTCCTCCGGTTAGCAAGACGCCAAGAAGCACCGCCGCTGGAGCAACAGCCGCAGCAGCCACCTGTCTCCGTGGCCAGGCCACTACGGGCTACCTCGAGCCGGGTTGAGCAGCCCCACGCGTGTGCGTCGGCTCCCTGGTGCTCCACCGCCAGTTCCCCGACGCCGGCATGGCCCCCAACAGCCGGAGCCACGAGCTCCGACGGCCTCCTCTGCTTTGATTCATGTGGAGGACTTCGCGCTCGAATTCGAGAAAAGGGAGGGTTCCTTCTGCAAAGTCAGTGACTCAAAGGAATAGTGCCGATAAGGACTTATTTGCAGTAAATTTGCTGAATCTTTGGAAATTCATAGTAATTCATAGAAAATTCGTAAAATAGCAAATGAGGACTTTTTGGAATCCTTGTGAAATTCTCTATGCATTAGATCTATAATATGGCAAGGTTTAGTTTCAATATTTTGCGGTAAAAATAGATTTGTGCAGTAAGGTTGTAATGCTAGTTGAATTTGTTATTTTCCATAACTGTAGATCTAGCGCTCCAAATGAAGTGAAATTTTTGTGGCATGCTACTCATGTGATAGTTGATGTGTGGTAAAAATTTAATGAGTATTGGATGAAGTATGAGTGAGTTATTAGTTTTTCTTGCTCTCACATGATTTCTTGCTTTAGCAACTTGTCTTTTTCATAGAGGGTGCTATACATATTAAAATGGAGTGAAATTTGTAAAGTAGACTATTGAGAGGATATGTGAACCACTGTAATTTTTGTAGAATTTATGGTATACTTTTGGTATGTGTTCATTAAATCACCTTGTTATCTAAAATAAATTAAGAAATGCATTAAAAGAATTTATTTGGTCATGGACACTAGGTTTTCTGGTGTTCTTTAGTCATGTGTGACAAGTTGGTAAAGTTGGTTTTGCCTAATTATGTGTTTGCAACATAAGTTAATATTTATTTTCTTGCAAAAGTGGTTTACGGACAGATCTGGGAACCTAGCAAAGTTCTTCATGATAATGTGCTTTGTTGTGAAACTTGTTTATACAAAACTTGTAGATAATTCATGTATCTAGCTGCTGTTAAAATTTGGTGGTATTTGGCCTTGTAGTTTGTGAGTTATGCCTGTTTAAAGTTGGGTTTCAGAAATGACTGCTCTCTGTCAATTGTGGACCAGTTTCTATAAATGTACAATTTCTACCTACTTAACTTGTGAATCATGCTATGATGGTTATAGATGAAATGTAGATAATTTCATAAGCTTTCCAAAATGTCTTCTTGCAAGTCATTTGGATTTGTGTAACTCCAGTTATAGCTAAATCTTGTAGCTGCTATTTGCATGTCCAGAAATTGACAGATTCCAATTATAGTTGTTTGCTTGTATATTGCTAAGTGTGGCTCAAACCTTTGATGATGGTTGAGTTAGAGCACCTGAGATCTTGGGAAACTAGTGTCATGCTTGGTGTTGTCGTCTTCTTTGCTATCGTAGGATGATAAATTGTGCGATATTTAAAGTAGGCAATGCGAAGTGCTTGTGCATGTTAATGTAACCTTGTGCTTGTCTTACTTACTGCATGCGATGCATTGTCTATTGCACTTCCATGTATTCATACACTTGCATATTGCATCTCATCTAGCTACGCTAGATGCACTACGTGAAGGATGCGATGTTGGAGCCAAACCCGAAGACAGCGTTTGATGAATCTATCCCGAAGATGGAAGGACTAAGCAAGTGCTAGGTCCTGAGATGTCACCAAGACGGTGCATGCTAACTGAACTGATTTGTGTCGGATCCCAGGCAAGCCCCAGAGCATATTAAGCCTCCTAATTTTCGAAATGCAGTTACAATATTATTGTTACATATATATATTGTTGCATTAAGTTTAGGTGTTGGATGCAAACACTTGCTGCATTGGTTATCCAATCCTTGTCTAGATATTGATACCCTGAATCCTATGTAGCTCAGGCTCGTGTAGTGCTTAGCCCTGCTTAAACACGGTAGAAGTCAGGTGATTTCCTGTCACCTGCGAGATATAGGAAGATACATATGGCACGGTTGGCTATATTTGCTATCATGGAAAAGAACCAGTCTTAATTTGAAATGAAGACCGGATGGAGGCTTGTCGGTTTGCAGTGACTCCGTCTGTGTCGATTAAGGACTGAATCTTGGAGCCTTTCCTATTCATGTTGAACGCATGCCTCTCTCTTAGTTGGCCGTGTCCGAAGACCGACCGCGAAGACAAGTAGCTCACCTGAGGCCAGGAGTCGATAAGTATAAAGTGCGCCTCGGAAGGGAGCCATAGGCGTGAGTCCAAGGGTAGGTGATTTAAAAGTCCTGATCGTCCTGGCAGAAGGGTAATCCCTGAGAGTGCTGGCACTGATCGAACCCGCGAAGTTGGTTCCTGAGTTGTTCCAAAGGTGACCCACGGCTGCCCTTGCTAAGTGTGCCAGGGTGAGAGTTAGGAATACCCCCTCAGCTGAGTTGTAATTCGATTCGAGTCGCCGTCTCTCCCGGTTAGTGAGAACTTGACGGGCTTATCTCCAATGTAGACACACTAAATAACATAATGGTTTGGAAACGATGATATGATGATGACAGCCTTATTATACTTGCTATGGTTAATATCGATTGCTCCTAATAAGTGAGTGCTCTAGTACAGGTGCTAATCTAGTGGACACGTAAATGATGATAAGCTTGATGCTAAGTTTAACTTGGTCACTATATTCATAAGCTCTTTTATGCAAATGTGTCAAGCTAGCCCACCTCATAAGCCTTGCATGACCCTTGGTGTCTTTTATTTCTGGTTTTGTCGGGTAAGTCTAGCTGAGTACCTTCTCGTACTCAGGGTTTATCCCACCATGTTGCAGGTGAAGTTCTCGACCTGTTGAAGATGGTGGCTAACCGCCGATGGGCTCGGAGATTCTATAGTACTTCTCATCTATATGCTTTTGTCGGATGATGTCACTTATGCTAGCAATGTATTTGGAACATATATTAATGTAATCTTTTGAAAGCTATGTTGTTTTCACTAATCGGTTTTGAAACCCAAACTTGAACTATTATTTGTGAATTCATTTGTAATATTATTTTCCTGCAACCCTACGTATGTGATGTGTATTTGCTTAATCACGCGATCTTGGTTGTGATGTTGATTTACCGAGGTCTTTCGAGACACTCGGTGGACTACCGGGTTTATATGAGTGAAGGTATGTGTGTGTCAACGTGTTAGCGGAGACAGCCATACTTGATCTTGTATAAATTGGGCGGTTCTGTTACAGCTGGTATCAGAGCAAGATTAAGCATAATACTGTCATGTACATTGTTTTAAAAACAAAGTTTTGGTTTTAAAAAGCCTATTTTAACTAAAACTTTAGCTACAGGCAAATTTGTCAAAAACTATTTTGCAAAACTATGCTAGCGACATCCTCCTTTATGCCCAGTTAAGGACTATTAGGTGGCTATCTAAGTACTAACATGGGGGTTTTTACTTTCATCGTCCATACGGCGTGCTATTGTATGGATGTCATTCACTTGAATGGTAATGTATGGATCAATTGTCTCTACGCCTAGGTAAGTGTGAGTTGTGAGAGCATGACCATCCCACTGTCGGTCTAGGGAAGAGTTAGCTATGGTTATTGGAATATTTACATGTTACACACATGTATATATGAAGGTACTTAATTGCGCGTATATTTATCGGTAGCTATGGATATCGAAGTATATACATCTGGGGATGCATATATGGAGGGTATCTTAGTTTACTGCTTTCATTGTGTGCTTATTTATCTCTTGTGGGGATGGGCTGCAATGAATTTGCCTGCAGGTACGCTAACCATGAATGCGTAGATTGAATGTAGCTGACGACTAGCTATATATCGAGAGAGTACGTGTTATGCCACCGACATAGAACGTGATTGCCACCTTAGGTTGGCAATTTCATGAGGACGAATAGGATGAGCATGCATCATGATTGTGCTTGTGCATAAATATGCTTTCCTCACCTTGTTCTAATGCTAAGTAACTTGTGATCAATGTGATGTCACTATTTTCCCTATGTGAAGCTAGCCAAAATGCCTTGTCCCATGCTGCTTGAATAGCTATGCTTGAAGTTAGTGTGTGATTAGCTTTGCCTCGTATGTTGGCTTCCAAAGGAAATAGATGACGAGTTAATAGTTAACAAAAAGTTCACCCCTTTGAAAACTAAATTGCTAAATGTAAGTAAAACTGGTTTTGTAGAGATATCCACCTACTCAGTAAAAAGGAAACAAAAGATAACAGTGCCTTACCACCATGTTTTGCCTAATATGTGTAGTGGTGTGGTGTAGGTGACTGCTTGTTATGTACGAGCTTTGTGCTTCGTAATAGCCATTAAGCTAATTGGATTGAGTGTTTCGAAATGCTCGCTTAAGACCATGATGTAGGCGTGGATGCTCGTTATCTAGGTAGTGCCGTAGTTGTCACCCTTTTATCCTCGGTAAGCATATGAGTGTGGAAGAGCGCTATCCTGGAGTAGCGTCCAAGTTTTGGTAATCTCAGGGTTGTCGTCTACAATTAAGTTCTCTCTTAGGAACCTAAGCCTATACACGTGGTTGCTAGCCTTGAACGTTGTGCTACGAAGACTTTATCTATGCCTTTGCTTGACCTTAGGCCCAAGCTTTGTTCCCTTAAATGCTTGCATATTTCATGGTTGTCCCGCTCCTGTGTGGGAGGACCCCACTGCAAAAATCCTTGTTAGATCTTATTGCTCCTTCTCCTACTGATAATCTGGTGCAACGATAATCGCTATCTGCCCTGGCTTTGGAACCTTCTTCTCACAGATCATGTCATTGCTTTATCAACTCAATCCCTAATCAGTGCAATGGCTCTGTCCCTCGAATCTCATTTATTTTGCCTCCAACCCTTTCAAGTCTCTGGATGTTTATCAGTCTTGACCTTATGATGCTACTCGATAAGACCAAATCTCATGTTAATCTTTATCTGGTAATCACTTGGGTGGACACAAGATGTATATGGAAATTAGCAAGAGTCTCCTGCTTAGTTGCCTTCAGCAATTAGGCTATGTTCTTTTGCGATGTGTTTCGATCTTATGATCGCCTCCTTGTTAATTCCTAACCTTGTGACTATCCTTGTTTGCTATCCCTCTTTTGCACAATGCTTGTTCTTACAATCTAATTGGTGCCACTGGAAATTTCACTTTGGTTGTATGTCCAGTAATGGTGCCACGATTAGCGATCTATGGTGCCGCGATGGAACCTAGGGCCTCCTTGTGGGCGGCCGACGCATGGTTGTGCTGCTGGGTGCACGCTGGTATCGAGGTTTCTAGTCATGATCCATTGCGGAACTGCACCAATGTGTTATTTTCACGTGAGCTCTTCCTTGGTTATCTCTCCATATCTTATCGAAGGTCCATATATCAGACCGAAAGTAGTAGAGCTTCCTTTTGAAGTCACAAAAAGGATAACCTTTGAAGAACTGGTCACCGACATAAACATTAACAGACTACAAGAGGTGGTAGATAAGTGACTCCACTTGGTTGTCCCACCAGTATTGACGTTCGTCACCTAGTGAACAACTTATGTCATCATTTTTGGATCAGAAGGGCACACAACACTTAATGTTGGAAAAGTTGTTAGTCATATAAGAATCGAACGTCACATTATGATTATGACCTGGCTATCCAAGTCTTGATATGTGCATGCTGATCGCACGGTCGAGATCAACAATCTCTAGTGTTACTCCTTGTCTGCAGACTTCGATGGCGACCGTCTGTTTGTGCCTCGATTGCAATTATTGTTGTGGTCAAGAGTAAGAATTTGGAATTTTGAGTGTTGAGAGACAACTGATTAGTTACCCATAGTAAGGTTAACCTCTAGCTAGGTGACAACTTTTGCTAATTACAAAGGCTATGTCTCGCAGAGCAATGTTAAGCAATGTAACAGCAAGCCGTTTAGCAATGCAACTACTGCTTTGTTTTCCAAAACCTATGCTATCAAGTCAATTCCATCTTGGATAATCACATAGATAGTACAAAACGTTGTATCAGCTACGTAAGGAACTAGAGAAAGCATGTGCCTAGTTTCGATCAGCATCATTGTGCCCCTAGGTACCACAAATGGATTTGTTCAAGGTTCTATTGGACCAAGTGCCAAAGAATATTAAAAAAAACGGTTCCTTGTCTCTGTAGGAATGCCCTACCTATGGAATACTGCCTTGTGCCCTGCGAAAACAGCCCACAAGTCCAATGCTTGTGCATCATCAAGTTGGTGTCTAAATCAAACGATTTAAGTTGTTTCCTGAGAACCACATATGGAAAACCTTAGTCTACATCCTCAGAGAAAAGAGCTACTGCTGCTGCTGCTATACAAAGAGATCGAGAGTATAAATGTATAGAACACACGCCACAATGTGTGAAGCAAAGAGAAGAATGAGAAATCTGTCTAGATTTTAAGATACAGGACCGAACATCTTCAAGCCAACGATTAGTGACTCAAACGAAGTTGGATTGACCCCAAACTCACTGATCTCATTCCTTGCTTAGTACCCTTCAATGTCTTAAGTTGGCTTGAGTATTGGTTGAGTAAAACATCGGATTTGAGAGATATCTTGTCGGCTCAGTTTGCTACCATTTCAGAACAGAGCAGTTTTGATAGATGAATTGTTTGGATAGTCAATCGGTATCCGGTTGAGTTGAATTTTGGTGAGTAGTTAGAGGACTCATGGATATATGTTTCTACCAAAATTCATGCACAATGGAGCACTAGTTTGTGAAATATGAACATAAAACCAAAGAGTACAGAATCTGTAATTTCTTTGTGACTGCGATCATCCTTCGCATTCAAAAGTTGTGTTTGCAATTGATGCCAAGGTATGTACCGCGGTCAATAATTGTTGCTAGATAATCCTTTAGATGCCCTAAAGAAGACTCCTTGGACCCCATTGTACCTTGTTCTTGGCCTCTGCTATCAACAATGTTCGAGCAATCGAGGTGTTCTACGAGTCAATTTATACCCTTGCAAATCAAAAGTAATTCGAAAGGTGTCAAACCATAGATTTTTGGATTATGGTTTTTGAGATATTGGTTGGCCTAAGAATGGAAGCCTCGACATCAAATATAGTTTAAGAAAGCTGGTTTTGCTACGATGCAAGTCAACCCAACTTGTTGTGCAACTGCACCACGAAGGCAAATTTTACTTAACCTGCTTGGTAGTGAACTAGTCCCTAGTTTTGTGATTACTTGCAACTTATGTTGTCCTCCAAGCCTCGCTAACATCCTTCTGCGTCAATGGTTCTCCAATGCTGACATGGCTTTGGTACCTTGTATGTGTTTTTACCCAAGAGGTTGCCTCAGATACAACTCAGATAATTGTTGCCGTTTGGATACGAGAATTCTCTTAAATAATGGTCGTCAAAAACGCTGAGTCAACAGAGTCAGCTATCACATTCACTGCTCACTCAACTGGCTCAGGTAATACATTATTGTTATCAGAGAAAGAGCACTGCACACATGGAACATTATGTAGCTTTTCATCAGTTGACATATGAGTGAGTGCACCGCTACAACCAGTTTGGATATTGGTTAACTAGCTTCTCATGCCCTCAAAGGATGTTTACCCCGTCTATGATCACATCCTTTACGAGAAGTTGTGCTCAAGCCACTTTAGTAGAGAACTGCTTTTTAGACCTTAGGAGCCAATATAACACCGTTGTAAGGAATATCCGTCAACCGACTGTAATCTAGTGCAAAGTCCATAGGTCTGTGCAATATCCACTAGGGAAGTAGATGTTACAAGTATTTAGTCTACGCTTGAATCACTCTTCATGCATCGAGGACGAAGTACGTAGGACAGTGCTATCTTGGATTCCTTCCAATGTAATAATGCTTTATGGACGCCAAAGAAGGAAATTCTTTAGACTACAGCTTATGACGAAGAGCAAGTACCAGAAAGTGTCATGACCAAATTAGCCTCTCTGATACTTCGAAGTTAAGTAGCCTAATGCTATCACTGATGTTGGAAACTGGATGACAAGTTTCTCTTCCCATAAAAGTCTTTCGCACCGAATCTCGGGACGCGATTCCTTTAAGGGGGGAGGGCTATAACACCCCAGGTGTTTGTCACTAGTTAAGCAATGGGTTGAGCTCAAACATGACATGTCGAGTGGTAATGAAGGTGTCAAGATCAAATCTACATGATGGAGCTCCAACTTAAACTTGGGCCACGCACAATTGCTTACCTATGGACCCTTGTTAAGATTATGCAAGAGTAATGCTAAACATGCTTCTTCCATGTACATTACATCCACATGCATCCATCTAGACCTGTGGAAAAGTTTCATGAAGTTTGGAATCAAAAAGTCACATGAAATGATAAGTCATATCTTTGCATGAATTGCTTTATCAAGTGGATGGAAACCTATGAAGTCAACCAAACCTTGGTACCTTGCTCAAACAACTCTACTTGCACTCATGAACAAAAGTTATGAAGGGTTCATGTTGAGCAGGTGGCCAGAAAATGCACCAATGGATCAAAAAGGATAATATAAGCTTCATCATGATCCTATTTTGGTCAAAGTAGAACAGTAGGTTCTATACCAGTTTTGAGGTTGGACCTTAAATGAAAGTTGTAGTCCATATCATGTAGAACAAACTTTGTTTTTGGAACAAGAGCCAGATCAACTTGGAACTAAGTCAAACAGAGGCTCAAAAATTGAATCAGCGGCTGATTTCAGACTTAGAATTTTTCTAAGTCTGGAATTCATCGTCGTCGCCATTGGCATTCCGCGTTCTCCAAAATTCGTTAAGCAACTTGAGTCGGTCCAAAAATAAAAATGGAAGGTTATATTATGGAGAAGAGCATGCAAAAAGTTGGAACCCGTTTGGCTTCGTGTTGATGGTTAATTCTGAGTTTTTCCTAATCACCATCGTCACACTGACAAACCAAAGTTTGGAGCACGTTATCTGCTAAACCATAACCCTACTGACCCTGAACCCTTAAGCAAAGTTGGAGAGCATCAGGTGTAGACCAAACTTCGTTTTGGGCCCATGAACCAAATCGGCCCGTAGCTGGCCCAAACCTGCGGTCCACCATGTCCACTCCGACACCCGCCACCTGCTCGACCGAATGCCGACGTGGCGTTGTGCATGAACGCCGCGTGCCCTGCCATTGCCGATGCGTGCCCTGCTGCATGTCTCGCGCACCTACCTCCTCCTCATGCCGGTGTGGTGGCAGAGGCTCCCCCTCCACTCCCGCTCACTCCCTCTGCGCTTCCCATCGCTGCTCTCGCTCTGACCGCGCGCCGGTGCACGTGCCAGCGCACGGCAGCCATGGCCGCCGCAGCCGAACTCCCTTGCTGCCGCCGCTCCTTCTCCTGAAGCCTCCTGCAGCCGCGCCCAGCAGCGGGCAAGCCGCGAGCGCCTTCCCACGCCTTCCTCCGGTCAGCAAGACGCCGGGAAGCACCGCCGCCGGAGCAACAGCTGCAGCAGCCACCTGTCTCCGTGGCCAGGCCACTACGGGCTGCCTCGAGCCGGGTTGAGCAGCCCCACGCGTGTGCGTCGGCTCCCTGGTGCTCCACCGCCAGTTCCCCGACGCCAGCATAGCCCCCAACGGCCGGAGTCGTGAGCTCCGACGGCCTCCTCTGCTTTGATTCACATGGAGGACTTCACGCTCGAATTCGAGAAAAGGGAGGGTTCCTTCTGCAAAGTCAGTGACTCAAAGGAATAGTGCCGATAAGGACTTATTTGCAGTAAATTTGCTGAATCTTTGGAAATTCATAGTAATTCATAGCAAATTCGTAAAATAGCAAATGAGGACTTTTTGGAATCCTTGTGAAATTCTCTATGCATTAGATCTATAATATGGCATGTTTTAGTTTCAATATTTTGCGGTAAAAATAGATTTGTGCAGTAAGGTTGTAATGCTAGTTGAATTTGTTATTTTCCATAACTGTAGATCTAGGGCTCCAAATGAATTGACATTTTTGTGGCATGCTACTCATGTGATAGTTGATGTGTGGTAAAAATTTAATGAGTATTGGATGAAGTATGAGTGAGTTATTGGTTTTTCTTGCTCTCACATGATTTCTTGCTTTAGCAACTTGTCTTTTTCATAGAGGGTGCTATACATATTAAAATGGAGTGAAATTTGTAAAGTAGACTATTGAGAGGGTATGTGAACCACTGTAATTTTTGTAGAATTTATGGTATACTTTTGGTATGTGTTCATTAAATCACCTTGTTATCTAAAATAAATTAAGAAATGCATTAAAAGAATTTATTTGGTCATGGACACTAGGTTTTCTGGTGTTCTTTAGTCATGTGTGACAAGTTGGTAAAGTTGGTTTTGCCTAATTATGTGTTTGCAACATAAGTTAATATTTATTTTCTTGCAAAAGTGGTTTACGGACAGATCTGGGAACCTAGCAAAGTTCTTCATGATAATGTGCTTTGTTGTGAAACTTGTTTATACAAAAGTTGTAGATAATTCATGTATCTAGCTGCTGTTAAAATTTGGTGGTATTTGGCCTTGTAGTTTGTGAGTTATGCCTGTTTAAAGTTGGGTTTCAGAAATGGCTGCTCTCTGTCAATTGTGGACCAGTTTCTATAAATGTACAATTTCGACCTACTTAACTTGTGAATCATGCTATGCTGGTTATAGATGAAATGTAGATAATTGCATTAGCTTTCCAAAATGTCTTCTTGCAAGTCATTTGGATTTGTGTAACTCCAGTTATAGCTAAATCTTGTAGCTGCTATTTGCATGTCCAGAAATTGACAGATTCCAATTATAGTTGTTTGCTTGTATATTGCTAAGTGTGGCTCAAAACTTTGATGATGGTTGAGTTAGAGCACCTGAGATCTTGGGAAACTTGAGTCATGCTTGGTGTTGTCGTCTTCTTTGCTATCGTAGGATGATAAATTGTGCGATATTTAAAGTAGGCAATGCGAAGTGCTTGTGCATGTTAATGTAACCTTGTGCTTGTCTTACTTACTGCATGCGATGCATTGTCTATTGCACTTCCATGTATTCATACACTTGCATATTGCATCTCATCTAGGTACGCTAGATGCACCACGTGAAGGATGCGATGTTGGAGCCAAACCCGAAGACAGCGTTTGATGAATCTATCCCGAAGATGGAAGGACTAAGCAAGTGCTAGGACCTGAGATGTCACCAAGACGGTGCAAGCTAACTGAACTGACTTGTGTCGGATCCCAGGCAAGCCTCGGAGCATATTAAGCCTCCTAATTTCTGAAATGTAGTTACAGTATTATTGTTACATATATATATTGTTGCATTAAGTTTAGGTGTTGGATGCAAACACTTGCTGCATTGGTTATCCAATCCTTGTCCAGATATTGATACCCTGAATCCTATGTAGCTCAGGCTCGTGTAGTGCTTAGCCCTGCTTAAACACGGTAGAAGTCAGGTGATTTCCTGTCACCTACGAGATATAGGAAGATACATATGGCACGGTTGGCTATATTTGCTATCGTGGAAAAGAACCAGTCTTAATTTGAAATGAAGACCGGACGGAGGCTTGCCGGTTTGCAGTGACTCCGTCTGTGTCGATTAAGGATTGAATCTTGGAGCCTTTCCTGTTCATGTTGAACGCATGCCTCTCTCTTAGTTGGCCATGTCCGAAGACCGACCGCGAAGCCGAGTAGCTCACCTCAGGCCGGGAGTCGATAAGTACAAAGTGCTTCTCGGAAGGGAGCCGTAGGCGTGAGTCCAAGGGCAGGTGATTTAAAAGTCCTGATCATCCTGGCAGAAGGGTAATCCCTGAGAGTGCTGGCGCTGATTGAACCCGCGAAGTTGGTTCCTGTGTTGTTCCAAAGGTGACCCACGGCTACCCTTGCTATGTATGCCAGGGTGAGAGTTAGGAATACCCCCTCAGCTGAGTTGTAATTCGATTCGAGTCGCCGTCTCTCCCGGTTAGTGAGAACTTGACGGGCTTATCTCCAATGTAGACACACTAAATAACATAATGGTTCAGAAATGATGATATGATGATGACAGCCTTATTATACCTGCTATGGTTAATATTGATTGCTCCTAATAAGTGAGTGCTCTAGTATAGGTGCTAATCTAATGGATAGGTAAATGATGATAAGCTTGATGCTAAGTTTAACTTGGTCACTATATTCATAAGCTCTTTTATGCAAATGTGTCAAGCTAGCCCACCTCATAAGCCTTGCATGACCCTTGGTGTCTTTTATTTCTGGTTTTGTCGGGTAAGTCTAGCTGAGTACCTTCTCGTGCTCACGGTTTATCCCACCATGTTGCAGGTGAAGTTCTCGGCCTATTGAAGATGGTGGCTAACCACCGATGGGCTCGGTGATTCTATAGTACTTCTCATCTATATGCTTTTGTTGGATGATGTCACTTATGCTAGCAATGTATTTGGAACATATATTAATGTAATCTTTTGAATTCATTTGTAATATTATTTTCTGCTGCAACCCTGCGTATGTGATGTGTATTTGCTTAATCACACGATCTTGGTTGTGATGTTGATTTACCGAGGTCTTTCGGGACACTCGGCGGACTACCGGGTTTATGAGTGAAGGTATGTGTGTGTCAACGTGTTAGCGGAGACAGCCATACTTGATCTTGTATAAATTGGGTGGTTCTGTTACACTAGGCAACCCCACTATGAAGTCCATACAGATATCTTCCCACTTCCAAGATGGAACTGGCAAGGAATGTAATGGACCTGCAGTCTTCATGTGAATCGCTTTGACTCTCTGACAAGTATCACATTTGGCCACATATTGAGCTATTTCTATTTTCATTTAATGGCCGATAGTCAACACATAACCTTAAGGTTTGGTCCTTCTTCTTCACGAAGATAGCAGGGCATCCCCAAGGTGATGAACTGGGTTGAATGAAACCCTAGTCTAACTACTCTTGTAGTTGCATTTTTAATTCTGCTAGTTCTTTGGGTGGCATTCTATATGCTCTTCTGGACACAGGTGCCATTCCTGGTTTTAGGTCAATTCTAAACTCCACATCTTGGTCTAGTGGCAGTCCAGGCAGATCATTAGGAAAAACATCCATAAATTCACATACCATAGGAATGTTCTCGGCTTCTTCCACAGTAGTTGCACAGACTGTTCCAACTATACTCTTAGGAAAGGGAAGTTGGATGAGAAGTTGGGTTTTGCTGCTAGGTACATTTACTCTTATGGTTCTACGTAGGACATCTATGATAGCCCCGTGTTGAGTTAACCAGTTCATACCAAGGATCACATCTATATCTTGATCCTTTAATATCAGCATGTTGGTAGGGAACTCATGTCCTCCCAAATCAATAGGTACATGCTGAACTGAACTATCTCCCTTGTACAGAGTCGTCCCCCGGGCGACTGTATATGATATGGTTCTTTTGTTTCCCCAATAGTTATCCCATGCTTCACAACAAATGTACGATTGATGAATGTATGGGATGCACCGGAATCAAATAAGGTAATTGCAGGGTGCTTAGCAATGGGAAACATACCAATCATTGCTGGTTCTCCTTCTGGAATAGATTTCACCTGAGTATAGAAGACCCTTCCAGATTTCTTCTCAGCCTGACCTTTCTGACTATTCTGAGCATTGCCCTTGTACTGATTCTAAGCTTGTGTAACAGGGGCTTTAGGTACATTAGGATTACTCTTCCTGGGATACGGACATTCTCGGGAAAAGTGTCCGGTTTTACCACAATTATAACTTTGATAATTGTGATTTTGGGAAGTAGTAGTGCAGTTTGTATTGTTTGTATTAATTTGCAGCTGCGGTGCTTGATTAGGATAAGGCGTATTAGTTGTAGGGCGAATAAAGATTTGCTGCCTGCTTTGGCTTTGTTGTGGGCGGAATGGTGCACGGCCATGATTCTGAGGATGGTAGACCACCTTTTGACGCTTTCCACTCGACGATCCGGAAGCAAATGCTCTCTTTTTCTTCGCCTCCTTGTGTCGGCGGTAATTCTCCTCTGAAGCGATAGCAATGTTGACAGTCTCATGATAAGTTGCATTGCCAAAAGTTGCCATCATGGTCTGAAGTTTGGTGTTCAGACCTCTCTTGAAATGATTCTTCTTCTTCCTGTCAGTATTCACATACTCGATAGCATACTACGACAGGTGATTGAAACGCCCAACATAGTGCATCATCGGGTGCTCCCCTTGCTTAAGAGCCAGGAACTCTTCTAACTTCATGGTCATCACACCATCTAGAATATAGTGTGCCCTGAAGGCATCCTTAAACTCCATCCAGGTGATTTGGTGACCAGCGGGCTGTACAGCTACCAAATTTGCCCACCAGGCACCAGCAGCTCCTCGGAGTTGCTGTGCCACAAACCTTGGTTTCTGAATCTTGGTACAGCGAATCAGCTCAAACTTTTGCTCCATTGTCCGGAGCCAATCGTCAGCTTCTAAAGGCTCTTCTGCCTTAGAGAACATAGGCGGACGTGTGTCAGTAAAATCAATATAGGTTGTCTCGTCATTTCCATTATTACAGCGGCCATGATTAGGGTATGGTGCTTGTTGGTTCTGAGCCATTTCCCTTAACAACCTAGCATTCTCGGCCGTTGCATAAACAAGTGCAGATATGGCATCTGCCATAGTCGGAGGCATTGGTGGAGGATTTGGGACTTCATCATTGTCTTGCGAAGTACTTGCACCAGTTCGAGTGTTAATACGAGGCATCTGTCAGAGAGACACATTTATTTACATTATTATTTTTATTGAAAGCAGTTAAAAGGTTTCATGCTACAAAGGGTTTCTTATTTATGTTACATGTCTTGTATCCCACAAGACAACCCTGGTTTACTAGAAAAGCAGTAAAGGAACTATTTCTATTCCAAGCTATTAGTCATCGGTGTCCGTGTCCATATGGGACTCAACCTCATCTTCATCAGAAAAGTACACTAACTCCTCAGGATCCTCCTCTTCTTCATTCTCGACTTCTCCTAGATCTACAATCATTTCTTCATCTGTAACTTCACCATCCCTATGAGGAGGATGAAGTTGAGCGTACATCATGTGGACATTCTCGTGAAGAATGGCGTTATCCATCTCCAGGTCTTCTACGTAGAACTCCAACTCATGGATGCATTCATTGGCCGCATCCTCTCGTGTCCAGGTTTCATTCCGCAACTCGGTATTCTTGGTGATGTCCCTTTCCATTTCCGCCAGCTTCTCTTGATCTTTGGCATGAGCTCGACGAAGAGTGTTGAGCTCCTTGGTAAGGTTCTCAATGTTAGCGGGATTGCTTGAAGATCCTTCATCTCCAAGGGTCTTGGAACTCCCTTCACCAAGCTCACGGTTACGCGGTGCCAACTGGTGACGAGGGACTCCGTGAGGTCCAGTGGACTTGCGTGCGGTTATCTTAGTCTTTGCCATAGCCTATAGAAGTTAGGGTAGGACTATAAGGATAGCTTGAGGATAATAGAGGTTAGCAAGAATGGGATTGACATTACTTACCCAACCACTTTTAAGGGGAATTATTATGCAAGGTGTTCAAGCATGATGCATGAATCGATCTTACGAATCCGAGTACAAAAGATTTATACAATCAAAAGTACTAAATTTTTAATACATAGGACAAACCTAATCATATTATCCGCCACAAACTTTCAAATAAGATAGGATTGAGGCTAGATCAGAGGTAAGAAGAAAGAAATTTGAACTTTAAAATATCCAGTTTAATTTCTTTGATCTAAATCCGTTTGAAGGTTTTCAAAAGTAACCTACAATGATCTTAGATAGGACCTGCTCTGATACCAGCTGTGGCAGAACCTCCTAAGAAATCGGCCCACGTGCACCTATTGATGTCTCAACAGACCGCTGATAGCGTACACGAGTTCCCAACAACTTAACAGGTCTGTCGGGTGTCCTCGGGAAACCCAAATCATCCACGAATCTTTTACAAACAGGATCCCAATCACAGTCATTGCAGATTACAACAGTTTTCACTATACATACCAGAGATTATAAAGCGGAAGACTTAAGTTTTAATATTACAAACCAGTTGCTTCAAACTTACAAAACCATGAGTGTCATACAACCATAGTAGCGGGATAATATTATATTAACATTATTTATTTCATATAAACTAGTGCCTTGTCCAAAGGCCATTCATCATTCCTCATCGTCATCAACTTCAAACACTGACAGGCAGCAGGGACCAAAACAAGCCTGCGCATGCGACTCACCTGCAACAAGGGTTAACTGTAACATCCTAATGGGCCAAAGTCGGTCCAATCCAATCCAGTTGTGGGCCGGTGGTACTGTAGCAGAATGGGACGGCTACTGGAGCATCCGAACTCCCGGGGGGTTACTGTAGATCGAGCACTGTTCAAATTCGGATGTACTGTAGACCGAAAAATGGGACGGCCAAATTTGGATGTACTGTTCATGGGTGCTGTAGCACCACGAAAAACACTGTACAGCCAGGTTTAGTACCATACTGGAAACTCAGGATTCGCCAGATCAACTTAAATACCAGGGCCAGGGACGCGTAATAACCTTCGGTTAACCGTTTTGAACAAAGCGAGGACAAAAGTTCAAGCGGGTTGCTACGCGGATCGGACCACTCCTAGGAAGAGTGGGCCGGGGCCATGTATGTTGGGACTAGACGTTACATTAACAAACCCTGAGTACAAAAGTACTCAACAAGACTGACCCGACCAAAAAGGGCGAAGGTCTTAGAGATGCAGGTGTTGGGTCAAGGTAAGGATGTTGAAAGATTCAAAAGTTCTTTGCCAAAAGCTTACTATTCTTAATCCTAGTTTCAAGTTTTACCCCTAAGTACTTTAGTTCATTATCTCCAACCAAGTGTTCATATCCCATGTTCCAATCCTTCTCATTCCATTCTTTTTCGCATGTTTTAGTAATTCACCAGTCCTGCATTGCTTCTGTAATGAATTGAGTCTCCATATCCACGGAGCACCGGCAATTCGAATTGATTCAAGTCCCAGCTGGGGATTCCTTATCACACGACATATGTAGAACTTAATCTTGCATATATCAACCTCGCTACCGGATCCTCCTATACTAAGCTGTCTCCACGCCACCCGAGAGCACAACACGCCTCAAATCCGGCCACATTCAAGCCACGAGGGTACACGCTACTCCCGCCATCTCACCACTCCCAGTGCGTGGGCATTCATCTTAGTATTGGATTAGCCGAAGTAGGCTTACCAGAGTATGTGACCAGTACTACAAAGTGTCTCATTCAGAAGATCCACAATGAGTGGCCTTTAAGCGACATAGTCGGCAACATTACCCAACATTCAAGATAAGCCACCCGACTAGTCTCTAGTTCATTCTATCTTCTTTCTTTCTTTCTTTCTTTGGCCAGTATGCCATCTTTGATTGTATCCAAACTTTTACTTTGAAAGCCTACCACAAAGCATACTAAGCAATTCTACGCCTTTATAAATGAAATCATCTTCAAGGATGGTGAACAATTAACAAGGTAGGCAATGCATCAAGTAGGTAACATTTGAATAAATCAACTTAATGCAATAAGTAACATAGGTGATAAACTTTTCAAAGTAAACAAGGTAATGGTTTAATGCATAAACCGGGGCTTGCTTTCGTTGACGATATCGGGTTCCGGATCAGTACCCCAATTATCGAATCCCGTGACAATCGGGGATTCTTCCACAACTTGCTCAACTAGAATCATTTCACTCTCGGATTCTACACAAAATAATAACATATGCTTCAACATGATGATAATGTAAACATGATGCTTCCATGGTTCATGAAATACAATAACACCTTGAATACAATTTTACTTCGCGGTATAGTTGCAAGTCAACAAAACTACTTGACACTAACATCTAGGGTTTATGACCTAATTGACTTGACCAAATTGATCTTGAAACCCTACTGGTCACACAACATGACCCAAACAAGATCAAACCCTAACCCTAACACTTACGGTTTGCTTTTATTCATTTTTGAATTAATTTGGAAATAATCCCAAAAATAAACTTGTTCTAAATGACCTCAAAATTTTATGTAAGCTTCCTCATGACAAATTAGTGTAGCCAAATAAATTTCATAATTTTTGGAGCTATACAGAGACCTACAAAAATTATGGAAATTGCATTTATCAATTAATTGACTGAATTTTTGAACATTAAAATTTTATTCAAATTTCAAGTTTTATATTTTTCCTAAATAATATTCATCATAGAGAGGTCACACAAAAATTTTCATAATTTTTGGAGCTCTAAACAAATCTACACAAAAATAACAAAAATAGACACTATTCATCCATTTCTGAAAATAGAAAAATTCCATTTGAACTATACAGTCGCTGACATACGGGACCCAGAGATCAAACAAAAGACTTAGAAAGGATCAGCAGCTCACCCCGAACTTGTTGAAGCAAAGAACGAGACCGGAGGAGCTATAGTGACGCGGGTCGACGGTGACAGCGGTCACGGCGGAGCAAACTTCATCGGCAACGGAGTTTCGGTGACTGCAGTGAGCAAAACGACCAAGCAAGAACGGATTACGCATCACAGCATCGAGACGAAGCTGTAGAGATCACAAGCAAGGGCAACAGCTCACCGGATGACGCTGGCCGTGGTGAAATGGAGCTTCGGTCGAGGTCGCCGGCCACGAGGAAGAAGAGTCGCTAGCGGCGGTTCTCGGTGGACTCAGACAACCTCAGTTGGTGGGATGGGTTTGGAAGGAAGAGACAGAGTTGGAACACTGCTTTCCCGAAGCTGGTTTGGGCCGAGGAAGCGAGGAGAGCTCGCCGGAGCTAAGGCGGCGGCGTCGGGAAACAGAGGAGAGAAATCAAAGTCGACGACGGCATCGGAGCTTTATAGCGCGACCAAGAGTGCGAGGGAACGACACGCAGTGAGCTGCTCGTGCCAGCGTGAAGCCGAGGGTGGCCACGGACGCGCCTAGAAGGCCGGAGAACGGACGCCGGCGGTGGGGCGGTGGTCGTGCTACTATTCCGAATAATTACAGATTTGCCACTGAGTTCATTTTGCAAATTACTCTCAAATTTTCTAAAGAAGATGAAAATCTCCAAAAATAAAAGTTGCTCAACTTTTCAAACTCTACAACTTTGCTTCAAGGAATATTTTCAAATTCTGCCTCCATTTTAAAATTTGAATTTGGGGTGCATTTGAGCATTTGAATCATTTCAAAATTACTCCAAACTTTATATGTAAACTTGAAAAACTTTGAATACCAAAGTTGATCCTTATTAACTAAGCTTCAACTTTGCTTTGTGTCACAACCCAAAATTCCAAATGGATTTTAAAATAGACAAAAGGGGCAAAAAGGACTTTTATAATTGGAATTTGAATTCAACTTTGATTTGTTTACCTTTTGACTTAACTTTGATTTTTGACCAGTAACATGGCCCATTAGGGTTATTTGAGGCAATTAACACATGGTCTCACATGATCACATGAATTTTGACTCTTGTGGTCATGATCTTTATTTAGGGTTTTGAATCACATCACATAAAATAAAAACATTATGAAATAAAGCTTATTTAGTGAATGCATTCAACATTTTCTACTTTATGAATGCTTTGCAATGCATATGATGACATGTCAAATTTTAATGATAGGTCAAACCACCAGAGGTGTTACATTGTAGTACCATCTGGTGCAGCCAAAATGATTTTCGAGACTATGGTATGTTCGGCGCAAACCATGCACCTATCTCGCGCGGAGACAAACACTATCCCTAGACGGACCAAAACAAGCTTCAACTTGACATACATTACCTTGGAGTACCATCCGGGTGTGCCCAAAGCGATTTCCACGCCCGTGTTACATTCGGTGCAAACCGTGCACCTATCTTGCGCCGAGGTTAACACTATCTCCAGATGGATCGAAACGAGCTTCCTCTAGACCAACATTAGCTACGCGTACCATCGAGTGTGCCCAAAATGATTTCCGTGCCCGAGGTACATTCGGCGCAAAGCATGCACCTATCATGCGCCGAAACTAACACTACCTCCACATGACTCACAACACCTAGGAGTACCATCGGGTGTGCCCAAAATGATTTCCATGCCTGAGGTACATTCGGTGCAAACCGTGCACCTATCTTGTGCCAGGACTAATAGTATCTCGAAATGGACCGAAACAAGCTTCCACTTGACATACATTACCTAGGTGTACCATCGGGTGTGCCCAAATCAATTTCCATGCCCATGGTACACTCAGCGCAAACCGGCACCTTATCTTGCGTCGAGATTAAATGTATCTCCAAACGGATCGAAACAAGTTTCCACCTGACCCATGTCACATAGAAGTACCATCGGCTGCGGCCAAAATGATTTCCGAGCCTGTGTGCGTTCGGCGCAAACCGTGCATCTATCTTGCGTCGTGATTAACACTATCTCCAAATGGACCGGAACGAGTTTCCACATGACCAACGTCACGTAAGAGTACCATCGGTTGCGCCCAAAATGATTTCCAAGCCTATGGTATGTTCGGCGCAAACCATACACCTATAATGCGTCGAGATTAACACTATCTCCAAACGGACCAAAACGAGCTTCCACATGACTCACGTCACCAAGGAGTACCATCGGGTGTGCCCAAAATGATTTCCAAGCCTATGGTGCGTTCATCTTAAACCGTGCACCTATCTTGCGCTGAGATTAACACTATGTCTAAATGGATTGAAATGAGCTTTGACTTGACCCTCGTCCCTAGGAGTACCATCGGGTGCAGCCAAAATGATTTCTGAGCTTATGGTACGTTCGGCGCAAACCATGCACCTATCTCGCGCGGAGACTAACTCTATCCCCAGACGGACCAAAACAAGCTTCAACTTGACATACATTACCCTGGAGTACCATCCGGGTGTGCCCAAAGCGATTTCCATGCCCGTGTTACATTTGGTGCAAACCGTGCACCTATCTTGCGCCAAGATTAACACTATCTCTAGATGGATCGAAATGAGCTTCCTCTTGACCAACATTAGCTAGGAGTACCATCGGGTGTGCCCAAAATGATTTCCGTGCCCGAGGTACATTCGGTGCAAAGCGTGCACCTATCTTGCGCCGAAACTAACACTACCTCCACATGACTCACGACACCTAGGATTACCATCGGGTGTGCCCAAAATGATTTCCATGCCTAGGTACATTCGGTGCAAACCGTGCACCTATCTTGAGCCAGGACTAATAGTATCTCGAAACGGACCGAAACAAGCTTCCAATTGACATACATTACCTAGGTGTACCATCGGGTGTGCCCAAATCTATTTCCTTGCCCATGGTACACAAAGCGCAAACCGGGCACCTATCTTGTGTCAAGATTAAAAGTATCTCCAATTGGATCGAAGTGAGTTTCCTCCGGACCCACGTCACGTAGAAGTACCATCGGTTGCGGCCAAAATGATTTCCGAGCCTATGTGCATTCGGCGCAAACCGTGCATCTATCTTGCGTCGTGATTAACACTATCTCCAAATGGACCGGAACGAGTTTTCACTTGACTAACCTCACGTAGGAGTACCATCAGTTGCGCCCAAAATGATTTCTAAGCCTATGGTACGTTCCGCTCAAACCGTGCACCTATCATGCGTTGAGATTAACACTATCTCCAAACGGACCAAAACGAGCTTGCACATGACTCACGTCACTAAGGGGTACCCTCAGGTGGGCCCAAAATGATTTCCAAGCCTATGGTGCGTTCGGCGCAAACCGTGCAGCTATCTTGAGTTGTGATTAAAACTATCTCCGAATGGATCAAAACGAGTTTCCACTTGACCCACATCACGTAGGAGTACCTTTGGTTGCGCCCAAAATGATTTCCAAGCCTTTTCTATGTTCAGCGCAAACCATCACCTATCATGCATCAAGATTAACACTATCTCCAAACGGACCAAAACGAGCTTCCACATCACTCACGTCACCTAGGAGTACCATCAGGTGTGCCCAAAATGATTTCCAAGCCTATGTGCATTCAGCGCAAACCATGCACCTATCTTGCGCTGAGATTAACACTATGTCTAAATGGACAGAAATGAGCTTTGACTTGACCCTCGTCCCTAGGAGTACCATCGGGTGCAGCCAAAATGATTTTCGAGCCTATGGTACGTTCAGCGCAAACCATGCACCTATCTCGCGTGGAGACTAACACTATCCCCGGACGGACCAAAACAAGCTTCAACTTAACATACATTACCCTGGAGTACCATCCGGGTGTGCCCAAAGCGATTTCCACGCCCGTGTTACATTCAGTGCAAACCGTGCTCCTATCTTGCGCCGAGATTTGTTACTATCTCTAGATGGATCGAAACGAGCTTCCTCTTGACCAACATTAGCTAGGAGTACCATCGGTGTGCCCAAAATGATTTCCGTGCCCGAGGTACATTTCGGCGCAAAGCGTGCACCTATCTTGTGCCGAAAGTAACACTACCTCCACATGACTCACAACACATAGGTGTACCATCGGGTGTGCCCAAAATGATTTCCATGCCCATGGTACACTCAGCGCAAACCGGGCACCTATCTTGCGCCGAGATTAAAAGTATCTCCAAACAGACCGAAACAAGCTTCCACTTGACATACATTACCTAGGTGTACCATCGGGTGTGCCCAAATCAATTTCCTTGCCCATGGTACACTTAGCGCAAACCGGGCACCTATCTTGTGCCGAGATTAAAAGTATCTCCAAATGGATCGAAACGAGTTTCCACCTGACCCACGTCACGTAGAAGTACCATCGGTTGCGGCCAAAATGATTTCCGAGCCTATGTGCGTTCGGTGCAAACCGCGCATCTATCTTGCGTCGTGATTTACACTATCTCCAAATGGACCGGAACGAGTTTCCACTTGACCAACCTCACGTAGAAGTACCATCGGTTGTGCCCAAAATGATTTCCAAGCCTATGGTACGTTCCACGCAAACCGTGCACCTATCATGCGTTGAGATTAACACTATCTCCAAATGGACCAAACCGAGCTTCCACATGACTCACGTCACCAAGGAGTACCATCGGGTGTGCCCAAAATGATTTCCAAGTCTATGGTGCGTTCGGTGCAAACCATGCAGCTATCTTGAGTCGTGATTAAAACTATCTCCAAATGGATCAAAACGAGTTTCCACTTGACCCACATCACGTAGAAGTACCTTCGGTTGTGCCCAAAATGATTTCCAAGCCTTTTCTATGTTCGGCGCAAACCGTGCACCTATCATGCGTTGAGATTAATACTATCTCCAAACGGACCGAAACTAGCTTCCACATCACTCACGTCACCTTGGAGTACCATCAGGTGTGCCCAAAATGATTTCCATCCCCGTGGTACATTCGGCGCAAACCGTGCACCAATCTTGCGCTGAGATTAACACTATCTCTAAATGGACTGAAATGAGCTTTGACTTCACCCTCGTCCCTTGTAGTACCATCTGGTGCAGCCAAAATGATTTCTGAGCCTATGGTACGTTCGGCGCAAACCATGCACCTATCTCGCGCGGAGACTAACACTATCCCCAGACGGACCAAAACAAGCTTCAACTTGACATACATTACCCTGGAGTACCATCCGGGTGTGCCCAAAGCGATTTCCACGCCCGTGTTACATTCGGTGCAAACCGTGCTCCTATCTTGCGCCGAGATTTGTTACTATCTCCAGATGGATCGAAACGAGCTTCCTCTTGACCAACATTAGCTAGGAGTACCATCGGTGTGCCCAAAATGATTTCCGTGCCCGAGGTACATTCGGCGCAAAGCGTGCACCTATCTTGTGCCGAAAGTAACACTACCTCCACATGACTCACAACACATAGGTGTACCATCGGGTGTGCCCAAATCAATTTCCTTGCCCATGGTACACTCAGCGCAAACCGGGCACCTATCTTGCGTCGAGATTAAAAGTTTCTCCAAACGGATCAAAACGAGTTTCCACCTGACCCATGTCACGTAGCCGTACCATCGGTTGCGGCCAAAATGATTTCTGAGCCTGTGTGCGTTCGACGCAAACCGTGCATCTATCTTGTGTCATGATTAACACTATCTCCAAATGGACCAGAACGAGTTTCCACTTGACCAACGTCACGTAGGAGTACCATCGGTTGCGCCCAAAATGATTTCCAAGCCTATGGTATGTTCGGTGCAAACCATGCACCTATCATACGTCGAGATTAACACTATGTCCAAACGGACCAAAACGAGCTTCCACATGACTCACGTCACCAAGGAGTACCATCGAGTGTGCCCAAAATGATTTCCAAGCCTATGGTGCGTTCAGCGCAAACCGTGCACCTATCTTGCGCTGAGATTAACACTCTGTCTAAATGGACTAAAATGAGCTTTGACTTGACCCTCGTCCCTAGGAGTACCATCGGGTGCAGCCAAAATGATTTTCGAGCCTATGGTACGTTCAGCGCAAACCATGCACCTATCTCGCGTGGAGACTAACACTATACCCGGACGGACCAAAACAAGCTTCAACTTAACATACATTACCCTGGAGTACCATCCGGGTGTGCCCAAAGCGATTTCCACGCCCGTGTTACATTCGGTGCAAACCATGCTCCTATCTTGCGACGAGATTTGTTACTATCTCCAGGTGGATCGAAACGAGCTTCCTCTTGACCAACATTAGCTAGGAGCACCATCGGGTGTGCCCAAAATGATTTCCGTGCCTGAGGTACATTCAGCGCAAAGCGTGCACCTATCTACGCCAAAACTAACACTACCTCCACATGACTCACGACACCTAGGAGTACCATCGGGTGTGCCCAAAATGATTTCCATGCCTGAGGTACATTCGGCGCAAACCGTGCACCTATCTTGCGTCAGGACTAATAGTATCTCGAAACGGACCGAAACTTGCTTCCACTTGACATACATTAGCTAGGTGTACCATCGAGTGTGGCCAAATCAATTTCCTTGCCCATGGTACACTCAGCGCAAACCGGGCACCTATCTTGCGTCGAGATTAAAAGTTTCTCCAAATGGATCGAAACGAGTTTCCACCTGACCCATGTCACGTAGCCGTACCATCGGTTGCGGCCAAAATGATTTCTGAGCCTGTGTGCGTTCGACGCAAACCGTGCATCTATCTTGCGTTGTGATTAACACTATCTCCAAATGGACCGGAACGAGTTTCCACTTGACCAACGTCACGTAGGAGTACCATCGGTTGCGCCCAAAATGATTTCCAAGCCTATGGTATGTTCGGTGCAAACCATGCACCTATCATGCATCGAGATTAACACTATGTCCAAACGGACCAAAACGAGCTTCCACATGACTCACGTCACCAAGGAGTACCATCGAGTGTGCCCAAAATGATTTCCAAGCCTATGGTGCGTTCAGCGCAAACCGTGCACCTATCTTGCGCTGAGATTAACACTCTGTCTAAATGGACTAAAATGAGCTTTGACTTGACCCTCGTCCCTAGGAGTACCATCGGGTGCAGCCAAAATGATTTCCGAGCCTATGGTACGTTCGGCGCAAACCATGCACCTATCTCGCGCGGAGACTAACACTATCCCCAGACGGACCAAAACAAGCTTCAACTTGACATACATTACCCTGGAGTACCATCCGGGTGTGCCCAAAGCGATTTCCACGCCCGTGTTACATTCGGTGCAAACCGTGCACCTATCTTGCGCCGAGATTAACACTATCTCCAGATGGATCGAAACGAGCTTCCTCTTGACCAACATTAGCTAGCAGTACCATCGGGTGTGCCCAAAATGATTTCCGTGCCCGAGGTACATTTGGCGCAAAGCGTGCACCTATCTTGCGCCGAAACTAACACTACCTCCACATGACTCACGACACCTAGGAGTACCATCGGGTGTGCCCAAAATGATTTCCATGCCTGAGGTACATTCGGCGCAAACCGTGCACCTATCTTGCGTCAGGACTAATAGTATCTCGAAACGGACCGAAACTTGCTTCCACTTGACATACATTAGCTAGGTGTACCATCGAGTGTGGCCAAATCAATTTCCTTGCCCATGGTACACTCAGCGCAAATCGGGCACCTATCTTGCGTCGAGATTAAAAGTTTCTCCAAATGGATCGAAACGAGTTTCCACCTGACCCATGTCACGTAGCCGTACCATCGGTTGCGGCCAAAATGATTTCTGAGCCTGTGTGCGTTCGACGCAAACCGTGCATCTATCTTGCGTCGTGATTAACACTATCTCCAAATGGACCGGAACGAGTTTCCACTTGACCAACGTCACGTAGGAGTACCATCGGTTGCGCCCAAAATGATTTCCAAGCCTATGGTATGTTCGGTGCAAACCATGCACCTATCATGCATCGAGATTAACACTATGTCCAAACGGACCAAAACGAGCTTCCACATGACTCACGTCACCAAGGAGTACCATCGAGTGTGCCCAAAATGATTTCCAAGCCTATGGTGCGTTCAGCGCAAACCGTGCACCTATCTTGCGCTGAGATTAACACTCTGTCTAAATGGACTAAAATGAGCTTTGACTTGACCCTCGTCCCTAGGAGTACCATCGGGTGCAGCCAAAATGATTTCCGAGCCTATGGTACGTTCGGCGCAAACCATGCACCTATCTCGCGCGGAGACTAACACTATCCCCAGACGGACCAAAACAAGCTTCAACTTGACATACATTACCCTGGAGTACCATCCGGGTGTGCCCAAAGCGATTTTCACGCCCGTGTTACATTCGGTGCAAACCGTGCTCCTATCTTGCGCCGAGATTTGTTACTATCTCCAGGTGGATCGAAACGAGCTTCCTCTTGACCAACATTAGCTAGGAGCACCATCGGGTGTGCCCAAAATGATTTCCGTGCCTGAGGTACATTCAGCGCAAAGCGTGCACCTATCTGCGCCAAAACTAACACTACCTCCACATGACTCACGACACCTAGGAGTACCATCGGGTGTGCCCAAAATGATTTCCATGCCTGAGGTACATTCGGCGCAAACCGTGCACCTATCTTGCGCCAGGATTAATCGTATCTCGAAACGGACCGAAACAAGCTTCTACTTGACATACATTACCTAGTTGTACCATCGGGTGTGGCCAAATCAATTTCCTTGCCCATGGTACACTCAACTCAAACCAGGCACCTATCTTGCGCCGAGATTAAAAGTATCTCCAAACGGATCGAAACGAGTTTCGACATGACCCACGTCACGTAGAAGTACCATCGGCTACAGCCAAAATGATTTCCGAGCCTATGTGCGTTCGGCGCAAACCATGCATCTATCTTGCCTCGTGATTAACACTATCTCCAAATGGACCGGAACGAGTTTCCACTTGACCAACGTCACATAGGAGTACCATCGGTTGCGCCCAAAATGATTTTCAAGTCTATGGTATGTTCGGCGCAAACCGTGCACCTATCATGCGTTGAGATTAACACTATCTCCAAACGGAGCAAAACGAGCTTCCACATGACTCACGTCACCAAGGAGTACCATCGGGTGTGCCCAAAATGATTTCCAAGCCTATGGTGCGTCCGGCGCAAACCGTGCACCTATCTTGAGTCGTGATTAAAACAATCTCCGAATGGATCAAAACGAGTTTCCACTTGTCCCACATCACGTAGGAGTACCTTCGATTGCACCCAAAATGATTTCCAAGCCTTTTCTATGTTCGGCTCAAACCATGCACCTATCATGCGTCGAGACTAACATTATCTCCAAACGGACCGAAACGAGCTTCCACATCACTCACGTCACCTTGGAGTACCATCAGGTGTGCCCAAAATGATTTCCATGACCGTGGTACATTCGGCGCAAACCGTGCACCTATCTTGCACTGAGATTAACACTATCTCTAAATGGACTAAAAGGATGAGCATTGACTTGACCCTCGTCCCTAGGAGTACCATCGTGCGCAGCCAAAATGATTTCCGAGCCTATGGTACGCTCGGCGCAAAACCATGCACCTATCTCGCGCGGAGACTAACACTATCCCAGACGGACCAAAACAAGCTTCAACTTGACATACATGACCACAGGTACCATCCGGGTGTGCCCAAAGCGATTTCCACGCCCGTGTTACATTCGGTGCAAACCATGCACCTATCTTGCGCCGAGATTAACACTATCTCCGTGATGGATCGAAACGAGCTTCCTCTTGACCAACATTAGCTAGCAGCACCATCGGTGTGCCCAAAATGATTTCCGTGTTCGAGGTACATTTGGCGCAAAGCGTGCACTATCTCTTCTCGCGCCTAACTAACACTACCTCCACATGACTCACGACACCTAGGAGTACCATCGGGTGTGCCCAAAATGATTTCCATGCCTGAGGTACATTCGGCGCAAACCGTGCACCTATCTTGCGCCAGGATTAATCGTATCTCGAAACGGACCGAAACAAGCTTCTACTTGACATACATTACCTAGTTGTACCATCGGGTGTGGCCAAATCAATTTCCTTGCCCATGGTACACTCAACTCAAACCGGGCACCTATCTTGCGCCGAGATTAAAAGTATCTCCAAACGGATCGAAACGAGTTTCGACATGACCCACGTCACGTAGAAGTACCATCGGCTACAGCCAAAATGATTTCCGAGCCTATGTGCGTTCGGCGCAAACCATGCATCTATCTTGCCTCGTGATTAACACTATCTCCAAATGGACCGGAACGAGTTTCCACTTGACCAACGTCACATAGGAGTACCATCGGTTGCGCCCAAAATGATTTTCAAGTCTATGGTATGTTCGGCGCAAACCGTGCACCTATCATGCGTTGAGATTAACACTATCTCCAAACGGAGCAAAACGAGCTTCCACATGACTCACGTCACCAAGGAGTACCATCGGGTGTGCCCAAAATGATTTCCAAGCCTATGGTGCGTCCGGCGCAAACCGTGCACCTATCTTGAGTCGTGATTAAAACAATCTCCGAATGGATCAAAACGAGTTTCCACTTGTCCCACATCACGTAGGAGTACCTTCGATTGCACCCAAAATGATTTCCAAGCCTTTTCTATGTTCGGCTCAAACCATGCACCTATCATGCGTCGAGACTAACATTATCTCCAAACGGACCGAAACGAGCTTCCACATCACTCACGTCACCTTGGAGTACCATCAGGTGTGCCCAAAATGATTTCCATGACCGTGGTACATTCGGCGCAAACCGTGCACCTATCTTGCACTGAGATTAACACTATCTCTAAATGGACTAAAAGGAGCATTGACTTGACCCTCGTCCCTAGGAGTACCATCGTGTGCAGCCAAAATGATTTCCGAGCCTATGGTACGTTCGGCGCAAACCATGCACCTATCTCGCGCGGAGACTAACACTATCCCCAGACGGACCAAAACAAGCTTCAACTTGACATACATGACCCTGGAGTACCATCTGGGTGTGCCCAAAGCGATTTCCACGCCCGTGTTACATTCGGTGCAAACCGTGCACCTATCTTGCGCCGAGATTAACACTATCTCCAGATGGATCGAAACGAGCTTCCTCTTGACCAACATTAGCTAGCAGTACCATCGGGTGTGCCCAAAATGATTTCCGTGCCCGAGGTACATTTGGCGCAAAGCGTGCACCTATCTTGCGCCGAAACTAACACTACCTCCACATGACTCACGACACCTAGGAGTACCATCGGGTGTGCCCAAAATGATTTCCATGCCTGAGGTACATTCGGCGCAAACCGTGCACCTATCTTGTGCCAGGATTAATCGTATCTCGAAACGGACCGAAACAAGCTTCTACTTGACATACATTACCTAGTTGTACCATCGGGTGTGGCCAAATCAATTTCCTTGCCCATGGTACACTCAACTCAAACCGGGCACCTATCTTGCGCCGAGATTAAAAGTATCTCCAAACGGATCGAAACGAGTTTCGACATGACCCACGTCACGTAGAAGTACCATCGGCTGCGGCCAAAATGATTTCCGAGCCTATGTGCATTCGGCGCAAATTATGCATCTGTCTTGCGTCGTGATTAACACTATCTCCAAATGGACCGGAACGAGTTTCCACTTGACCAACCTCACGTAGGAGTACCATCGGTTGCGCCCAAAATGATTTCCAAGCCTATGGTATGTTCTGCGCAAACCGTGCACCTATCATGCGTTGAGATTAACACTATCTCCAAACGGACCAAAACAAGCTTCCACATCACTCACGTCACCTAGGAGTACCCTCAGGTGTGCCCAAAATGATTTCCATGCCCGTGATACATTCAGCGCAAACCGTGCACCTATCTTGCACTGAGATTAACACTATCCCTAAATGGACTAAAATGAGCTTTGACTTGACCCTCGTCCCTTGTAGTACCATCTAGTGCAGCCAAAATGATTTCCGAGCCTATGGTACGTTCAGCGCAAACCATGCAGCTATCTCGCGCGAACACAAACATTATCCCCAGACGGACCAGAACAAGCTTCAACTTAACATACATTACCCTGGAGTACCATCCGGGTGTGCCCAAAGCGATTTCCACGCCCGTGTTACATTCGGTGCAAACCGTGCACCTATCTTGGGCTGAGATTCACACTATCTCTAGATGGATCGAAACGAGCTTCCTCTTGACCAACATTAGCTAGGAGTACCATCGGGTATTCCCAAAATGATTTCCGTGCCCGAGGTACATTCGGTGCAAAGCGTGCACCTATCTTGCACCGAAACTAACACTACCTCCACATGACTCACGACACCTAGGAGTACCATCGGTTGCAGCCAAAATGATTTCTGAGCCTATGTGTGTTCGGCACAAACCGGGCATCTATCTTGCGTCGTGATTAACACTATCTCCAAATGGACCGAAACGAGTTTCCACTTGACCAATGTCACGTAGGAGTACCATCGTTTGCGCCCAAAATGATTTTCAAGCCTATGGTATGTTCGGCTCAAACCGTGCACCTATCATGCATTGAGATTATAACTATCTCCAAACGGACCAAAACGAGCTTCCACATGACTCACGTCACCAAGCAGTACCATCGGGTGTGCCCAAAATGATTTCCAAGCCTATGGTACGTCCGGCGCAAACCGTGCACCTATCATGAGTTGTGATTAAAACAATCTCCGAATGGATCAAAACGAGTTTCCACTTGTCCCACATCACGTAGGAGTACCTTCGGTTGCACCCAAAATGATTTCCAAGCCTTTTCTATGTTCGGCTCAAACCATGCACCTATCATGCGTCGAGATTAACACTATCTCCAAACGGACCGAAACGAGCTTCCACATCACTCACGTCACCTTGGAGTACCATCAGGTGTGCCCAAAATGATTTCCATGACCGTGGTACATTCGGCGCAAACCGTGCACCTATCTTGCACTGAGATTAACACTATCTCTAAATGGACTGAAAGGAGCTTTGACTTGACCCTCGTCCCTAGGAGTACTATCGGGTGCAGCCAAAATGATTTCCAAGCCTATGGTACGTTCGGCGCAAACCATGCATCTATCTCGCATGGAGACTAACACTATCCCCAGACAGACCAAAACAAGCTTCAACTTGACATACATTACCCTGGAGAAACATCCGGGTGTGCCCAAAGCGATTTCCACGCCCGTGTTACATTCGGTGCAAACCGTGCACCTATCTTGCGCCGAGATTAACACTATCTCCAGATGGATCGAAACGAGCTTCCTCTTGACCAACATTAGCTAGGAGTACCATCGGGTGTGCCCAAAATGATTTCTGTGCCCGAGGTACATTCGGCGCAAAGCGTGCACCTATCTTGCGCCGAAACTAACACTACCTCCACATGACTCACGACATCTAGGAGTACCATCGGGTGTGCCCAAAATGATTTCCATGCCTGAGGTACATTCGGCGCAAACCGTGCACCTATCTTGCGCCAGGACTAATAGTATCCCGAAACGGACCGAAACAAGCTTCCACTTGACATACATTACCTAGGTGTACCATTGGGTGCGCCCGAATCAATTTCCTTGCCCATGGTACACTCAGCGCAAACCGGGCACCTATCTTGCGCCGAGATTAAAAGTACCTCCAAACGGATCGAAATGAGTTTCCACCTGACCCACGTCACGTAGAAGTACTATCGGTTGCGGTCAAAATGATTTCTGAGCCTATGTGCATTCGGCGCAAATCGTGCATCTGTCTTGCGTCGTGATTAACACTATCTCTAAAAGGACCGGAACGAGTTTCCACTTGACCAACCTCACGTAGGAGTACCATCGGTTGCGCCCAAAATGATTTCCAAGCCTATGGTACGTTCTGCGCAAACCATGCACCTATCATGCGTTGAGATTAACACTATCTCCAAACGGACCAAAACAAGCTTCCACATCACTCACATCACCTAGGAGTACCCTCAGGTGTGCCCAAAATGATTTCCATGCCCATGGTATATTCAGCGCAAACCGTGCACCTATCTTTCACTGAGATTAACACTATCCCTAAATGGACTGAAATGAGCTTTGACTTGACCCTCGTCCCTTGTAGTACCATCTAGTGCAGCCAAAATGATTTCCGAGCCAATGGTACGTTCGGCGCAAACCATGCAGCTATCTCGCGCGAACACAAACACTATCCCCAGATGGACCAAAACAAGCTTCAACTTGACATACATTACCCTGGAGTACCATCCGGGTGTGCCCAAAGCGATTTCCACGCCCGTGTTACATTCGGTGCAAACCGTGCACCTATCTTGCGCCGAGATTAACACTATCTCCAGATGGATCGAAACGAGCTTCCTCTTGACCAACATTAGCTAGCAGTACCATCGGGTGTGCCCAAAATGATTTCCGTGCCCGAGGTACATTCGGCGCAAAGCGTGCACCTATCTTGCGCCGAAACTAACACTACCTCCACATGACTCACGACACCTAGGAGTACCATCGGGTGTGCCCAAAATGATTTCCATGCCTGAGGTACATTCGGCGCAAACCGTGCACCTATCTTGCGCCAGGACTAATAGTATCTCGAAACGGACCGAAACAAGCTTCCACTTGACATAAATTACCTAGGTGTACCATTGGGTGCGCCCGAATCAATTTCCTTGCCCATGGTACACTCAGCGCAAACCGGGCACCTATCTTGCGCCGAGATTAAAAGTACCTCCAAACGGATCGAAATGAGTTTCCACCTGACCCACGTCACGTAGAAGTACTATCGGTTGCGGTCAAAATGATTTCTGAGCCTATGTGCATTCGGCGCAAATCGTGCATCTGTCTTGCGTCGTGATTAACACTATCTCTAAAAGGACCGGAACGAGTTTCCACTTGACCAACCTCACGTAGGAGTACCATCGGTTGCGCCCAAAATGATTTCCAAGCCTATGGTATGTTCTGCGCAAACCGTGCACCTATCATGCGTTGAGATTAACACTATCTCCAAACGGACCAAAACAAGCTTCCACATCACTCACATCACCTAGGAGTACCCTCAGGTGTGCCCAAAATGATTTCCATGCCCATGGTATATTCAGCGCAAACCGTGCACCTATCTTTCACTGGGATTAACACTATCCCTAAATGGACTGAAATGAGCTTTGACTTGACCCTCGTCCCTTGTAGTACAATCTGGTGCAGCCAAAATGATTTCCGAGCCTATGGTACGTTCGGCGTAAACCATGCACCTATCTCGCGCGGAGACAAACACTATCCCCAGACGGACCAAACCAAGCTTCAACTTGACACACATTACCTTGGAGTACCATCCGGGTGTGCCCAAAGCGATTTCCACGCCCGTGTTACATTCGGTGCAAACCGTGCACCTATCTTGCGCCGAGATTAACACTATCTCCAGATGGATCGAAACGAGCTTCCTCTTGACCAACATTAGCTAGCAGTACCATCAGGTGTGCCCAAAATGATTTCCGTGCCCGAGGTACATTCGGCGCAAAGCGTGCACCTATCTTGCGCCCAAACTAAAACTACCTCCACATGACTCACGACACCTAGGAGTACCATCGGGTGTGCCCAAAATGATTTCCATGCCTGAGGTACATTCGGCGCAAACCGTGCACCTATCTTGCGCCAGGACTAATAGTATCTCGAAACGGACCAAAACAAGCTTCCACTTGACATACATTACCTAGGTGTACCATCGGGTGTGCCCAAATCAATTTTCTTGCCCATGGTACAATCAGCGCAAACTAGGCACCTATCTTGCGTGGAGATTAAAAGTATCTCCAAACGGATCGAAACGAGTTTCCCCCTGACCCACGTCACGTAGAGGTACCATCGGTTGCGGCCAAAATGATTTCTGAGCCTATGTGCGTTCGGCGCAAACCATGCATCTATCTTACGTCGTGATTAACACTATCTCCAAATGGACCGGAACGAGTGTCGACTTGACCAACGTCACATAGAAGTACCATCGGTTGCGCCCAAAATGATTTCCAGGCCTATGGTACGGTCGGCGCAAACCGTGCACCTATCATGCGTCGAGATTAACAATATCTCCAAAAGGACCAAAATGAGCTTCCACATGACTCATGTCACCAAGGAGTACCATCGGGTGTACCCAAAATGATTTCCAAGCCTATGGTGCGTTCGGCGCAAACTGTCACAGAACCGACCAATTTATAAGAGCACAAGTACAAAAACAATCGCCAAAACGATCAAATTCTCGAACTTGAGCCCATATAAACCCGGTAGTCAACTGAAATCTCGAAGGATTTCAAACCAACTTGCATACAACCAAGATCACAGTAATTCAACATAACATATCATAAGTTACAACATTTCGCAGACGTTCGCAAATAGATTACATCATCATAGAGTCATCGTTATTACAAAACCAGTCTTGTAAAACATGCGGAAGCAAATAGTTTAACTTACACACCCGAGTTCAAATACACATACTGGTTCGCTGATCACAGCCCGCAAAAGCATTCAGATAAGAGAACAGAGATCATGCCCATGATCTAGTCTTCATCACCCGCCGGGTAGAGACAATACTTACAGAATCCCTGATATAGAAGGTCATCTGCAACAAGAGGGAATAAACCCTGAGTACGGGAATGTACTCAGCTAGACTTACCCATCGGAAACCAAAATAAATTACACCAAGGATTATGCATAGCTTAATGTAGTGGATCTGGCTGACACTTTCTTTTTGCAGAAAAGCATAAGTAATAATGATCAACTCTTAGCCTGACTAGCAGTGACTTTTTTAGCCATTAACCTATCATCTATATTAGCACCTGTACTAAGCAATCACTTGATTAATATGCAAACATTATTAACCATAGCAGGTATAAATCATGGCAACATTATCCATCATCATCTTCTTCCATTTAACCATATCGTTAAATTAAGTGAATCTACGTTGCCGCTGCTCAGTCAAGTTCTCACTATCCGGGAGAGACAGCGATTCGAATCGATTCCTATCCAGCTGGAGGGGTATTCCTAAACACAAACCCTGCTTCCCCCGTCAGGGTCGCAAACAAGTCACCTTTGGTACGATTCAGGAGTCGCAAGTCTGAACAGATCGACATTCTTAGAGAACCACTCGGCCAAGGTTGTTCGGGTGTCTAACCCGCCTTGGACTTATGCCAATGGCTCTCCGCACATCCTTACTACCTCCAGAATGCACGCCACTGCTCGCATCCCCAGCCTGAGTCGAGCTACTAGGCTTCGCGGTCGGAACGACTTATCCGGCCAGCTAAGTGTTAGGCTGCGTTCAACATGACATGAGGACGTACAGCGTATCAGTCCTTAAACGACTCAGACGGAGTCACTATGTTCAAACCTACACAAGACCCTGCCCGGTCTTAATTCATTATTCACATGGTTCTTTTCCACGATAGCAAATATAGCCAACCGTGATCCACCTCATCCTAAAGCTCGCAGGTGACAGGAAATCACCTGACTTCTACCGCACTAAGCATGGCTAAGCATTTAACCCGTTCCTAAACTTAAATAGGATTCCAGTGCGATATCTGGACAAGGAAGGATATATATATAATGCAGCAATTGGTTCCAACCAATTCCGATACTTAATGCATCATCAACAATAAAAGATACTCAATGTATTTGTAAAAACATGGGAGGCTTAATATGCTTCGGGGCTTGCCTTTCAGGAACGAGGAAGGCTGGTGGTCAGGGCACTCGGGCAATTCCTCCGCGGCGACTGCTTCGTCGGCTTCCTGCACCTCGGGTTCCTCCTCCTGGTTGGCTCCCTCGAACTCCAGCAACGTCACTCCCTCCGGCACACCTATTGCATGAATGCGCAAGATAAATATCATGGATGCACATGAACGAATGTCAGGGATGCTCGAGGAATGCGCATGTTCGCTGTAGTTTGCATATTCCAACTTAAGCCCTATTCAAATCACTTTACTTACCAAGTTTATACAACCTAATGTATAATTGCTCATCTTCAGTTAATGACCTAGCACCTGCACCTAAGCATATTCTCAAGTTAGGCTAACCTCTAACAAACAACGGAAACCTTGCATCAAGCATACACTCAAGCATTTGTATTTCAGCAAAATGAAGACTATGTAGCGGTGTAGTAAACTAGCCATAACTGGAGATTTATAAATCCAAATGACTTGCAACAAGACAATCTGGAAAGCTTATGAAATTGTCTACAATTAATTTTCAGAACTCAAAGCATGATTCAACACTTTACCAGGTCGAATTCTTTGATCAACAGAACTCTGTCCTCCCTAGACAGAGAGTAAGCAAAACTGGAACCTAACTTTAAACAGCTGTAGTTTCTAAACTACTGGGCCAAATGACCTCAAATTTCGACAGGAGCTAGATACATAAATTATCTACAACTCTTGTATTCATCACATTCACAGCAAATCAAAATATCATGGGGAACTTTCCAAAGTCCCCAGATCTATCCAGAGGGACATAATGCAAACGAAATAATTAATAACTTATGAAGTAAACACATAATTGGACAAAACTAACTCTACTCACATATCACTCATATCACAAGAACACCATAAAGTAGGGTGTTCATCCCCAAAACATTTCTTTTAATACCTTTCTTATTTTATTTAATTAATTAGAGGAAAAGGTAAACATATATGAAAACTACACCATTAAATCTACAAAAATTATAGTAGACACTACATGCCCTAAGTAGACTACCATAAAAATTTCACACCATTTGAGTAAGTATAACAACCTACACAAAAATGGTAAGGCAGAATGGCTTAAAATGGCATAATTAGGAAACCTTAGTGAAAAGTGTCAAGCAACAGATTTCATATTTTTCCTAGCATCCTTAAGGTACTAAGATACTACCTACCAAGTTTCATGGCCATAGGATTCATAGATAATTTACAAAAATTCACACAAGCATCCCCCAATGATAAAAGGAAAATCTATAACTCAAAAACTACACATGCAATGACTCTCAAATTTTAACCAAAGCTTCTACTAAGCAATACTAGCTTACCCACAAAATTTCACAATTTTTGGATCACAGAAACTCAAGATATGATTTAAACAAGTTTGCATGCATTCAAAAACACTTTTTCAGTTCCTATTTAATTCATCCAAAATTTCTACATAATGTGCTCAAGACATATTTTTCTTAAATACTAGACTTCACCATGCTACTAACAAAATTGGAAGTACTCAATTTGGATCTACCAATTTGGAGTATCCTATGAAATTTACAAAACAACATTCAAAACTGGAAATTTGAACTATCCTATGTAACAGGCAGTCACTGACGTGTGGGACCCGATTGTCAGCCGGACCCACCGGTCAGCGAGATAGAACAGAGGAGGCGGCGTTTGATGGCGCGGCGGTGGTCTTGCTCGCCAACGGTGAGGACTCCGGCGACACCACGGCTACCTACGTGTTCTACGTGACGAGAGGAACTGATTGGTGCAAGTGGCGCGACCTAAGACCTAGCGGAGGTGGCTCATCGCCGGTGATGGTGGCACGACAGAGCTCTGGCGTGAGGTGCCGGCGACGGCGAGCCCTTCCTGCCTCATCCGAGCTCGGTACGAGCTCCACGAGGTCACTACGGAGCTGTCCAAGCAGAGAGAGGAGGATGAGGAGGTCTCGGTGGTGGGTGGCCACGGCTCCTCCGCTCCGGCGAGACCCCGACATGGCGGCGGCTTTAGAAAAATGGCCAATGGCCCTCACCTATGGCATGTCTGGCTCAGCGAGAGTGACGTCGAGGTTCATGGGGTGCTAGCGGAGCTTTGGTTGGGACGGTGGTGGCTGTGATGCAGCGGTGAGCAGGCGCGAGTGCGGCGGAGCCGGTGACCACGACGACGGCCCGCTGCGACTGCTGTGGTGAGCGGAGGAAACGAAGAAATGAAATGTGGCACAGGGGGGGCTCTTGGACGCGCGCAGAGGCTTCAATTGCCGAGCTCAGGCCCGATGTGGCCTGGCCGGTCAGGCCGTCGGCGACGCATGGCGCCATGCGGCGGTGAAACACTGAACCGGTCGGGTCACTGTAGCTGTCTGAATTTTTCGTTTCAGTGCTCAATGGTGCCGACTGACAGGCGAACTTTGATGGTGATTATATCCTAATCCACTCGACCAAATTCTAATCCAGTTGGACTACATGACAGAACTAAGTGAGTACTCCAAATGACTCAACATAAGCTCGAGCTAATTCACCATGGATTTCCAACTACAAGGTTCCAAAGTCGTCTTCATGAAACTAGAAAGCAGTTCCAACACTTAGAAAAATTTTCAAATGTTGAATCCACCTTCAATGCTGACTTGTGGGTCCGTTTTGAACATGTTGTGCACATTTTCATGACTTGGCTTCTAAACAAAGTTTGTTCCTTATAAAATTTGCTACAACTTTGTTTTAGGTTGCTCAGACATGCAAACATCCTAAGCTATACTTTTTAAACAGTCAAACACAAGAGCTCTAGGGGTCCATAATGGTCAAACCATGACTTGGGAACCTAATTAGGCAAAATGATCAACATGAACATTGTTCCTAATGACATTCTAAGTATAACTAAGTTGCTTAAGAGCATTATCAGCCACACCACACATTGGTCACACCAAAATCAAGCATCACAGGCATTGAAACAAGGAAGAACAAGTAAGCGTTACTTTTGTTTCAAGGCCATGTTTCATATGTTTCATGAGTCTGTTGCATAGTACTACTAACCATGTTTCACTAAAGTGAGTTGCACATGTTGCACTTGAGTGTTGCACACTATTCTTTTCATAAACAAACACACATGAAATATAACAATATGTTGCAATGTTTGTAAAACATGTTTCATGCAATATAAGCTCATGAATGGATGCATGATGCTCATGTTTATGAAATGCAAGTGCAAATGTGGAAGCCAAACACCTGGGGTGTTACAGCCCTCCCCCCTTATAAAAATCTCATCTCGAGATTTGAAAAGCGTACCATTGTTGATAGAATTCCTTATAACCATCCCTCAAATAATCTTCCCTTTCCCACGTTGCATCGCGTTCACTACCCTGATTACTCCACATGAATTTGTAAAACTTGACCACACGACTTTGAGTCACTCGCTCACAAGTGTCAATCACTCGGACCGGCTTTTCTTCAAAGGTCAAATCAGATTTTAACTTGATATCCCCCAATGGAACTCTCTCTTCAGGGACGCAAAGACATTTCTTCAATTGGGATACATGAAAGACATTGAAGATAGCACTCATCTCTGGAGGTAATTGAATCTTGTACGCCACCTTACCACTTTGTCCAACAATTTCAAATGGACCAACATATCTCGGTGCAAGCTTTCGCTTCACACCAAAGAGTTGGACACTCTTCATAGGTGAGACTTTCAGATAAACGAAGTCTCCAACTTCGAACTCAATAGGTTTTCCAAATCAATTTCTTTTTCCATGGTACAGCTTGAGCTCAAACCGGCACCTATGTGAGTTTGGATAGTATGGACTTGTTCTTCAAACGGATTGAACAAAATCAATTCCATAATATCTCCTTTCACCGCTTCTACCAGTTTAATGAGGTTCTACAATTTTTCGACCATACAAAGCTTCAAACGGTGCCCATCTTGATACTCTCTTGATAACACTATATTGTATGAGAATTCAAAGGGGCAACCATTTTTCCCATAATCCCTTAGCGAGATGACACATGCTCTCAACATATCTTCTAAATTTGATTCACTTGCTCAATTTGCCCATTGGTTTGCGGATGATAAGCGCACTTCTTACTAGCTTAGTTCCTAATAATCCGTAAGTGCTCCCAAAAGCGACCAAAACGAACTGTGGTCCTCTATCGAGATAATAGTATGAGGGAATCCCATGAAGTCGGACTATCTAATTGATTTACAACTCCGCATAGTCGGTGGGGCGCGAAAATCTATGCGACAGGAATGAAGTGTCGTGACTTGGTCAAACGGTCTAAATCACCCAAATAGAGTTAAAGTTCCTCCGAGTAGTACAGTCAACAATAAAATACATCTTGATCTCCTCCCATTTCCAACTGATAGAGAGTGGTTTTAATCTAGCTTTCATGTGCACAAACTGACTCACAACAAGTGTCACACCTAGCCACATAAGCGGCTATCTCTTTCTTCATTTTGGTCCACCAAAACGAGGCTTCAAATCATGATACATTTTGCTACTACCGGGATGAATAGATAATTTAGAGGAATGGGCTTTCCATGATTTGATTTCAAAGCTCTCTATTCTTCGAAACTACCAACCTATCCTTGAACCATATTAACCTTCCTCATCAACTGGACGAAAATGTTGGGTTTCTTGCTCTTGTGGTGACCGGAGGAAATGAAGAAATGAAATGTTCAGAGCCTATGGGCTCTTGGACACGCCAAACGGAGGCTTCAATTGCCGAGCTCACGCGGACAAAGACTATCCCCAGCCGGACCAAAACAAGCTTCAACTTGACATACATTACCTTGGAGTACCATCCGGCGTGTCCAAACATTTCCTTGAACCGTGTTACATTCAATGTAAAACAGTGCACCTATTTTTCATTTCAAAGGCTCAATGGTGCCGGATGGATGGATCAAACGAACTTTGACTTGACCGTGATTATCTCCTAATCCATCGGGTGTGCCCAAATTCTCCGTGTCCGAGGTACACTACATGATAGAGCCAAGTGAGTACTCCAAATGACTCAACATAAGCTCGAGCTAATTCACCATGGATTTCATCTACAAGGTTCCAAAGTCGTCTTCATGAAATGATTTCCATGCCAACACTTAGAAAATTTTTGCAAATGTTGAATCCACCTTCAATGCTGACTTGTGGGTCCTTTTTGAACATGTTGTGCACATTTTCATGACTTGGCTTCTAAACAAAGCTTGTTCCTTATAAAATTTGCTACAACTTTGTTTTAGGTTGCTCAGACATGCAAACATCCTAAGCTGTACTTTTTAAACAGTCAAACACAAGAGCTCTAGGGGTCCATAATGGTCAAACCATGACTTGGGAACCTAATTAGGCAAAATGATCAACATGAACATTGTTCCTAATGACATTCTAAGTATAACTAAGTTGCTTAAGAGCATTATCAGCCACACCACACATTGGTCACACCAAAATCAAGCATCACTAGCATTGAAACAAGGAAGAACAAGTGAAGTGTTACTTTTGTTTCAAGGCCATGTTTCATATGTTTCATGAGTGTGTTGCATAGTAGTACTAACCATGTTTCACTAAAGTGAATTGCACATGTTGCACTTGAGTGTTGCACACTATTCTTTTCATAAACAAACACACATGATATAAAACAATATGTTGCAATGTTTCTAAAACATGTTTCATGCAATATAAGCTCATGAATGGATGCATGATGCTCATGTTTATGAAATGCAAGTGCAAATGTGGAAGCCAAACACCTGGGGTGTTACACAAACCGTGCACCTATCTTGAGTTGTGATTAAAACAATCTCCGAATGGATCAAAACGAGTTTCCAATTGACCCACGTCACGTAGGAGTACCTTCGGTTGCGCCCAAAATGATTTCCAAGCCTTTTCTATGTTGGGCTCAAATCAGGCACCTATCATGCGTCGAGATTAACACTATCTCCAAACGGACCGAAACGAGCTTCCACATCACTCACGTCACCTAGGAGTACCATCAGGTATGCCCAAAATGATTTCCATGCCCATGGTACATTCGGCGCAAACCGTGCACCTATCTTGCGCTGAGATTAACACTATCTCCAAATGGACTGAAATGAGCTTTGACTTGACCCACGTCCCTTGTAGTACCATCTGGTGCAGCCAAAATGATTTCCGATCCTATGGTATGTTCGGCGCAAACCATGCACCTATCTCGCGCGGAGACAAAGACTATCCCTAGATGGACCAAAACGAGCTTCAACTTGACATACATTACCTTGGAGTACCATCCGGGTGTACCCAAAGTGATTTCCACGCCTGTGTTACATTCGGTGCAAACCGTGCACCTATCTTGCGCTGAGATTAACACTATCTCCAGATGGATCAAAATGAGCTTCCTCTTGACCAACATTAGCTAGCAGTACCATCGGGTGTGCCCAAAATGATTTCCGTGCCCGAGGTACATTCGGCGCAAAGCGTGCACCTATCTTGCACCAAAACTAACTCTACCTCCACATGACTCACGACACCTAGGAGTACCATCAGGTGTGCCCAAAATGATTTCCATGCCTGAGGTACATTCGGTGCAAGCCATGCACCTATCTTGAGCCAGGACTAATAGTATCTCGAAACGGACCGAAACAAGCTTCCACTTGACACATATTACCTAGGTGTACCATCGGGTGCGCCCAAATCAATTTCCTTTCCCATGGTACACTCAGCGCAAACCAGGCACCTATCTTGCGCCGACATTAAAAGTATCTACAAATGGATCGAAACGAGTTTCCACCTGACCCACGTCACGTTGGAGTACCATCGGTTGCGCCCAACATGATTTCCGAGCCTATGTGCGTTCGGCGCAAACCGTGCATCTATCTTGCGTCGTGATTAACACTATCTCCAAATGGACCGGAATGAGTTTCCACTTGACCAACGTCACGTAGGAGTACGATCGGTTGCGCCAAGAATGATTTCCAAGCCTATGGTACGTTCGGCGCAAACCGTGCACCTATAATGCGTCGAGATTAACACTATCTCCAAACGGACCAAAACGAGCTTCCACATGACTCACGTCACCAAGTACTACCATCGGGTGTGCCCAAAATGATTTCCAAGCCTATGGTGCGTTCGGCGCAAACCGTGCACCTATCTTGAGTCGTGATTAAAACTATCTCCAAATGTATTAAAACGAGTTTCCACTTGACCCACGTCACATAGGAGTACCTTCGGTTGCACCCAAAATGATTTCCAAGCCTTTTCAATGTTCGGCGCAAACCAAGCACCTATCATGTGTCGAGACTAACACTACCTCCAAACGGACCAAAACGAGCTTCCACATCACTCACGTCACCTAGGAGTACCATCAGGTGTTCCCAAAATGATTTCCATGCCCGTGGTACATTCGGCGCAAACCGTGCACCTATCTAGCGCATAGATTAACACTATCTCTAAACAGACTGAAATGAGCTTTGACTTGACCCACGTCCCTAGGAGTACCATCAGGTGCAGCCAAAATGATTTCCGAGCCTATGGTACGTTCGGCGCAAACCATGCACCTATCTCGCGCGGAGACTAACACTATCCCCAGACGGACCAAAACAAGCTTCAACTTGACATACATTACCTTGGAGTACCATCCGGGTGTGTCCAAAGCGATTTCCACGCCCGTGTTACATTCAGTGCAAACCGTGCACCTATCTTGCGCCGTGCTTAACACTATCTCCAGATGGATCGAAACGAGCTTCCTCTTGACCAACATTAGCTAGGAGTACCATCGGGTGTGCCCAAAATGATTTCCGTGCCCGAGGTACATTCGGCGCAAAGCGTGCACCTATCTTGCACCAAAACTAACTCTACCTCCACATGACTCACGACACCTAGGAGTACCATCAGGTGTGCCCAAAATGATTTCCATGCCTGAGGTACATTCGGTGCAAGCCATGCACCTATCTTGAGCCAGGACTAATAGTATCTCGAAACGGACCGAAACAAGCTTCCACTTGACACATATTACCTAGGTGTACCATCGGGTGCGCCCAAATCAATTTCCTTTCCCATGGTACACTCAGCGCAAACCAGGCACCTATCTTGCGCCGACATTAAAAGTATCTACAAATGGATCGAAACGAGTTTCCACCTGACCCACGTCACGTTGGAGTACCATCGGTTGCGCCCAACATGATTTCCGAGCCTATGTGCGTTCGGCGCAAACCGTGCATCTATCTTGCGTCGTGATTAACACTATCTCCAAATGGACCGGAATGAGTTTCCACTTGACCAACGTCACGTAGGAGTACGATCGGTTGCGCCAAGAATGATTTCCAAGCCTATGGTACGTTCGGCGCAAACCGTGCACCTATAATGCGTCGAGATTAACACTATCTCCAAACGGACCAAAACGAGCTTCCACATGACTCACGTCACCAAGTACTACCATCGGGTGTGCCCAAAATGATTTCCAAGCCTATGGTGCGTTCGGCGCAAACCGTGCACCTATCTTGAGTCGTGATTAAAACTATCTCCAAATGTATTAAAACGAGTTTCCACTTGACCCACGTCACATAGGAGTACCTTCGGTTGCACCCAAAATGATTTCCAAGCCTTTTCAATGTTCGGCGCAAACCAAGCACCTATCATGTGTCGAGACTAACACTACCTCCAAACGGACCAAAACGAGCTTCCACATCACTCACGTCACCTAGGAGTACCATCAGGTGTTCCCAAAATGATTTCCATGCCCGTGGTACATTCGGCGCAAACCGTGCACCTATCTAGCGCATAGATTAACACTATCTCTAAACAGACTGAAATGAGCTTTGACTTGACCCACGTCCCTAGGAGTACCATCAGGTGCAGCCAAAATGATTTCCGAGCCTATGGTACGTTCGGCGCAAACCATGCACCTATCTCGCGCGGAGACTAACACTATCCCTAGACGGACCAAAACAAGCTTCAACTTGACATACATTACCTTGGAGTACCATCCGGGTGTGCCGAAAGCGATTTCCACGCCCGTGTTACATTCGGTTCCAACCGTGCACCTATCCTGCGCCGAGATTAACACTATCTCCAGATGGATCGAAACGAGCTTCCTCTTGACCAACATTAGCTAGGAGTACCATCGGGTGTGCCCAAAATGATTTCCGTGCCCGAGGTACATTCAGCGCAAAGCATGCACATATCTTGCGCCGAAACTAACACTACCTCCACATGACTCACGATACCTAGGAGTACCATCGGGTGTGCCCAAAAAATTTTCCATGCCTGAGGTACATTCGGCGCAAACCGTGCACCTATCTTGCGCCAGGACTAATAGTATCTCGAAACGGACCAAAACAAGCTTCCAATTGACATACATTACCTAGGTATACCATCGGGTGTGCCCAAATCAATTTCCTTGCCCATGGTACACTCAGCGCAAACCGGACACCTATCTTACGCTGAGATTAAAAGTATCTCCAAATAGATCGAAACGAGTTTCCACCTGACCCATGTCACGTAGAAGTACCATCGGTTGCGGCCAAAATGATTTCCGAGCCTATGTGCGTTTGATGCAAACCGTGCATCTATCTTGCGTCGTGATTAACACTATCTCCAAATGGACAGGAACAAGTTTCCACTTGACCAACGTCACGTAGCAGCACCATCGGTTGCGCCCAAAATGATTTCCAAGCCTATGGTATGTTCGGCGCAAACCATGCACCTATCATGCGTCGAGATTAACACTATCTCTAAACGTACCAAAACGAGCTTCCACATGACTCACGTCACCAAAGAGTACCATCGGGTGTGCCCAAAATGATTTCCAGCCTATGGTGCATTCGGCGCAAACCGTGCAACTATCTTGAGTCATGATTAAAACTATCTCCGAATGGATCAAAACGAGTTTCCACTTGACCCACATCACGTACGAGTACCTTTGGTTGCGCCCAAAATGATTTCCAAGCCTTTTCTATGTTCGGCGTAAACCGTGCACCTATCAAGCGTCGAGATTAACACTATCTCCAAACGGACCGAAACGAGCTTCCACATCACTCACGTCACCTAGGAGTACCATCAGGTGTGCCCAAAATTATTTCCATGCCCGTGGTACATTCGGCACAAACCGTGCACCTATCTGGCGCTGAGATTAACACTACCTCTACACAGACTGAAATGAGCTTTGACTTGAGCCTCGTCCCTAGGAGTACCATCGGGTGCAGCCAAAATGATTTCCGAGCCTATGGTACGTTCGGCGCAAACCATGCACCTATCTCGCGCGGAGACTAACACTATCCCTAGACGGACCAAAACAAGCTTCAACTTGACATACATTACCTTGGAGTACCATCCGGGTGTGCCGAAAGCGATTTCCACGCCCGTGTTACATTCGGTTCCAACCGTGCACCTATCCTGCGCCGAGATTAACACTATCTCCAGATGGATCGAAACGAGCTTCCTCTTGACCAACATTAGCTAGGAGTACCATCGGGTGTGCCCAAAATGATTTCCGTGCCCGAGGTACATTCAGCGCAAAGCATGCACCTATCTTGCGCCGAAACTAACACTACCTCCACATGACTCACGATACCTAGGAGTACCATCGGGTGTGCCCAAAAAATTTTCCATGCCTGAGGTACATTCGGCGCAAACCGTGCACCTATCTTGCGCCAGGACTAATAGTATCTCGAAACGGACCAAAACAAGCTTCCAATTGACATACATTACCTAGGTGTACCATCGGGTGTGCCCAAATCAATTTCCTTGCCCATGGTACACTCAGCGCAAACCGGACACCTATCTTACGCTGAGATTAAAAGTATCTCCAAATAGATCGAAACGAGTTTCCACCTGACCCATGTCACGTAGAAGTACCATCGGTTGCGGCCAAAATGATTTCCGAGCCTATGTGCGTTTGATGCAAACCGTGCATCTATCTTGCGTCGTGATTAACACTATCTCCAAATGGACAGGAACAAGTTTCCACTTGACCAACGTCACGTAGCAGCACCATCGGTTGCGCCCAAAATGATTTCCAAGCCTATGGTATGTTCGGCGCAAACCATGCACCTATCATGCGTCGAGATTAACACTATCTCTAAACGTACCAAAACGAGCTTCCACATGACTCACGTCACCAAAGAGTACCATCGGGTGTGCCCAAAATGATTTCCAGCCTATGGTGCATTCGGCGCAAACCGTGCAACTATCTTGAGTCGTGATTAAAACTATCTCCGAATGGATCAAAACGAGTTTCCACTTGACCCACGTCATGTAGGAGTACCCGCGGTTGCGCCCAAAATGATTTCCAAGCCTTTTCTATATTCGGCTCAAACCATGCACCTATCATGCGTTGAGATTAACACTATCTCCAAACGGACCGAAACGAGCTTCCACATCACTCACGTCACCTAGGAGTACCATCAGGTGTGCCCAAATTGATTTCCAAGCCTATGGTGCATTCGGCGCAAACTGTGGACCTATCTTGAGTCGTGATTAAAACTATCTCCAAATGGATCAAAACGAGTTTCTACTTGACCCACGTCACGTAGGAGTACCTTCGGTTGTGCCCAAAATGGTTTCCAAGCCTTTTCTATGTTCAGCGCAAATCATGCACCTATCATGTGTCGAGATTAACATTATCTCCAAACAGACCGAAATGAGCTTCCACATCACTCACGTCACCTAGGAGTACCATCAGGTGTGCCCAAAATGATTTCCATGCCTGTGATACATTCGGGGCAAACCGTGCACCTATCTTGCACTGAGATTAACACTATATCTAAACGGACTGAAACGAGCCTTGACTTGACCCTCATCCTTAGGAGTACCATCGGGTGCAGCCAAAATGATTTCTGAGCCTATGGTACGTTCGGCGCAAACCATGCACCTATGTCGCGCGGAGACTAACACTATCCCCAGACGGACGAAAACAAGCTTCAACTTGACATACATTACCTTGGAGTACCATCCGGGTGTGCCCAAAGCGATTTCCACGCTCGTGTTACATTTGGTGCAAACCGTGCACCTATCTTGCGTCGAGATTAACACTATCTCCAGATGGATCAAAACGAGCTTCCTCTTGACCAACATTAGCTAGGAGTTCCCTCGGTTGCGCCCAAAATGATTTCCAAGCCTATGGTAAGTTTGGCGCAAACCATGCACCTATCTTGAGTCGTGATTAAAACTATCTCCAAATGGATCAATACGAGTTTCCACTCGACCCACGTCACGCAGGAGTACCTTCGATTGCGCCCAAAATGATTTCCAAGCCTTTTCTATGTTCGGCGCAAACCATGCACCTATCATGCGTAGAGATTATAACTATCTCCAAACGGATCGAAACGAGCTTCCACATCACTCACGACACCTAGGAGTACCATCAGGTGTGCCCAAAATGATTTCCATGCCTATTGTACATTCGGCGCAAACCGTGCACCTATATTGCGCTGAGATTAACACTATCTCTAAACATATGGAAATGAGCTTTGACTTGACCCTCGTCCCTAGGTGTACCATCGGGTGCAGCCAAAATGATTTTTGAGACTATGGCACGTTCGGCGCAAACCATGCACCTATCTCGCGCAGAGACTAGCACTATCCCCAGACGGACCAAAACAAGCTTTAACTTGACATACATTACCTAGGAGTACCATCCGGGTGTGCCCAAAGCGATTTCCACGCCCATGTTACATGCGGTGCAAACCGTGCACCTATCCTGCGCCGACATTAGCACTACCTCCAAATGGATCAAAACGAGCTTCCTCTTGACCAACATTAGCTAGGAGTACCATCAGGTGTGCCCAAAATGATTTCCGTGCCCGAGGTACATTCATCGCCAAGCGTGCACCTATCTTGCGCCGAAACTAACACTACCTCCACATGACTCACGACACCTAGGTGTACCATCGGGTGTGCCCAAAATGATTTCCATGCCTGAGGTACATTCGGTGCAAACCGTGCACCTATCTTGCGCCAGGACTAGTAGTATCTCGAAACGGACCGAAACAAGCTTCCACTTGACATAAATTACCTAGGTGTACCATCGGGTGTGCCCAAATCAATTTCCTTGCCCATGGTACGCTCAGCGCAAACCAGGCACCTATCTTGCGCCGAGATTAAAAGTACCTCCAAACGGATCGAAACGAGTTTCCACCTAACCCACTTCACGTAGAAGTACCATCGGTTGCGGCCAAAATGATTTCCGAGCCTATGTGCGTTCGGCACAAACCGTGCATCTATATTTGCGTCGTGATTAACACTATCTCCAAATGTACCGGAACGAGTTTCCACTTGACCAACATCACGTAGGAGTACCATCAGTTGCACCCAAAATGATTTCCAAGCCTATCGTATGTTCGGCGCAAACCGTGCACCTATCATGCGTCGAGATTAACATTATCTCCAAACAGACCAAAACGAGCTTCCACATGACTCACGTCACCAAGTAGTACCATCGGGTGTGCCCAAAATGATTTCCAAGCCTATGGTGCATTTGGCGCAAACCGTGCACCTATATTGAGTCGTGATTAAAACGATCTCCAAATGGATCAAAACGAGTTTCCACTTGACCACGTCACGTAGAAGTACCTTCGGTTGCGCCCAAAATGATTTCCAAGCCTTTTCTCTGTTCGGCGCAAACCATGCACCTATCATGCATCGAGATTAACACTATCTCCAAACGGACCGAAACGAGCTTCCACATCACTCACGTCACCTAGGAGTACCATCAGGTTTTCCCAAAATGATTTCCATGCTCGTGGTACATTCGGCGCAAACCATGCACCTATCTTGCGCTGAGATTAACACTATCTCGAAACGGACTAAAATGAGCTTTGACTTGAGCCTCATCCCTAGGACTACCATCGGGTGCAGCCAAAATGATTTCCAAGACTAGTACGTTCGGCGCAAACCAAGCACCTATCTCGCGCGGAGACTAACACTATCCCTACATGGACCAAAGCAAGCTTCAACTTGACATACATTACCTTGGAGTACCATCCGGGTGTGCCCAAAGTGATTTCCACGCCCGTGTTACATTCGGTGCAAACCGTGCATCTATCTTGCACCGAGATTAACACTATCTCCGGATGGATCAAAACGAGCTTCCTCTTGACCAACATTAGCTCAGAGTACCATCGGGTGTGCCCAAAATGATTTCCATGCCCGAGGTACATTCGGCGCAAAGTGTGCACCTATCTTGCACCAAAACTAACACTTCCTATACATGGCTCACAACACCTTGGAGTACCATTGGGTGTGCCCAAAATGATTTCCATGCCTGAGGTACATTCGGCGTAAACCGTGCACCTATCTTGCGCCAGGACTAATAGTATCTCAAAATGGACCGAAACAAGCTTCTACTTGAAATACATTACCTAGGTGTACCATCGGGTGTGCCCAAATCAATTTCCTTGCCCATGGTACACTCAGCGCAAATCGGGCACCTATCTTGCGCCGAGATTAAAAGTATCTCGAAATGGATCGAAACGAGTTTCCACCTGACCCACGTCATGTAGAAGTACCATCGGTTGCGGCCAAAATGATTTCCGAGCCTATGTGCATTCGGCGCAAACCGTGCATCTATTTTTGCGTCGTGATTAACACAATCTCCAAATGGACCGGAATGAGTTTCCACATGACCAACATCACGTAGGAGTACCATCGGTTGCGCCCAGAATGATTTCCAAGCCTATGGTATGTTCGGCGCAAACCGTGCACCTATCATGCGTCGAGATTAACACTATCTCCAAACAGACCAAAACGAGCTTCCACGTGACTCACGTCACCAAGTAGTACCATCGGGTGTGCCCAAAATGATTTCCAAGCGTATGGTGCATTTGGCGCAAACCGTGCACCTATCTTGAGTCGTGATTAAAACGATCTCCAAATGGATCAAAACGAGTTTCCACTTGACCACGTCACGTAGGAGTACCTTCGGTTGCGCCCAAAATGATTTCCAAGCCTTTTCTATGTTCGGCGCAAACCATGCACCTATCCTACGTCGAGATAAACACTATCTCCAAACGGACCGAAACGAGCTTCCACATCACTCACGTCACATAGGAGTACCATCAGGTTTTCCCAAAATGATTTCCATGCTCGTGGTACATTCGGCGCAAACCATGCACCTATCTTGCGCTGAGATTAACACTGTCTCTAAACGGACTAAAATGAGCTTTGACTTGAGCCTCATCCCTTGGAGTACCATCGGGTGCAGCCAAAATGATTTCCGAGACTAGTACGTTCGGCGCAAACCAAGCACCTATCTCGCGCGAAGACTAACGCTATCCCTAGAAGGACCAAAACAAGCTTCAACTTGACATACATTACCTTGGAGTACCATCCGGGTGTGCCCAAAGTGATTTCCACGCCCGTGTTACATTCAGTGCAAACCGTGCATCTATCTTGCACCGAGATTAACACTATCTCCGGATGGATCGAAACGAGCTTCCTCTTGACCAACATTAGCTCAGAGTACCATCGGGTGTGCCCAAAATGATTTCTGTGCCCGAGGTACATTCGGCGCAAAGTGTGCACCTATCTTGCACCAAAACTAACACTACCTCCACATGACTCACAACACCTTGGAGTACCATTGGGTGTGCCCAAAATGATTTCCATGCCTGAGGTACATTCGGCGCAAACCGTGCACCTATCTTGCGCCAGGACTAATAGTATCTCGAAACGGACCAAAACAAGTTTCTACTTGACATACATTACCTAGGTGTACCATCGGGTGTGCCCAAATCAATTTCCTTGCCCATGGTACACTCAGCGCAAACCGGGCACCTATCTTGTGCCGAGATTAAAAGTATCTCCAAACGGATCGAAACGAGTTTCCACCTGACCCATGTCACGTAGAAGTACCATCGGTTGCGGCCAAAATGATTTCCGAGCCTATGTGCATTCGGCGCAAACCGTGCATCTATTTTTGCGTCGTGATTAACACAATCTCCAAATGGACCGGAATGAGTTTCCACATGACCAACATCACGTAGGAGTACCATCGGTTGCGCCCAGAATGATTTCCAAGCCTATGGTATGTTCGGCGCAAACCGTGCACCTATCATGCGTCGAGATTAACACTATCTCCAAACAGACCAAAATGAGCTTCCACATGACTCACGTCACCAAGTAGTACCATCGGGGTTGCCCAAAATGATTTGCAAGCCTATGGTGCGTTCGACGCAAACCGTGCACCTATCTTGAGTTGTGATTAAAACTATCTCCAAATGGATCAAAACGAGTTTCCACTTGACCCACGTCACGTAGGAGTACCTTCGGTTGCGCCCAAAATGGTTTCCAAGCCTTTTCTATGTTCAGCGCAAACCATGCACCTATCATGCGTCGAGATTAACATTATCTCCAAACAGACCGAAATGAGCTTCCACATCACTCACGTCACCTAGGAGTACCATCAGGTGTGCCCAAAATGATTTCCATGCCCGTGATACATTCGGCGCAAACCGTGCACCTATCTTGCACTAAGATTAACACTATCTCTAAACGGACTGAAACGAGCCTTGACTTGACCCTCGTCCTTAAGAGTACCATTGGGTGCAGCCAAAATGATTTCTGAGCCTATAGTACGTTCGGCGCAAACCATGCACCTATCTCGCGCGGAGACTAACGCTATCCCTAGATGGACGAAAACAAGCTTCAACTTGACATACATTACCTTGGAGTACCATCTGGGTGTGCCCAAAGGGATTTCCACGCCCATGTTACATTCGGTGCAAACCGTGCACCTATCTTGCATCGAGAATAACACTATCTCCGGATGGATCGAAATGAGCTTCCTCTTGACCAACATTAGCTAGGAGTACCATCGGGTGTCCCCAAAATGATTTCCATGCCCGAGGTACATTCGGCGCAAAGTGTGCACCTATCTTGCGCCAAAACTAACACTACCTCCAGATGACCCACAACACTTAGGAGTACCATCGGGTGTGCCCAAAATGATTTCCATGCCTGAGGTACATTCGACGCAAACCGTGCACCTATCTTGCGCCAGGACTAATAGTATCTCGAAACGGACCGAAACAAGCTTCCACTTGACATACATTACCTAGGTGTACCGTCGGGTGTCCACAAATCAATTTCCTTGCCCATGGAACACTCAGTGCCAACCGGGCACCTATCTTGCGTCGAGATTAAAAGTATCTCCAAACGGATCGAAACGAGTTTCCACCTGACCCATGTCACGTAGAAGTACCATCGGTTGCGGCCAAAATGATTTCCGAGCCTATGTGCATTCGGCGCAAACCGTGCATCTATCTTTGCGTCGTGATTAACACTATCTCCAAATTTACCGGAACGAGTTTCCACATGACCAACGTCACGTAGGAGTACCATCGGTTACGCCCAGAATGATTTCCAAGCCTATGGTATGTTCGGCGCAAACCGTGCACCTATCATGCGTCGAGATTAACACTATCTCCAAACAGACCAAAATGAGCTTCCACATGACTCACGTCACCAAGTAGTACCATCGGGGTTGCCCAAAATGATTTGCAAGCCTATGGTGCGTTCGACGCAAACCGTGCACCTATCTTGAGTTGTGATTAAAACTATCTCCAAATGGATCAAAACGAGTTTCCACTTGACCCATGTCACGTAGGAGTACCTTCGCTTGCACCAAAAATGATTTCCAAGCCATTTTCTATGTTTGGCGCAAACCATGCACCTATCATGCGTCGATATTAACACTATCTCCAAACAGACCGAAACGACCTTCCACATCACTCACGTCTCCTAGGAGTATCATCAGGTTTTCCCAAAATGATTTCCATGCCCGTGCTACATTCGGCGCAAACCGTGCACCTATATTGCGCTGAAATTAACACTATCTCTAAACGGGCTGAAATGAGCTTTGACTTGACCCTCGTCCCTAGGAGTACCATCGGGTGCAGCCAAAATGATTTCCGAGACTATGGTACGTTCGGCGCAAACCATGCACCTATCTCGCGCGGAGACTAACGCAATCCCTAGACTGTCCAAAACAAGCTTCAACTTAGCATACATTACCTTGGAGTACCATCTAGGTGTGCCCAAAGCGATTTCCACGCCCGTGTTACATTCGGTGCAAACCGTGCACCTATCTTGCGCCGAGATTAACACTATCTCTAGATGGATCGAAACGAGCTTCCTCTAGACCCACATTAGCTAGGAGTACCATCGGGTGTGCCCAAAATGATTTCCGTGCCCGAGGTACATTCGACGCAAACCGTGCACCTATCTTGCGTCGAAACTAACACTACCTCCACAAGACTCACGACACCTAGGAGTACCATCGGGTGTGCCCAAAATGATTTCCATGCCTGAGGTACATTCGACGCAAACCGTGCACCTATCTTGCGCCAGGACTAATAGTATCTCGAAACGGACCGAAACAAGCTTCCACTTGACACATATTACCTTGGTGTACCATTGGGTGCGCCCAAATCAATTTCCTTGCCCATGGTACACTCAGCGCAAACCGGGCACCTATCTTGCGCCGAGATTAAAAGTATCTCCAAACGGAGCGAAATGAGTTTCCACCTGACCCACGTCACGTAGAAGTACCATCGGTTGCGCCCCAAAATGATTTCCGAGCCTATGTGCGTTCGACGCAAACCGTGCATCTATCTTGCGTCGTGATTAACACTATCTCCAAATGGACCAGAACGAGTTTCCACTTGACCAACGTCACGTAGGAGTACCATCGGTTGCGCAAAAAATGATTTCCTAAGCCTATGGTACGTTCGGCGCAAACCGTGCACCTATCTTGAGTCGGGACTAAAACTATCTCCAAATGGATCAAAACGAGTTTCCACTTGACCCACGTCACGTAGGAGTACCTTCGCTTGCACCCAAAATGATTTCCAAGCCTTTTCTATGTTTGGCGCAAACCATGCACCTATCATGCGTCGAGATTAACACTATCTCCAAACGGACCGAAACGAGCTTCCACATCACTCACGTCACCTTGGAGTACCATCAGGTTTTCCCAAAATGATTTCCATGCCCGTGGTACATTCGGCGCAAACCGTGCACCTATATTGCGCTGAGATTAACACTATCTCTAAACGGACAGAAATGAGCTTTCACTTGACCCTCGTCCCTAGGAGTACCATCGGGTGCAGCCAAAATGATTTCTGAGACTATGGTACGTTCGGCGCAAATCATGCACCAATCTCGCGCGGAGACTAACGCTATCCCCAGACGGACCAAAACAAGCTTCAACTGGACATACATTACCTTGGAGTAGCATCCGGGTGTGCCCAAAGCGATTTCCACGGCCGTGTTACATTCGGTGCAAACCGTGCACCTATCTTGCGCCGAGATTAACACTATCTCTGGATGGATCGAAACGAGCTTCCTCTTGACCAACATTAGCTAGGAGTACCATCGGGTGTGCCCAAAATGATTTCCGTGCCCGAGGTACATTCGACGCAAACCGTGCACCTATCTTGCGTCGAAACTAACACTACCTCCACAAGACTCACGACACCTAGGAGTACCATCGGGTGTGCCCAAAATGATTTCCATGCCTGAGGTACATTCGGCGCAAACCGTGCACCTATCTTGTGCTAGGACTAATAGTATCTCGAAACGGACCGAAACAAGCTTCCACTTGATACATATTACCTAGGTGTACCATCGGGTGCGCCCAAATCAATTTCCTTGCCCATGGTACACTCAACGCAAACCGGGCACCTATCTTGCGCCGAGATTAAAAGTATCTCCAAACGGAGCGAAATGAGTTTCCACCTGACCCACGTCACGTAGAAGTACCATCGGTTGCGCCCCAAAATGATTTCTGAGCCTATGTGCGTTCGAAGCAACCCGTGCATCTATCTTGCATCGTGATTAACACTATCTCCAAATGGACCGGAACGAGTTTCCACTTGACCAACGTCACGTAGGAGTACCATCGGATGCGCCAAAAATGATTTCCTAAGCCTATGGTACGTTCGGCACAAACCGTGCACCTATCTTGAGTCGTGACTAAAACTATCTCCAAATGGATCAAAATGAGTTTCCACTTGACCCACGTCACGTAGGAGTACCTTCGCTTGCACCCAAAATGATTTCCATGCCTTTTCTATGTTCGGCGCAAACCATGCACCTATCATGCGTCGAGATTAACACTATCTCCAAACGGACCGAAACGAGCTTCCACATCACTCTCGTCACCTTGGAGTACCATCAGGTTTTCCCAAAATGATTTCCATGCCCGTGGTACATTCGGCACAAACCATGCACCTATCTTGCGCTGAGATTAACACTATCTCTAAACGGACTGAAATGAGCTTTGACTTGAGCCTCATCCCTAGGAGTACCATCGGGTGCAGCCAAAATGATTTCTGAGACTGGTACGTTCGGCGCAAACCATGCACCTATCTCGCGCGGAGACTAACGCTATCCCCAGACGGACCAAAACAAGCTTCAACTTGACATACATTACCTTGGAGTACCATCTGGGTGTGCCCAAAACGATTTCCACGCTCGTGTTACATTCGGTGCAAACCGTGCACCTATCTTGCGCCGAGATTAACACTATCTCCGGATGGATCGAAACGAGCTTCCTCTTGACCAACATTAGCTAGGAGTACCATCGGGTGTGCCCAAAATGATTTCCGTGCCCGAGGTACATTCGGCGCAAACCGTGCACCTATCTTGCGCCGAAACTAACACTACCTCCACATGACTCACGACACCTAGGAGTACCATCGGGTGTGCCCAAAATGATTTCCATGCCTGAGGTACATTCGACGCAAACCGTGCACCTATCTTGCGCCAGGACTAATAGTATCTCGAAACGGACCGAAACAAGCTTCCACTTGACACATATTACCTTGGTGTACCATTGGGTGCGCCCAAATCAATTTCCTTGCCCATGGTACACTCAGCGCAAACCGGGCACCTATCTTGCGCCGAGATTAAAAGTATCTCCAAACAGATCGAAACGAGTTTCCACCTGACCCACGTCACGTAGAAGTACCATCGGTTGCGGCCAAAATGATTTCCGAGCCTATGTGCGTTTGGCGCAAACCGTGCATCTATCTTTGCGTCGTGATTAACACTATCTCCAAATGGACCGGAACGAGTTTCCACATGACCAACTCCTGTCGTGGCTGGGCAGCCACAGCAGCACTGCCGCTGTCGCCCATCTCCAAACCGTCCGTCATCGCCAGTGGTTAGTCCGGCGACGGCGCTTGTACGGCTCTGATACCACTAGTTAGCCCACTAGATCTCCGGCACGGAGTTATCCGACCACTCACTAGTGTTGCCGAACACACACTAGCGATGCCGACCACGAACTATCGTTGGCTACCACACACTATGACTAGAGGTAGAAGAAGGGAGGGAGAACAGAGCACACACACATCACAAGCACCAGCGTTGGCCGGAGCTCTACAGAGATGGCGGAACTGAACTCTCTTTCTTTACCGAGTTGTAGTGGCAAACTATATATATAACTCTATCCATCTAATCCTATCCATCTAATCTTAGTACATAGACATGTTAGGCTGCCATTCTGCCATAGTGACTAGATGTGATAGCAGGGCTGACTTTGACGCCTGCCCCTGCTGTGGCTACAGTGCGGCAAGAGAGCCATTCGGCGCCTGCCACTGCAGCTGCTATAGTGCAACAGCAGGGAGCCCTTTTCGGCGCCGCCTGTCCTTGCCGTGCGTTCACACAAGGGGAGCAGCAGATTACTTAACAGCTTCTAGCCTATATGAAATTTGCAGTCTCATAGATCAAATGTTTGGGATGTAAGTTGTGTATTATGCATTTTTCATTTGTCACAGAGCTCATTTTCTCATCCATAGTAAGAGATCAAAAGGAATGATTTCTCAATTGTAAGTTGTCTTGATTTTGTAGGCTGACCACACTGCTCATACAAAGTCACTTCTCGTGCTTCACTAAGTGATGTGGCAAGTTTATTGTACTCATCAGAGGTAATCTTGTTGTGCCTATGTAGTTTGATCCATGCATGACATCATGCTGTTACCCTTTTTCCTGTTTGCTAGATCATATTGATTGTTAAAAGCTATGTGATATGGATTGGGTTGGGTACGATTACAAGAACCGACGGGTAAAGCACTCATCATCTAACTGCTAAGCGTGATTCTTCACTTTATCCATGGTATAGAGGTTCAAGTCCGGTTGATAAGGGATCGGTGAACTTTCGTCTATTCTTTGCTTAAATTAGATAATGAGATATACAGGCTCAACATTATTTACTGTAGCAATGACTTACAAATCCTCGAGTTACGTGACAGCTTTCTTGAGGCACCTCGAAAGAATGCATTCTCCTTTTCATCTTGCAACCTTATACCCGCCTAGCACACCGAGAGACTTATGATGATCCTTTGCTTGATTCAACGATAGCCATGAAGTTATGTTTTGATCTTGGTCCCACGTTGTTGGTGGTTATAGCTTCTCGATGATCTTCTTGTAGTACAAGCGCTTTTGGTTTTTATCCGCCCAAGGACCTGTCGGTCCAAAGTTTTATATTTCCATTTGATGGTAATGGAAATGGGGCTGACCTCGCTTCAAAAAATCTGTCCAAGGACTATCTATTGATCCCAGTAGTCAATGAAGCCCCTGTTGTTGCTTATAATTGTAAGTGCTACCGTATGATATAGCATGCAGTTATAATTTTAAAAACTTGCCTATCAATTTTTATATGTTTTGATTAGCTGTTTAATGGAATTAAAAATCATAGTGTTTTTTCAGTTTCAACATTCTTTTGCATTAATACACACAGCACCTCAGCCCCCCCTCCCCCACCCCCATCAAAAAAAAAACTAAAACCTTCATGTTTTGTGGGCTCTGGTGTGCTAACTTTACCAGCCTGTATTCTGTATATTTTGAAGTCTTATGAAATTTCTTTTTTTTCTGTTTTTCCTTGCTATATTATTTGCAGATCTTTGCACTAGAATGGTTCTTTGATAATATCATCTTAATGGTTAATTGGTTACGTATTATTCTTATTTTGTTACCTCGTAATTGTATATTTAACTACAGAGATCAGCAATGTTTTGTTATATTTTTTAAAACTGTGCCCTGTTCAATTGCAGATTCTTGGTTTCATGGTGGCCATAATGTTTTTCGGCATGATGCGACGGATGTCAGCATGGGTGTGTGATTCTTCTGTGCCATCCATTTTGTCAGCCATAGAGTCTAATCTTGGACTCTCAAAGGCATTCACGTTTCTTTGCTTCATGCCAATACTTGTATTTTTTGCCTTTTTAAATTTCACGACGGAGCAAAAACCACCACTTGGGACCTTCTCATTGGTTACTATTATCTGCTACATAGTTGCTAATGGTTTCGCAATTTTGTTGATACTAACTTCAAAATTGTTTCTGTATGCGGTTGCCATTCTACATGTCTTCATTAAAAGACGGTTAGTATACACTTTTATATCTTTTTGCCTTAGTATTTGTCTCTTTTCTTTTTTCTTAAATATGATGATACTTCAGATCTTTACTGGTTTCATAAGCAGATAACTTTCATTAGGATAGAGTCTTGAAATTGCTAACTGTCTTGGGATAGAGATTTTCCATTTGATTGGAGCTCTTTGCTTCTCATATAAGTAGATAACTTTCATTAGGAACATTATTTCTGAATGATAATGCTATTGGACAGTATCTTTTTGATAATATCTATAAGGAAGATGGCCAGTTAGATTTCAGAATTACCCATCCTTTATTCTATTGCAAATTAGTTAACTTAAATCATCTTTGTTGATTATTTCATTTCTAGTAATCTACAACTTGTTTTACTGTTATTACTATGTTAAACCATCTTCTACTTGAATTTACAATTCCAACTTATTCCTTGTCCAGTGTGACTTGATATTAATTTGTTTCCAAGCATTGCTGTATCATTGATTATATGAATTCTGATCTCACCATAAATCATACATCATTTTCTTTTCCTGATCTTGCAACAATGATTTACAGATGGCAATCATGGGGGAATGGTATTCAATCAGCATTTCTTCGCCAATTCCCCAGTTTCTCCTTCTCATTTCAGTCACTGAAGGAAAATATCCTTCTAGAGTATATGGAGACCTGCTTATTTGTCTTTCCTTTTCTTGGAGTCCCTTATATTGAGGTACTAACTGTCCTTTTGGAAAAGATTGTGCAGATGCTTAGGAACAATCCAAATATAATTGTAGCAGTTGCAACATTACCACTCGTCTGTTTGGTTCATCCGGCTATTGGCCTTGGTCTGCTACTTCTCTCTCACGCCTTCCATGCTCATTCAAATCTATGCAGGTTTGATTTTAACTTTTAAGGATAATTTTGACCTGTTTCAATTGTTGAAATATTTTTGAATTGTGAAAACATACTTTTTACGTTTTTATCTCCAATAATATCCCTGTAGTTATGTGCTTAGTTTTCTTTACAGACCAATATGCAAACATATGTTTCATATTTGCTATAGTAGTAGCGATGAGATCTACTGTATCTTTGATTATATTGCTGCCACCATGTATATTTTACTTCATTTGTTGCTGTAATTCAATATCTAAATTGAAATACTACTTTATTTGTTGCTGTAATTCAATATCTAAATTGAAATACTTGTCTCGTGACAGTTTTTTAGCAGCTTCTTTTCGTAGCATGACTCAGAAAAAGGACCTGTATAAGTCCAAGTTGGGCGATGGTCCAGTTCTACTATCCAAAAGTAAATCAGATGGGCTCCAGCAACTTCTGCCAATGGATGATAGCCCAACAGCTTCTAAAAGCTTTACTGACAGTCAACTAGAACTGTTTGATTATCGGCATGGTATTATGATCTTGCATCTTCTAAGCACACTCATGTTTGTGCCTTCACTTGTTGCCTGGCTACAGGTTGGTCATTTTTAGTACCTACTAAACATCATTAGGCAAATTCCTAAGTTTCGAGTTTTCGTTCTTGTTTGTCATAACCAGTGATGATTCCATTCTATTCCTTTGTGTGCAGAGAATTGGTATGGGACAGAATTTTCCCTGGTTCATCGATTCTGCTATTTGCGTTGGTGTTATACTGCATGGACTTTTTGGGTCCCAACCTCGTTCGGCTTACCCGAAACCGACTTGTTCGGCTTGTTTTTTCAGCCGGAACAGTATTTTTCTCTCACAACAATTCAGCCAGAACAGTGTTTTTCAGCTAGTTTCAGCCAAGTTTCAGCAAGTCGAACGGGGATGTCAGCTGCTGCATATTTTTCAAGCTACCTGGGAGGAGAGGCCGTGAAATTGGTCTGAGTTTCCTATACCTCGTGGGTGGCTATTATTCCTTTGTCAGCTCCATGGCGTTGGCACCTTATAGGGCCTTGTATGCCATGGCGATCATTGGTTATATAAGCTTCATTTCGAGAATTATTGAGAGAAGAAATATGGTAAGGGGTGACATTTTAGCTCTAGGAGGAGTCGGAAGCACTAACACAGACACTGACACACACCATGGAAAGTGTAATTTTGTTGTATAGTGGAACTCGAACGCATTAGTGTATCATAGCTCATTGTTTTGGATTTACAGTTTGAAACCGCAAAGCATTGATTGGGTGCGGACTGCTGAGGCCGGTTTTGGGAGTGAAAAAAGGTGGATTCTTTGTTTGTGCAGTTTTGGCCATCTATGTGAGAATCAGATTTCGATTGTCTGGAGGCTACTTGTAACTGAAAGATGAGGTTTGACGATTAGCCTTCATAAAGTGTGAAGTGTCAGCTGCGGCTGCAACGACGGAAGAGTTTAGCTGATCTGAATGTGGAATCAGTATTGATCTTGTGGTCCATGTGGGTCCAGAGGGCAGCGTGTGTGCTGAGTGTGGTATAAGCCAGCGTGTGGAGTTGTATGAGATAAGCTAATCATTTGTAAGAAATAGAGAAATGGGGTTGAGGAACCTTTCCTCCAATCCAAGTTATCCCCTTCTCGATTCCTCCAATCTTGTTTACATTCATGTGATCGTCGATGGCCATGGTTGTGAAAGTTGATATCAGATACGGTTATCCTTTGTGTGGGTCAAAGGCTTCATAAAGCTCTAGGCTTGTTTGGTTGAGCTATGATTTGTGAAAAAACTGCCATGAGTTGTAGAAAAGCTGTTGTGAGTTGTGCATCTATCATGATGATATGGTCTACATAAATAGAAGGTAAAATTTGCTACGGGACACTGAAAGTGATCTCCCTTTGTTGGCGGACATTGAAAATGAAGCAGTTTGCTGATCGACACTCTACTTGTCAAATTTATTGGTGGACATCGGATCCATTAAATATTCATTTCCGGCTTTTGAGGAGAGAGAAGAGCGGTGAAATATCCTTAATGACTCATGGCTCTTTCTCCTTCCTCACCCCCTTTCTTTTTTTCTGGCATGGGTGGCAGGCAAGCTAGTCGAAGGTGGTGAGGCTTGCTCGTCTTGCGCGGCAGCAAGGCCCGGTCTCGTCAGCTGGCAGTCTGCACGGCAGCGGCCAACTAGCTAGGTGAGATGCCAGTGGTGGCGGTGCCTGAAATGATCCCGATTTCCACAAAGCGAAATCCACATATTCGAACTATAACATGATAGTCCCAGATAACCATTCCATCACATTATCGAATAACAGTCGATATTACAAGTCATACATCGAATACCTATCTTACAGAGTACAAATAGTAAGGTTTACTCATTATTACATCGCCATTTGGCGGAATCACTCAGAGCACACAGCATCTGGAACAACATCAGATAGAACGGCAACGGGCGTAGACTCCATCTTCCGAACCAAACTCGAGCGAAGGACAAGACATCTAATGACCTGCCAAACACTTATCAGTACGATTTGTACTGGCCACTGGCTCTCACCTTATGCTTTGCGTTTGCTCTATGGTAGTGGAATGCAAGGGAAGAGCAAAATACCTATTTATGGTTGTAGTTTCCTATGCAAGCGTAGTCAAGTTTTATAATAATTCATCAAGTTTGAACCCATCTCATTCACACATTCTCCTATCCCATCACACACATCTCACCACACTCTCACTCTCTCTCTCTAGGCGGCAAGGACAACTCCCTCTCATGCCTTGCCTCAACGGCCAACGCCGGAAACCAACAACAACCGAGGGGGAAGAAGAAGAAATGACAATACTATCTAATCAAGGGAAGCGTAAGTCAAAGAAATGTCCATATCCGCGGACACGGCTATACGTATAGATCAATCAACTATGCAGTGTGTACACCCAGAAATCCACAAGATCACCATCATCGACGCTGATCATCATCTAGGCTGATTTCGGTGCCTCCCAACTAGTGTGATGCCACCCTACCACTCAGCCCTAGGGCACCTCGGAATCCACTAGCACGCTGAGACTGTGAGACGTAGTACTAGACCCCCTAGAGGTCACTACGGTATCTTAGGAGGGTGTGAGCCATATGCCCATACCTCCCTATACTATCTGCTATCAACCTAGTAGTAGTGGCACTGACCTAGCTGCTTGGGTTACCGTTCCCCGCCTGTCGGGGACAAGTGGTGTGCACGAAGGGTCCTATGATCCGGTTCTCTCGATATACCAGTCCTTAGGGGGACTAGACAAGACATCTTTTCAAGTGGGGATAACCAACACCCCGTGCTTCAACAGCACCTCCATCCCAGGAACTTGCCCCACGAAGAGTTGTCTCCCCGGGATATTCTCCTCTCACATGTACCCACCATAGGTACCTCTCTTAGGGAATGCCCAGGTCACATCCTCTTGGCAAGACTTGTCCAATGACTCATCATAGAATCCTGTCCGGTCGACTCGACCCTCACCACACACCCAAGACGCACGCCAAGATCTCCCAATGGTATTACAACACTATCGGCACCACGTGCCATAGCCACTCACAAACAATCCTCCACCAAGCATCACATCATGGATATAATGCGTAGTAGAAGTAAGCAGTAAGTAATAAGCGAGCATCTAGCCTATCAGCGGGTGTGCAGAGGTAAAGGTTGCGTCATGGTAAAGGCTTCAAGCAATTCTACCATGCAACATATCATAATTCATTTGGATAAAATAAAGCGCTAGTAGCTACATTATTGCATGTCTAATAGGATTCTATGAGGTTGGGTGGGACGTGTCACCTGTTGGCAGGTCCTCTCCAAACTCGTCGGTGTAGTCAGGGTCGTCCTCCTCAGTCTGCTGCTCCTCCAGGTCTATCAAACGAGACATATAGCCGCGATAAGCGACTCTTATAGATAATCACAAAGAAGAAATGGAAAACCAAAAGATCCAAATGTACTGAAACACAAGCCTATGACATAGAGCTTACTTTTAGAAAAATTTGGACACTGGTTTCATATTTTTTTGAGGTCGGATGAATTTTCTAAGTTTGAATCAATTTCTGAAAAATAAAAAGGGTTAGATTAATTCTGTGATGACACGTGGTGCATCCACTGATGAAGAGCCGAATAATCCACTGATGATGTCACGCCAAATCTGCCCAAAATCCAATTGTTTCAGTACCTCAAGAAGAAAAGGCCAAGATACTGAACTGAATGCCTTGGAGATATCCAACTTGAGGAGAAAATGTGGATGCTTTTGTTGGTGTAGAAATCTTGTGTTTGTTGCACAAGCATAAAATTGTCTTGTATGAATCTCCCCTTGATGAATGCACTTTGATTAGGAGAGACCATTTGTTGCAGCCTTCTAGCCAACCTATTGGCCAATAGTTTAGTCACGAGCTTGGCAAAACTATGGACAAGGCTTATGGGCCAAAAATCCTTGGCACATGTAGCTCCAGCTATTTTGGCCAGCAAGGTAATGAAGGCCGAGTTGAGGGTCTCAAAGTTTCTGAATTTACGACTCCATGTAGGAACTCTGGTTAGCCTAGAGGGGGGGGGTTGAATAGGCCTATTAAAAGAAACACTCAAACTTTCATCAAATTCAACCTGCGACACTGCTGCGAGCCTGCGACACTACCGCTCTAACCTCGTGGCACTGCCAGACAGCAGCACTGCCGCACCTGCAGACAACTTTGAGTCACAGTTCAAAATTAACAAATGTAAACTTGAATCGGAGAAATTTCTTAGCTTCCTGTAGGTATGAGATTCATAGATCGAGAGCTAGAAGTGGTAGGAACACAACACACAAGTAGATCGACCACAAATCCTAGAAATCATCTCAACAACAATATGAAATGCAAATGATGCACATCAAGCACAAGGTGACATGATGATTTGATCTGTAGTTCAGCTCACCACCAAAGCTTGCCTACTTCCACGTTGTTGAGGTTAGCCACTAAGGCTTAGGGATTTGCAACCCTTCCTCGTTCTCAAGTCAAGAGACTTAACTCTTGAGATGTGGGGTGAGTTTACTAGCTTTAAGAGGAGGTTATAAACCTCCCGGGGCTGCCACACAAATTGGCAAGCTCCACGGGCGATGCTCTAGCTGGCTAGGAGCAAAGCTCCAAGAGTAATAAACATAACCATCGCCAAAATGTGAACCAAGTGCTCTTTTGAGTTGCGGAATCAAAGGATCTGCTCTCTAATTGAGTTTGGGACCTTTTTCTCTCAAGGATTGATGGAGAAATCAAGGGAGAATGCTTGGGAGCTCAAGGTTACTAATGGAGGAGAGAGAGAAGGGCACTCTTCTATTCTTGGATGAGATGAATGTGTGGGAGAGAGAAGAGAGACATTGGGGAGGAATGGGAAAGGTATAAGTACCCCCTAGCCCCAACGGTCACTTAAGTCACGGCACTGCTGTGGCTCAAGTGTGGCAGTGCTGCACTGTGGCAGTGCCTCTCTCCAGGTGTGGCACTGCCGCACTAGGCAAGACTACAAGGGTAAGAGTTAAGTGTTGGCTGTCTTGGCTGAGTAACTGAGGATGTATGTGTAAGATTGAGCACTTGGTAGCACATGTTAGCTTAACCATTCTGTCCCCTTTTGTAGTATGGCTTTTCTTATACTCAAATTCAAAATATAAAAGAATCTAAATCTCCTTTGAGTTTGAAGCCATCAACATTTGTAATTGGGGGCTCCTTCATTTCATGTAACATCCTCGAACATAGAGTCCCTTCTTGTCATCTCGATAAATCTCATTAGTTGTCTAATTGTATGGTCATTATCACCAAAACTCACAATTAGGGCTTGATTGCACTTTCAATCTCCCCCTTTTTGGTGATTGATGACAACCCAATTAGAGCTTACAAAAGATATGAAATAAGTACTGAGATTTTTGAGCCAAGAGTGTAGAGCCTCCCCGTAAATGTGTGAATAAAGAATTGAATTCTCAAATTGGCATAAGAAGCCAAGATTCAGATTTTAATGAAAGTGATAGGGCTCCCCCTACATCCATGCTCTTGTGGGGTGTTGCATACTGTGTCAGGTATGTAGATGTGATGCGAATGACAGTTCATGCACAACAAGTTTTCCTATAACAGCTGGGTGCGGCATTGCTGCTCCTGGGTGCAGCACTGCCACACTTGCTGTAATAGCACAAATAAGAACAGGCACCACACAACATGTAACACATATAAAGATATACATTCTAGCACAATTTTATCACCAGCTACAACATAGATTAATTCATGTCCATATCCCACACATATAAAGTACTTAGATAACATTATTACATAAATAGAGTTTTGAATCGTCTCTCAAACTCTCTACCTAACAAAGTCTACTCTAAATGAATAAGAACATGAAGCTCTAGCTGCAGCAACCTCCTCTCTATGGTGTCAAAAAAGTTATTGACCCCTCTCTAATTTCTCCCCCTTTGGCATAAAGCACCAAAAAGAGAAGAAAAGAAGAAAGACCAACACTTACTCCTCATCTTCTTGGATGGTGTCCCAATTGACATCATCCCCACTAGCAGCTCCACTAGCACCTACAACATCCTCCTCACCACCATTACCATCATCGTCGGAGGAGGAGGAAGAGGACACCACTGCCCTCCCTTGGCGATGGGTGGTAGAAGTGTGACGCTCACGCCTGGTGCTTCTCCTAATGGACTGCAAGGTGGAGGTCAACCTTGTCTGAGGGTCAAGCTCTGGCTGCTCCTCCTCCTCCTCCTCATGAGCCTCTAAATATGTGTCAGAGAGGCTAGGGAGGTTGTCAAACCTTGGTGGTGACTATACTAGAGAAAGAGGTGGTAGCCCTGCATGCTCTCTAGCCTCTCAGTTGGCTTCATAGTTTTCCAACTGGTCCTTATGCAGTCCTCATTGCATAGGTGCAAGTGGTGAAAATGACCTTAATCCATCTCCCAAACTTCTCCATCTTCTTTTCCTTGCGGGGCCTAGAGCGAGAGGACTTAGGCATGTCCTCAACTGATGGAGAGCATCTCACTACCCTGCTAGCACCGAGGCTTGGGTCTTCTCAATCTTGTAGACGGTGTGGAGACCATCTTTATCAAACCTATAACCGGTGACCCTCTCAATCATGAACATGAGATAGGGGGCATAGGGCATCTCCTTTATCCCATCCTCCATAGCATTCCTCAGCTCACGCCACATGAAGCGAGTGACATTGAACCTGTCACCTCTAGGATCAAACCTAGCAAGCACATTTCTCACATAGCCATTAAGTTGTAAAGCTGCTCCATCCTTGGGATTTATTGTGTGCCTGATCAGATTGTTTAGAATGTAGTAGTAGCTCTTCAAGCCACTGACCTTATCATCTGTACTTCTCCTATCAATCCACATATATGCAATGTCGTGGATCTCAGCTCTAGCCTCATCATGAATATAAGTGAAGCCCCGCTCCTCCTCTCCAAAACCAAGGATCCGGCTAAAAGTCACAAAGTCAATCCTATAATGCCATCCCTCAGTCATCTAGTGAATCTCATCAGTGTAGATGTCATAGAACAAGGTGGCATGAAACTGGGCTAGGACTTCTTCATTCTAGTTATACCTAAAACTCATGATGTTAGTGAGGCCAAAAAGCTCACAAGCATTGATCACTTTGTTAAACTCAGGCTCATCCTTCCCCTTCATCTCCTCCCAGTCAACGTACTGCATCTTGACAATCTTGGACTTCTTGGAGTTGAAGATCACTGAGGCATAAAAGTTGGAATGAAACTCATTCCAAAATCTATAGTCTACCCCAAATCCTTTAGCTGCTCATAAGGATTGTTCTCACGTGCTTCTTCCACCATCTTTAGCTTTCCCGCATAGTTGAGCACGGGATGAGCACATGTGTTAGTGGGACGCCTCATGATCACTTCCACAAAATACTCTCTAATGTAACCTCTATCAAACTCCTCAAGGTGAGGTGGAGTATCTGGGCAAGCACCTAGAGGAATGGTGCGACCAGCCCTCTCCAAGTTCTCCTCCTCCTAAATCAACTGATCCCTTCTCCCCCTGTCACTAGCATCCCCTCTGCCTACTGCACTGCTGCTGCCCCCTGTGGTTCTACCATGACCACGACAAGGCATTTGCTTGTCATGAGACTCGGTCATCTTCCTCTTCCTCCTCTGGTCATCTTCACCTTCGGAGGCCATCTACGCAAAAACATAGACTAAAATGAGAAACTGTACAAATGGAGAGTAGAAGTTACCCTATAAAGCAAGTTAAGTACTCAAGAAGAGTCAATGTGCAAGCGAGGGAAGCAACTGATGTGGTACTGCCCCCAGACATGTGGCACTGCCGCACCAACTGTTTCACCAAGACTGCATTTTGCATCTTCTTGTCTACTAAACTTACTTCATAATTTAACTCCTAGCCCACTATACAATCTCAGCATGTATAGTTCTATCAAGAATATGGAGTCTTATAAAAGATAGGTAAGATAACATCATGTTTAACTTAGTAATGAATATGGTGAATGAATCCAATTATTTTAGAGAGTCATTTATGGAATGCTTGATCAAATCTGCATGGAATGCAGTTCTAGTCACGGCACTATTGCTCCCAGCATGCGGCACTACCGCACGGATTGGAAGCACTCCATCCATGAATCCTTGTTATGATTTAATTCATCCATCACATTCACTTCTAAACCAGTCATGCTGTTACCAGAAACCTACATCTATTATCAAGAGAACTCCATAGCAAGATCGACAAGGTTAGGGTTTCACCTTGGTTTTCATGGATTGGGGAGGAAAGGGAGAGAATGGCTCTATTCATGAGCTTTAGTGGCTGCTAGCGATGAGGGTGAGTGCCAGCAACTAGTGCGACACCACTGTAGTGTGGCCCAGAGGGACGGCGATGGCGCGATGATGTGAAGGCAGCGCTCACGCGTGATATAGGGAGAGAGAAGGCATCGACGTCGGGTGAAAAGTGAGGAGAAGGTTACCCTAGGGCTAGAAGAAAAGAGTAGAGTAAATGGGCCATACGGTAATGGCTATCGTGGGCTGAATTTCAATTAAAATTCAAAGTGCGGCACTGCCGCAGTGCAGCACTGTCGCAAGGCAGGCGCGGCACAGCCACGCTCCCTAGACCAGCAAGATTTAGCTACTAACTAAATAGCTCTATATATATAGGATATAGACACACATATCAAGCACACTATGATCAGCAGCAAATAATCAATACAAACAACGACCATAATGCACTTGTTTCTTATGATAAAACATTTTGAAGCACAATATTTAAACTTTTGCAATTCATTTCTCCTATCCATGGTTGTTCATCAATCAAGGTGTGCTATAGTTCAAACCATGTTACGAGAATCAAGTATATTTAGCTCACCACGCAAAGCACAAAACCTTGATTCATCGAGAGGCTTAGTGAAGATATAAGCTAGTTGCTTTTCGGTGCTCACATGGTGAATTTTGATATCTCCTTTGGTTTCGTGGTCTCTCAAGAAATGATGTCAGATGTCTATGTGCTTAGTTCTTGAGTGGCTTATAGGATTGTTGGCGAGCTTTATGGCACTTTCGTTGTCACACAAGAGTGGGATTTTGGTGAAGTGACATCCGAAATCTTTAAGGGTTTGCCTCATCCAAAGTAGTTGAGCACAACATGCATGGCTGTAACATACTCAGCTTCGATGGTGGAAAGGGCTACATAATTTTGCTTCTTAGAACTCCAAGACACTAGGGACCGTCCAAGGAATTGACATGTCCCCGAGGTGCTTTTTCGATCTACTTTGCAACTGGCGTAATCGGAATCTGAATACCAAGTAGATCAAACTTAGAGCCCTTATGTTACCACAAGCCAAGGTTAGTAGTGTGTACTAAATATCTCAAGATTCTCTTAACAGCCACTAAGTGGCACTCTTTTGGGTTAGCTTGAAATCTAGCACACATGCACACACTAAGCATAATATCAGGCCTAGATGCGCACAAATAAAGTAGAGAGCCGATCATGGAGCGATATACCTTAGTATCCATGGCTTTCCCTTCATCATTGAGATCTAGATGTCCATTGGTTGGCATGGGAGTTTTGATAGGCTTGGCATTCACCATGTCAAACTTCTTGAGCATATCATGGGTGTACTTTGTTTGGCTAATGAAAGTTCCATCCTTTAGTTGCTTGATTTGAAATCCGAGGAAGAACTTTTATTCACCCATCATAGACATCTCAAATCTCTTGGTCATGATCCTACTAAATTCCTCACAAAAAGAATGATTAGTACCACCAAATATTATGTCATCGACATATATTTGGCACACAAATATATCTTTATTGACTTTGTGAGTGAAAAGGGTAGGATCGGCTTTGCCTATTTCAAAGCCTTGTTGAAGCAAGAATTCCTTAAGGCATTCATACCATGCTCTTGGTGCTTGCTTAAGCCCATAGAGCGCCTTTTGGAGTTTGTAGACATGGTTGGGAAACTTGTGATCTTCGAAGCCTGGTGGTTGCTCAACATAGACAAGTTCTTGAATAGGGCCATTGAGAAATGCACTCTTCACATCCACTTGATATAGCTTGAAGTTGTGATGAGCGGCATAGGCTAGAAGCATTTGGATTGTTTCAAGCCTTGCCACCGGTGCATATGTTTCTTCAAAGTCCAAGCCCTCTACTTGAGTGAAACCTTGAGCAACCAATCTTGCTTTGTTCCTTGTCACCACTCCATTCTTATCTTGCTTGTTGTAGAAGACCCACTTGGTGCCAATGACATTGGTATTGGCTCGTTCCACCAAGGTCTACACTTGATTTCTTTCGAAGTTGTTGAGCTATTCTTGCATGGCCATCACCCAATCTAGGTCTCCAAGTGCTTGTTCTACCTTAAGAGGTTCTAAAGAGGAAACAAATGAGTAATATTGGCAAAAATTTGCTAAATGTGAATGAGTTGTTACCCCCTTTCGAAGACTCCCAAGGATGTTGTCAACGGGATGATCCCGTTGTTTTATTTGCCTTAGCCTTGGATGCTCAAAGGCCTCTTGTTCATCTTCTAGACCTTCATCATTTTTTTGCTCAAATATGGGTTGTAGGTCTTGTCCACGAGCTGGAGTCGAATCAGTTGTTGCTGACTATGTAGGTGTGGTACTACCGCTCTCAAGTGTGGCACTGCCGCGTGTAGGTGTTGCAGCAGATGTCTGCTGCTGTTTAGCATCAGGTACGTCAGCGGAAATAGGTGCAGCAACAACTTGAGGAACCTCCACTTCAGTGACTTCATCTTCTTGTGGTCTAATATCACCAATGGCCAATTGCTTGATTGCTTCACATGGTGGATCCTCCTTTTCTACAACACTTGAATCAACTTGCTCCACTTGAGAGCTTTTAGATTCGTCAAATGTCACATCTACCGCAATCTCAACTCTCCCGGAGGTTTTGTTGTAGACACGGTAGGCATGCTCATTTGATCCATAACCAAGAAGAATACCTTCATCAACTTTATGTGCAAACTTAGAGGTTTTGGGTTTCTTGTTAAATATGAAACACTTGCACCCAAACACTCTAAAGTAAGACACCTAAGGCTTGTTACCGGTTAGAAGCTCATATGAAGTTTTCTTCAGCTTCTTGTGTAGGTAGAGGCGGTTGATGGCATGGCAAGCGGTGTTGACGGCCTCGCACCAAAAAGATGTCTGGCATCTTGTACTCATCTAGCATTGTCCTTGCCATGTCAATGAGTGTACGATTCTTCCTCTCTACTACACCATTTTGTTGAGGGGTGTATGGAGTTGAAAACTCATGCTTGATGCCCTCATTATCAAGAAATTCCTCAACTAGAGTATTCTTGAATTCGGTCCCATTGTCGCTTCTCACTTTCTAGATGGGAAGACCGAACTCCTTTTGAGCTCTTCTAACAAATATCTGCACCTTCTCTTGAACTTGGCACTTGTCATGCAAGAAAAATACCCAAGTGAAATGGGAATAGTCATCAACAATAATAAGACCATATTTGTTACTCCTGATACTTAGATAGGCGATCGGTCCAAAGAGATTCATATGTATTAGCTCCAATGGTTGCTTGGTGGTCATGATGCTCTTTGGTGGGTGAGGTACGCCAACTTGCTTTCGGGCTTGACAAGCGCTACAAATCCTATCTTTCCCAAAGTGAACATTTGTTAGTCCAAGGATGTGTTCATCTTTTAGAAGTTTGGCCAAGTTCCTCATCCCAACATGAGCTAGTCGGTGATGCCAAAACCAATCCATGCTAGATTTTGCCACTAAACAAGTCTAAAGCTTAGCTTTACTTTTGTTGAAATCAACTAAGTAAAGCTTGTTCTTTAATCGACCCGTGAAGACAATAGAGGAATCCTCCCTTCTAAAGACTTCCACACCCTTATCCGTAAAGAGACAATTGTAGCCTATCTCACAAAATTGAGAAACGGACAACAAGTTATAACTTATCGAATCAACATGTAATACATTTGTAATTGAATGCTCAAGGGTTATAGCAACTTTATCGAGACCAATCACATCCCCCTTTGAATTGTCTGTCTCCAAAGACAATATTTTCATTTGAGTGCATCATCGGGGAATATAATGAGAACATACTCCTTTCTTCGATCATGTGATTTGTACATCTACTATCAAGCACCCAACTTGATCCACCGGAAGAGTATGCCTACAAAACAAGTTTAGTTGCTAGATTTAGGTCCCCAATTTGACTTGGGGCCTTGCATGTTAGTCACAAGAAACTTAGGAACCTAGATAAAAGTATTCCTATATATGTTGGCTTTCTTTTCAACATATTTGGCAACCACTTTTCCACTGTTGTTGCTATTTAAAACAAAGCATGATGTCAAGCTTCGTCGAGGTGCATAGATCTTTGGTTGATAGGCATACTTGTTCTTGTTGCCCCACATTGATTCCTTAGGCTTCTGGAAAACCTATTTTTGTGGGAGCACCTTCTTCTTGGGCTTAGTTTGATCAGGAACAGAATTGGTAGCCTTCCCATTTTTGCTGGGCGTGGCACTACCGCTCTGGGATGCTGCATTGCCGTGGTTTGTGCAGGCTGATTTGTACCAATTTTGCCCTTCCTCTCAAACTGCACACACTCATAGCCATTCACTATCCTTCTTCCATGTCTTGGCTCCTTTTGTGTGTCCAAGCCCATGCTTGATTGAGGGATGCCTTCCTTGTTTGAATTGTGGCCCTTTTGATTCATCATTCTTTTTGTCATAAGATTGGGCTCACCCATCCACCCTTTTCCAATGATTTCATTGAGCCTAGCAATCTCCTTTCTCATAGCCTCCATGTTTGCAAGGTTAGTGTAATAGGCATTCAAATTAAGATTAAAACATTTTCCACAACCTTGACTAGTGGAGGAAGTAGAGGTTTCCTTTGCCTTAGGGAGATGTGAGTTTCCATCCCAAAGAATGCCATATTGCATCTCAAGTTCTTTGTGCTTCTCATCCAAGTCACAATACCTTTTTTTGAGAGCTTTATTTGCTTTCTTTGTAATAGCATGGTCCTCTTGATCTTTGGCCAAAGCCTTGCGCAAGGATTCCACCTCACTTCTCTCTAATTCAAGAGCTTCTTTGCTAGCAATGTAGAGATCCTCTTGTTGGATAAGAGTCTCTTCTCTAGATTCTAGCTCGGCTTGGACACTCTCTAAATCCTCCATTAGCTTAGTGATGAATAATTTGGTCTTTCCATCGAAATTTTTAGTTATCATGTTTATATCTTCATCACTAGATTCATCATCACTAGAGCTATCACTAATATCACTACTAGAGATATCACTAGGAGGTGGAGGAGATTTGGCCATCGATTTGGATTTTACCTTCTCACACTTTGCCATGAGACAAATGTGAGGGGAGTAGTAGTCATCGTCAGACATGTTGTTGAAGAGCCTTGGTGTAGGGGATGACTTGTGAATAGCAATGGTTGCAACCTTCTCATCCTCCTCACTTGTGCTCTCTCTAGTTGAGTCCCATTCATGCCCAATATGAGCCTCTTCCGTGTACTTCCTGCTCTTTCTACGGTTGGCCTTCTCCTCTTTCTCCTTGTATTTGTTGTCCTTGATGTCCTATGGACACTTGGTAATGAAGTGATTGGTGCTACCACAATTGTAGCATGTCCTCTTTTTCTTGTTTGGAAAGTTTCTCTCCACTACCTTGTAGCCTTGCTTCTTTAGTCCCTTGTGAAACCTCTTCATAAAGAGAGCAACATCATCAACCTTCTCAAATTGATCATCATCAATTTCACTTTCACTTGAAGATGATGTGGTTTCTACTCTTTCTTGGACTTGCTTGATTGCTTTGGGCTTGCTAGTTGAAGCTTGCTTGTTGATCTTGGACTTGCTTGTAGAGCCTTGCTTACTTGATTTGTTGGCCTTGAGAGCTACATCCTTGATCTTGATGCCTTCTATCTTTGCTTGCAATTCACCAAACTTCTTCCTCTCATTTGCTTCTTCTCTTTGCATGTCAAAGGTCAAGATCCTCTTAAGTACATCATTTGGTATGAAGTACTCAAACTTTTTTGTCTCTAATTAGAGTCACTACGGTCTCATTTCTAGGTGAATAAGCCTCCAACTTAATCTTGACAACTTTGTGATCATCTAGCTCATCACAACCATAGCCTCTAATCTTGCCCACCGTTGTCATCAACCTATCAAACATCTCTTGTGGCCCCTCTCCATCCAAGATTACAAACTGATTGAGCTTTGACATCAACAAATCAATTCTTGCCTTTCTCACTTTGTCAACCCCTTCATGTGCTAGGTGGAAAGTGTCCCATATTTGCTTGGCAACATCAACCCCAATAACTCTATTGTACTCATCACCATCCAAAGCACTAAGCAACACACTTGTGGCTTGCCCATTGAGGTGAATGATTCTCATCTCCTCTAGTGTTGGGTTCTTGGGATCAATCGGTGGCTCAAATCCAAAAGATCCAAATGCACTCAAACACAAGCCTATGACATAGAGCTTACTTTTAGAAAAAAATTGGACACTAGTTTCATATTTTTTTGAGGTCGGTTGAATTTTCTAAGTTTGAATCAATTTCTGAAAAAGAAAAAGGGTTAGATTAATTCTGTGATGACACGTGGTACATCCAGGTTGGTTGGTGGCTTGGCTGAGGTTGACAGGTGGGGTCCAGGGTTAGCAGTGATCGATAGGTGGAGTTGGCCAATGGTCCTCCAGCAATGGTCAACGTTGACCGGGCTCGAACTAGGCCTAGTGGGTCGGATAATGGGTTGAGTTGGGCCGGTCTAGGCCGACCTGGCCTAGACACATGTCAAGCAGGCAGGCAACCATGTGGCACTAGTGGGCTTCTACTAGTGCTCTGCCCACAGACATGGCTCATGGTGGACTTCGCGGTGTAGGTTTGTGGACCACTGGCTAGGTCCATGGTGGACTATGTCCACCCCTCCTTCTCCTTCCTCAGTCCATGATGGACTAGGCGCACCAAATGACTTCTCGACGGGGTGCATAGACCACACAGCTCATTGGCGGCGCTCGGTAGTGGCTTGTCGGGGCTCCCACGACCTCCCTAGGTACTTCCTTGACTAGACAACCACAACGGGGCTAAAAAATATGTCCCTTTAGCTTGCCGAAGCCGACTACGGCGGCGGTGGACTTTTCGGACGTGGCGGCGCTACGGCCTTCATGGCTGCAGCCAAAAAGGCGCCCACTTTCCTACAATTAGGGTCATGGAAGGGTCGTAGGTGGCAGCGTCGGCAACCAAAGTCCACGTCAAAGTCCACAGCATGATATCGGACACGGTGGAGCTCTGCCGAGCTCTCGGCTCTTGGGAAACTAGGGCTAGAGTAGGTCCTAGGCTCAACCATCTATGCAGTTGTGCTTGCGGGGTCACAACGGACATCATCGGCCCTTCCTCACCTCACGAGGTGGCCAGAATCCTTAGCAACATCCATGACACGATGGTGACATGGGGGTGCGGCGGCTCCAGCGAGGCAGACGTGACCAGTGGCTCCTAGGGCTCTTTCACTTTCTCCTTCTAACACACAGCGTGTCTCTCGACGAGGCGAAGCTCGCCGAGGAAGCTTTCCTAACTCTATCGGCTCGAGGTGGCCCGAACAAGGCTGTGCCATGGTAGGGTCTGGCCATGGTGAGCACATAGGTGCGACGCGACGGCACTGGAGTTCCCGAGCTTGTGTGGCTTGGCTTCGTCGCACGGTATCTTAGGCGGGTGCGCGTGTACATGAGGTGCTTCGTGATGGCCAACAGGCGTCTCCTTGGGCTTCCTAGGTGGGGAAACCACATCGACGGCCATGGTGGGTGTGCACAAACAGTGAGCTAGGGCAACGGTGAGGTTTACCATGGTGGCGGGGAAGATAGGCTGGCGGTGTAGTGGCAAGTCATGGCTGTGTTGAAGGGTAGCAGTGCCATGCCGAACCACGATGGGGAAGAAGATGATCGAACATTGTCCTTGTCTTTGATGGCCACAAATGATTCTAGCGGGGCTCAGTCCTCCTCCTCCCTTCTGTCTCCTTCTTCTTCCTCTCTCTGGCTTGGCGTAGGGCATGGGTTGCCATTGAGTTGCGGTAGGGGTGAAGGAAGGGTGCTAGGGCTCCACGGGTGGCCTTTTATAGGTGGCGAACAGCGGGGAGAGATGGAGGGGCACGTGCAGGGTGGATAGGGCCTCTAGGTTAGGGTTTGGAGCTCGGTGGGGGAATGTGGGTGGCCAGACGCTCCCAATTTCGAACATCGGCGGTCAAGGCAAGGATGGGGTGGCGTCATCAGTGCGGCCCATGGTTGCGACTCAGCGTGGCATGGGAGAATGGTCCTAATGGCTGGAGTGGGTGAATAGCCTATTGAAAATTTCTACAACAACACTTAGCAAAGATGTTAGACAAATATGAGGCGAAGCGAGTGTTGTGCTAGCCTACTAAAATGCAAGCCACCTTCCACAATTCTAGTGACTATGATCACTAAGCACACAAAGGCTAAAACACTACGCTAAGTTAGTGTGCTCTCAAAGGCTAACTAAAGAGCTACACTAACCACTAGACCTGACACAAGCTTGCTCTCAAAACTAAGTACACTAAAGAGCAAAGCTACACTAGAAATGTAAGTGCACAAGAGAGGGCGGTGGTGATTATACCACCGTGTTGAGGAAATGAGCCAATCACAAGATGGACCCAATCAATCAATCACAAGATAACCAATGAAATCCTCGGACAATGATGACACAAGATTTTTTATCAATGTTCACTTGCTTGCCGGCAAGCTAGTCCTTGTTGTGGTGATTTACTTACTTGGAGGTTCACGCGCTAATTGGCATCACACGCCAAACCTGCAACCGGGTGCCGCACAACCAACACAAGATGAGGATCACACAAGCCATGAGCAATCCACTAGAGTACCTTTTGGCTCTCCGCCGAGGAAAGATCAAGAGCCCCTCAGAATCACCACGATTGGAGCCAAAGACAATCACCAACCTCCACTTGACCAAACTTGCTGCACCAAGCCGTCTTGGTGGCGGCAACCTCCAAGAGTAACAAGCGTATCCCGCTGTGAAACACGAACACCAAGTGCCTCTAGATGCAATCACTCAAGCAATGCACTTAGATTCAGTCCCAATCTCACAAAGATGATGAATCTATGATGGAGATGAGTGGGATGGCTTTGGCTAAGCTCACAAGGTTGCTATGTCAATGCAAATGGCCAAGAGACTGAGCTTGAGCCAGCCATGGGGCTTAAATAGGAGCCCCTACGAAATAGAGCTATTGGCCCCTGCACCTCACTATCCTCATAGTGACCAAACTCCTCGATCAAGTGTGATCGGATGCACGCCTCAGCGTCTAGTCATCCGAGGCTGTCCACATGTCACCTCCATTTAACGTCAGTCATTGAACACCAACGACCGACTGAGTTCCTCGCGCGTGTTAATGTAGGACCGGACGTGCCGATCCAGAGACCGGACGCACCAGCCCTGCGTCAGATCAACAGAACCACGTGAGCCACCAATAGATGATCGGACGCGCCGATCAACTCGGCCTACCAGTGTCAGGTCATTTCCAGAGAGCTCCCCGAGCACCAAAACCATGATCGAATGCGTCAGGTGCATGCAACCGGACGTACCCCCGCGTTAGGTCTTCATCGCGCTCACTCAGCCACTTATGTCACCGTACGTCACACCCGACCGGCCTTGCCAGCTATGTGTTAGGTCACTGAAGTGGACCGTGATGCCTAAGAGGGGGGGGGTGAATTAGGCAACTTAAAATTCTAACTCTAAACTATGGCCTCTTTTTCTACCCTTAGCAAAACCTATGCAAAAGATAAACTATCTAAATGTGCAACTACAATTTTGCTAATGTGTTTCTATCTCTACCACAAAAGGAGTAATGTAATCAATGTAAATGCGGAAGCTAAAGAGCAAGGTAGAGATATGCAAACTCCCATCGACGACTCCGTTATTTTTACCGAGGTATCGAGAAGCGCGCAAGCTTCCCCCTAGTCCTCATTGGAGCCCCTTGCAAGGAATCCCTCACAAGGCCCAAGCTCCCAGTCGGGTAACTCTGTGGATAGCCTCGGGCCTTCCCCACACGCAAGTGGGTCTCCGACGTGCCTTCTGGCAGGCCTCTCCAGGATGCTCCCCGCCGTCTTCACTATCAAGCTTTCGGCCAAAATGCCGCAGGCCTTGTTCCCTCCAGTACATGGTGGCGGCCACACCACAAACGCAGTTGGTATGATCTCACAAGACTACAAGCCCCTCCGATGTACAACAATGGTGCGCGCAAGCACCGAGTGGTAAGAGGTATGCAAACCTCACAAAACACTAGGTCTAAACCTAGAGCAAGCGCATAAGCGGTGGTCTAATCAACCTAAGCACTTTGCAAAACACCAACGCTATTCACCTAATGAAACACTAAGCACTACGCAAGTGGAGATCACTAAAATGGTGTATCAACACCCTAGATATGTTTCCTCAGCTCCACCATGCTCAAATGGCTGGTTGGGGGTCTATTTATAAGACCCACTGAGAAAGTAGCCGTTGGGGATGAAATCTCGCTTTTCTGCTACTGACCGAACTCTGATCCGCGTCCGGTCAGCACTGACCGGATGCGTCTGGTCACGAAAATAGCTCTCTGGAGCCTTACTGATGTTGACCGGACTCTGGCACTCAGTGTCCTATGCAGTGTCTGGTGCAGCGTCCTGTGCATCGGAGCGTCTTGTGCAATGTCCGGTGCAGCATCCGTTGCAGCGTCCGGTCGCTGCTGTTGACTCTACTGTTGCCGAGCCTCTTGATCGGAGCGTCCGGTGTAGCGTCCTGTGCAGCGTCCTGCTATCTCTGTGAGCTCGTTTCTTCGTGATCTTGCGTCTGGCTTAGTTCCTTTCTTCGTGCTTGGACTTTGCTTGATATCTTGGGACTTCTCTTGTGCTTCTAAGGTCTTGCTTGTGGTGTTGATCATCGGATCATCACGTTGCCTTTGTCCAAGTCACGTCTTGCACCCTATTGAACTACAAAACAAACACTTGCAAATTCTTTAGTCCAATTTGGTTGTGTTGGTCATCAAACACCAAAATCCAAAGTAAATGGGACTAGGGTCCATTTTCCTTACAATCTCCCCATTTTTGGTGATTGATGACAACAGGACCAAAGCAAGCAAATAATAGAATTTTGAAAATTGTAAACTACCTACTTGCTAGGATGCAATGCAAGGGGCAAGGTTATATGATGCTAAAAGATACTACTTGTAAGATTTAAAAGATACTACATAAAAACTTATCTTGCCCTTGCAAAAGTCCCCATGTGGCATTATGAAAATAAGCCGTGCTTCCTACAAATTCTCCCCATTATATAGGCTAACCCATAATCCACAATCCTCCCTTTCTCAGACCATTACCACTTGTAGACCATTACCACTTGTAAATTATTATGATCTAGCCTTTGGTCCTACAAATTAATGCTTGCTTTTGGTCCTCTAAATTCTCCCCCTTTGGAATCAAGCACCGAAAAAGAAGACATTAGTAGCACAAGGGAGGGTCAAACTTTATGATCCTTTGTATGTAGAGTGGAATAGGTCATAAAATTTGACTCTCACATTATATAGATTAAGCTCCCCCTAAATAAATGCATACATATGATAGAAGGCAAAGTAAATACATTTTTAGCAAGTTATTGCTCAAGGCAATTTAATCTCTATAATGCATGGAGAAAGCATATAAATATCGAAATAAAATCAACATGATGATATTGGTTTAGAAATACCACATGTGGAAACCAATTTGATTTCTACCACTTGCAATAGGTGGTGGATATTTGATGTGTGATGCTTAGCTTCGGGGACTCCATTTTCCTTGCAATGAGACTACTACACACATGATAAGCTTGAAAAAGTGTTAGTCTCAAAGCATCCAACTTGTAGTGTAACCTCCCCCTAAATTTGTGCACACAAGTGTGGGATACTTGTAGAAATCATGCACATTGATTTTAGAATCAATAATATCACTTGAAAGATGACATCTCATGAATTTGAGAATCATTTTCAAAGATGATATTCGGGAGAAATCATCTACAATTTGGACTTTAGCACATATTAGATGAACAATCAAAGGACAAGCTATGTGCTGTGCTCCTAAACAATTTTAAACCATGTAGGTTTGCTCCAAGGGTTAAGCATGAAACCGAGCAAGACTACCATAAGATATACCTAGTGTATGCATAACAAAAGATATAAGCATGCAAATGCAAACCTAGGCATGTAAAATAACTAGATGCTTAAAGATACCAATTTGTAAGAAATACTACTTAAAGGAAGTACCAATTGAAAGCAATAACATCTAGTTACCTAACATGGGAAGGGGAATTTGGGTCTACAGTATTCACTTACCCACATGGCAATGACTTTATCCATCACGATGCACCCCATGAAATGCACCCACACTTTGCCAAGTCTCCAAATTCCCCGAAATCCATTGGACTTCTCACTTCCCTTTCGGGATCCAAACCTTCTTGGTGCTCTTCATGTTGGAAATGATTTCCTTTTGCACCCAAAAGCGTTTGACCCCATTGTTGGCATGCTTGTTCACCTTGATGGCCACCACCTTGTCATTTTTCTTCTTCTTTAACAAGTATGGTGTGGAGGCCTTCTTGTCCACCTTGTTGGTGTAGGTGTTGGAGAGCTTGCTTGTTTGCTTCTTCTCTTTCTTCTTTGCTCCTCCCCCATTCTTCACCTTGCACTCATAGGACTTGTGACCTTCCTTGTGGCACACGCAGCAAACCACGGTTTGTCCTTCATCAAGCTTCTTCACTCCCTTGATGGTGTTATCTTGATGAAGTTGGGCTAGCTTCGCCTTGCCTTTCACTTGAGTCAAGTCCTTGGTGAGGTGAGCTACTTCTTTGCTTGAGTTGCTCATTCTCCTTTACAACCTCTTGTGTGCATGTATCTACAACAACTTTCTCAACACAAACTTGGTTGCACAAAGATGAGTCTAAACATAAATCATTACAAGAAGTAGAGGCATCCTTTTTAGACATGTTAAAGATAGAACTTTTCTTTTTAGATGCCTTGGTGGGGGTTGTACTAATGGCTTCAAGCTTATCAACTTTGTTAGTTAGCTCATCACAATGTTTGCACATGGTTTCCATTTTAGCAAGCAAACTTTTATAAGCATCTTGTGAGCTAGCTAACTTTTCTTTTAATTTTTCATTTTTCTTCACAAGTTGCTCATCATTAATTGTGCATGCATTTGTTGTTGCACTAGCCTTAAGTTGCTCAATTTTAGTAGATAGTTCAACATTAAGATTAGCAAAGTTCTCATATTGTTCAAGCAAAGTTTTATATGCTTCTTGTGAACTATCTAGCTTCCCTTTTAATTTTTTGAGCTTCTTTTGTTCACTAGTGCAAACTTTAGCATAATTAAGATTTTGTTACACAATTTCATCATAAGAAGGTATTTCATCATCACTATCACTCTCACTAGAGGATGAGCTTTTGTTACCTCGTGCCATAAGGTGCATACGAGAAGAGCTTGATGATGAGTGCTTGCGCCCTCGCCTCTTGTGATGGTGTTCTTCTTCACTTGAAGAATCATCCCATGACCTTATTGATGTGAGGGCTTGGTTCTTGCATGCCTTCTTCTTTAGCTTGGGTGTGGGCTTGTTTGGACAAACTTCCACAAAGTGCCCCAACTCACCGCATCCATAGCATCCTCTCTTTCTTTGCTCATTTCTTTGATTAGTGAAAATGAGATCTTAGATTTGGATGGGCACACCCTTGACATTGAGCCTTTGAATCATCTTCTCCACCTTGTTGATAAGTTTGATTGATTCTTCATCAAGGTCAGAGCTAGAGGAGGAAGATTGATCATCATCACTTGAACCTTCATCATCATCATCATCATCCTCATCTTCTTCTTTATCTTCACTTGAGGAGCTTGAGCTTGAGCTTGTCTCAACTTGCTTGCCCTTCATCTTCTTTTTCTCACTACATGCGAGAGCTTTGCCTTTGCTCGATGAAGAGGCTTCTTCTTGACCCATCTTATGTGACATTTCAAATGCCACTATCTTGCCAATGACTATGCCCGGGGTCATGGTGCTCAAGTTCTCCATGTTGTGAAGGATGGTGATGATGCTTGCATATTTCTTTTGTGGTAGCACGGAGATGATCTTCCTCACGATGTCCACATCATCTAGCTTTGTTAATCATATAGAATGGAGCTCATTGATAATTAGATTCAAACGAGAATACATATCACGAACAAGCTCATCATCATTCATTGTAAAGGAATCATAATTTTGCTTAGCTAGACAATGTTTTTGCTCACGAACATTACTTGTGCCGTCATGGAGCTCTTGGAGTTTTAACCAAATTTCACGTTCCGTATTTAAAGTGAACACTTGGTTAAACACATCCATACTAAATGATTCAAACAAGCAATTTTTAGCTCTACCATTGAAATGCATTTCTTTTTCATCACTCTTTGTGGGTTTTTCGGGGTTCTTAATGGGATTCATCCCGTCACGAGTGACTCTCCAAACACCCAAATCAACCGCCTCAAGGTAGCAAGCCATTCTAGCTTTATAATAAGAGAAGTTAGTGCCATCAAAGAGCGGAGGCCTAGAGATATCCATCCCAACCACTCTAAATAGCGTCGGCTCAACGGTGGTTAAGCCAAAGGTCCAAAATGAGCCAACCGGCACTGATATCTAAATGTGCAACTACGGTTTTGCTAATGTGTTGCTATCTCTACCGCAAAAGGAGTAATGTAATCAATGTAAATGTGGAAGCTAAAGAGCAAGGTAGAGATATGCAAACTTCCGTCGACGACTCCAGTATTTTTACCGAGGTATTGAGAAGCGCGCAAGCTTCCCCCTAGTCCTCCTTGGAGCCCCTCGCAAGGAATTCCTAGCAAGGGCCAAGCTCCCGGTCGGGTAACTCCGTGGATAGCATTGGGCCTTCCCCACACACAAGTGGGTCTCCGACGTGCCTTCCGGCAAGCCTCTCCTAGTTGCTCCCCACCGTCTTCACTATCAAGCTTCCGGCCAAAACGCCGCGGGCCTTGTTCGCTCCGGTACACGGTGGCGGCCACACCACAAATGGGATTGTTATGATCTCGCAAGACTACAAGCCCCTCCGATGTACAACAATGGTGCGCGCAAGCACCGAGTGGTAAGAGGTATGCAAACCTCACTAAACACTAGGTCTAAACCTAGAGCAAGCGCATAAGCGGTGGTCTAATCAACCTAAGCACTTCGCAAAACACCTACGCTAATCACCTAATGAAACACTAAGCACTATACAAGTAGAGATCACTAAAATGGTGTATCAACACCCTAGATGTGTTTCCTCAGCTCCACCCTACTCAAATGGCCGGTTGGTGGTCTATTTATAAGCCCCACTGAGAAAGTAGCCGTTGGGGACGAAATCCCACTTTTCTGCTACTAACCAGACTCTGACCAGCATCCGGTCAACACTGACCGAACACATCCAGTCACGAAAATGGCTCTCTAGAACCTTACTGATGTTGACCGGACTCTGGCACTCAGCGTCCTGTGCAGCGTCCGGTGCAGCGTCCTGTGCATCGGAGCGTCTCGGTGCAGCATCCGTTGCAGCGTCCGGTCACTACTGTTGACTCTGCTGTTGCTAAGCCTCTTGATCGGAGCGTCCTGTGCAGCGTCCTATTACCTCTGTGAGCTCATTTCTTCGCGATCTTACGTCCGACTTAGTTCCTATATTCATGCTTGGACTTTGCTTGATATCTTGGGTCTTCTCTTGTGCTTCTAAGATCTTGCTTATGGTGTTGATCATCGGATCATCATGTCGCCTTCGTCCAAGTCACGTCTTGCACCCTATTGAACTACAAAACAAACACTTGCAAATTCTTTAGTCCAATTTGGTTGTGTTGGTCATCAAACACCAAAATCCAAAGTAACTGGGACTAGGGTCCATTTTCCTTACATTCACATTTTGACATAGCATCCGGTCACTAGCTGAGAGCAGCCCGAGCATGCCTCCTTCATTGAAAACTAATTGGACTCACTAGGCCCGTGTCCAGTCAACCTGAAGGCTATGTCCGGTCACCGATTTTGAGTGACAACCAACTTCTCCACTTCACAAACTTCTCCACCCTTGCTCAAATGTGCCAACCACCAAGTGTATCACCTTGTGCACGTATGTTAACATATTTTTCACAAACATTTTCAAGGGTGTTAGCTCTCTACTATATCTAAATGCATATGCAATGAGTTGGAGCATCTAGTGGCACTTTGATAACCGCATTTCGATACGAGTTTCACCCCTCTTAATAGTATGGTTATCGATCCTAAATGTGATCACACTCACTAAGTGTCTCGATCACCAAACCAAAAAGCTCCTATTAAGTTTCACCTTTGCCTTGAGCTTTTTGTTTTTCTCTTTCTTCTTTTCCAAATCCAAGCACTTGATCATCACCATGGTCACACCATCATCATGATCTTCACCATTGCTCCATCACTTGGTATAGTGCTACCTATCTCATGATCACTTTTTTAAACTAGGTTAGCACTTAGGGTTTTATCAATTCACCAAAACCAAACTAGAGCTTTCAATCTCCCCCTTTTTAGTAATTGATGACAACCCTTTCACAAAGATATGAATTGAAATCCATTTGAATCCATCTTGCTTGCCCAAGCATATTTACCATGCGTAAAAGGATATGGACAAGTTTCATGAACGCCAATTGGTAGCATTAGCTCCCCCTACATATGTGCTAAGAGTTTGGATTGAAGCTTGCACATATGCATAGATTGGAAATGTGGGAGGGCTATGTCTACCAAATGATGCTAAGGTATAAGAGATGGACCTTTGAAGCGTGATACCAATCAGAGTGCACCCAATGTACCATCCTTAGCACCATTAGTAACTTGACATACACAAAAACTAGAATACCCCGTGAGATCAACATTAGAAGCAAGGGTCTAGTTTCCACAAAATAAATACAAGTCTAGTTACTCAACCAATGCATGCTAGTTTTCATTTCATCATTCAAACCTACAACTAGAATACACCACACAAGCATGGAATTTTAAAAAACTTGTGCCATGCAAGCAAACATATGAAATGCACATTCACATGCATCAATCAAGTTTATAAGCTTGCTCCCCCTACTTGTGTGATCAAATTTTAATTGATCCCCTTACTTTAATATTTCTCCCCCTTTGTTATCTTTTTAGTCCATCTTTGTTTCTTGCTCCTTTGTCATCAATGACCACAAAGGTTTAAACTTTAGATAGGTTAAGATTATCAATGTCAATCAATGGGGTTATCTTGTATCATGTTGAGTTAAACACTTATAGCTTATTTTCTAGATCAAACACTAGGTTCATAAAGCCCACAAACATGTCATATGCTACCACTAGATCAAGTCAAGCATAGAAGTAATAGTGGTACCATACAAACATCAAATTGATTTAATTTTCATGAATGAGCCTATTCAAAGTGAGGAATGACTAGATGCACTAAACATGTCCTTAGCAAAGAATGTATGCATGCCAATCAACTTTTACCTTGGTTGCTCGAAGGAGAGGCATGTCATATTAGTGGGGGTGCATCAACACATATTTGATAAATCCAATATGTTCAACTCATTCCTTAACCTCTTCTCATCCAATGGCTTGGCGAATATGTCGGCTAGTTGATCTTTGGTGCCCACACTCTCAATGCAAATGTCCCCTTTTTGTTGATGATCTCTTATGAAATGGTGGCGGACATCAATGTGCTTTGTTCTTGCATGTTGAACCAGATTGTTGGTTAGCTTGATTGCACTCTCATTGTCACATAGCAAAGGCACTTTCTTGAACTAGATTCCAAAGTCGTTCAAGGTGGCCTTTTTCCAAAGAATTTGTGCACAACAACTACCGACGGATATGTATTCAGCTTCGGTGGTTGATAATGCAACACTATTTTGTTTCTTTGATGACCATGAAACAAGTGATCTTCCCAATAATTGACATGTGCCCGAGGTGCTCTTCCTTTCGACCTTGTATCTCGCATAATCCGAGTCGGAGTAACCAACTAGCTCCTTTGGGATACCACAAACCAACATTTTATGTATGCTTCAAGTACCTCAATATTCTCTTTGTAGCCTTCAAATGACTTTCTCTTAGTGAGGCTTGGAATCTTGCACACACTAAACATGACATCTGGCCTTGATGCAGTCACATAGAGTAGGCTTCTAATCATAGACCTATACAACTTTTGATCCACTATGTTGTCACTTGCATCACTATCCAAATTGCCATTTGTTCCCATTGGTGTAGTTATGGCCTTTGCTTCATTCATGTCAAACTTCTTGAGCATGTCTTTGATGTACTTGCCTTGACTCACAAATGTACCATTCTTCAATTGCTTGATTTTAAGACCAAGGAAGTAACTCAACTCTCCAATCATGGATATCTCAAACTCATTAGCCATCATCTTCCCAAACTCTTCACAAAAGTCTTGATTGGTTGACCCAAATATGATGTCATCAACATAGATTTGCAATACAAACAAGTCCTTGCCATTCTTCTAGGTGAAAAGAGTGGTGTCACCTTTGCCCATTATGAACCCCTTAGAGAGTAGGAAGTCCCTCAATCTCTCATACCATGCTCTAGGTGTTTGCTTCAAACCATACAATGCCTTCTTCAACTTGTACACATGGTCGGGCTTCTTATCATCTTCAAAACTGGGAGGTTGCTCAACATATACTTCTTCATTGATGTAGCCATTAAGAAATATACTCTTGACATCCATTTGATAGAGCTTAATGTTGTGGGCACAAGCATAGGCTAGTAAGATTCTAATTGCTTCCAATCTAGCAACCAGAGCATATGTTTCTCCAAAATCAAGACCTTCAACTTGAGTGTAACCTTGTGCTACCAATCTTGCTTTGTTCCTTACTACTATCCCATCTTGATCTTGCTTGTTTCTATAGACCTGTTTGGTTCCAATCACATTGTGTCCCTTTGGTCTTTCCACTAATTCCCACACATGATTTCTAGTGAAGTTGTTCAATTCTTCATGCATTGCATTCACCCAATCAACATCCTTCAATGCTTCATCTATCTTCTTTGGTTTAATGGATGACACAAATGAGAAATGCTCACAAAATGAAGCCAATCTTGATCTTGTTTGTACGCCTCTAGAAATTTCTCCAATTATAGTGTCCAATCGATGATCCCTTGCAATAATGGTTGGTTGGAGTATTGGAACTTGATTGCTTGCACTTGCTTGCTCATTGGATTGAGATGATGTACTAGCCACTTGATCTTGCACATTGTCATGAGAGCCACTTGAGCTTGCTTGATTTGTATCAACTTGCACATCTGAGTTAGAGAGCACTTGCACTTGATCATCTTCTTCATCAATTACTTGCCTAGGCCTCAATTGACCAACATCCATGTTCTTCATGCCATTTGAAAGTTGAATGCCTCTAACATCTTCCAAATTCTCATTCTCATCTTGTAAACCCTTGGTTTCATCAAATTCAACATCATGAACTTCCTCGAGTACCACTTGCCAAATTCCAAACTCTATATGCTTTGCTTGTAGTGGAGTATCCAAGTAAGAATCCTTCATCACATTTCTTGTCAAACTTGCTCAATCTAGTGCCTTTCTTTAAGATATAGCATTTGCAACCAAAGACCCAAAAATATGCAATGTTGGGCTTTCTACCATTCAAGAGCTCATATGGCGTCTTCTTTTTCAATGGGTGACAATATAAGTGGTTGCTACAATAGCAAGCCATGTTGATAGCTTCAGCCCAAAAAGATTGACACACATTGTACTCACTAAGCATAGACCTTGCCATATCAATAAGTGTTCTATTCTTCCTCTCAACAAGGCCATTTGATTGTGGAGTGTACTTGGCCAAGAATTGATGTCTAATTCCAAATTCATCACACAACTCATCAATTCTAGTGTTCTTGAACTCACTACCATTGTCACTTCTAACCCTATTGATTGTTGTCTCAAACTCATTGTGAATGCCCTTGATAAATGATTTGAATGTTGCAAACACATCACTCTTGTCTACTAGAAAGAATGCCCAAGTGTATCTTGTATAGTCATCTACTATCACAAAGCCATATTTGTTTCCACCAATGCTAGTGTATTGTGTTGGCCCAAACAAATCTATATGCAATAACTCAAATGCTTTACTAGTGCTCATCATGCTTTTCTTAGGATGGGTGTTTCCAACTTGTTTGCTGGTTTAACAAGAGCTACAAAGCTTATCCTTTTCAAACACAACATTTTTTAAGCCTCTAACCAAGTCATGCTTAACAAATCTATTCAATTATTTCATTCCAACATAACCAAGCCTTCTATGCCATAACCAACCCATACTAGAGTTAGTGAACAAGCATGTTTACAATTGAGCTTCACTAGCATTGAAATCAACCAAGTATTGATTCTCATATCTAAAGCCCTTAAAGATCAAATTAGAGCCATCTACACTTATGATCTCTACATCATCTACCCCAAATATGCATTTGAATCCAAGATCACATAATTGACACACGGATAGCAAGTTGAAGTTCAAGCTCTCTACTAACAACACATTGGATATGCTCAAGTCATTGGATATTGCAATCTTACCAAGCCCTTTAACTTTGCCTTTGCCATTGTCACCAAATGTGATACTATCATACCCATCATTGCCATTGGTATTGATTGAGTTGAATATTCTTGCATCACTGGTCATGTGTTGAGTGCACCCACTATCAAGAACCCAATGCCTTCCTCTGGCTTTATAACTGACCTATAAAAGAAGATCAATTCTTTTTAGGTATCTAAACTTGCTTGGGTCCTTGAAGGTTAGTTACTAAGCTTTTTGCCACCAAATGGCTTTCTTTTTTGAGCCCATCCATGGTGCATCAATGAACTTAGCCTTCACACCATTTGTGCCCTTAGTAAGCACATAGAAAGAATCAAGCTTAATCGAGGATACATTAGCATTCTTGCTCTTGTTCTTGCACTCATGCTCTTTATGACCAACTTGCTTGCAACTAGTGCAAAACCGACCATTGTTCTTTACAAAACTAGTCTTGTCAGGAGCAAAGACCGCCTTGCCTTTTTTGGGGGTATAGCCCAATCCCTCTTTGTAGACAGATGCTCTTTGGCTACCTAAGCACATAAACAAGCGGTCCTCACCACCATAGGCTTTGCCTAAGGCGTGAGTGAGCTCATTTACCTCCTTCTTGAGGGTCTCATTCTCAACCATTAGTGAGGCATCACAAGTGAAACTATCACTACTAGATGAGGTAGAAGTGGATGTGCTACAAGAAGGGTTAGTGGGAGCAACAATGATAGGCTTATAGAATGATTCATCAATTATATCATAAGTTAAGCATACATTACATGTTTCAACATGCCCCTTCACATTTTGCTCATCAAGTAGAGAGGGATGAACTTTCTCAAGCTTCTTGTGAGCCTTGCCAAGCTTCCCATGGGCTTCCTCTAGCCTCTCATGAGATGCATTGAGCTCATCAAAGGCTTGCTTAAGCGCTTTTAGTTCCTTTCACAAGTCTTTGCATTCCCTTCTCTTAACGTCAAAATGCTCCTTAGCATCATCTAACATGTCAAGTAGTTCATCCTTAGTTTGTTCATCATCATCACTATCACTTTCATTTTCATTATCATGTTCCTCATCACATTCATCATCACAAGTTTGTACCTTAGTGGCCTTAGCCATGAAGCATGATGGAGTGTCGAAGATAGAAGGCTTCTCATTGATGGCAATGCTTGCAAAAGCCTTCTTCTTAGTGGTCTTGTCATCATCACTATCATCATAGCATTACTATCCTAAGTGACCACATATGAACCAGCCTTCTTCTTCTTCTTGAACGTAATCTTGTCCTTCTTGTCATCATCACATTGTCGCTATTGTATGGGCATTGAGCAATAAGATGATCCTTGCTTCCACACTTGAAGCACCTTCTTGACTCTTCCTTGTTCTTGGATTAAGACTTCTTTCTTCTAGCATGGTAGCCGTTCTTCACCATGAACTTGCCAAATCTCTTGACAAAGAGAGCCATCTTCTCATCATCATCATCATCCTCCCAAGAGAATGAACTTTCATCTTCACTTGATATGTCTTACTTGGCCTTGCCCTTGGATGATGTGGCTTTGAATGCCACACTCTTGTTTTTCTCATCCTTCTTCTCATCTTTCTTCTCTTTCTTTTCTTCCTTCTCATCATCATCTCTATATGTATCATCGGTCATCACATCTCCCCACACTTGGTTTGGTGCCATGGTGTCCAAACCACTCCTCACTAGAATAGTCATCAATGTGCCAAATCTCAAAGGTAAGCATCTCAAAAACTTGTGGGAGAAATCCTTGTCCTTCACCTCTTCTCCAAGTGCTTTAAGATCATTGACAAGCACTTGAAGCCTATGAAACATATCTAGCACACTCTCGTCCTCCTACATCTTGAAGCTTGCAAACTTCTCCTTGAGAATGTGTGCCTTTGCACCCTTTATGGCTTGAGTGCCCTCAAATGACTCCTCCAACTTCTTCCATGCCTCATGAGCCCTCTCAATGTTCTTGATTTTCTCAAATGTTCTCTCATCCAAAGCATCATGAATGACACTAAGAGTAATGTCATTGTTTTGGAGTAGCACTTCTTCGGTGGCGGTGGGTGCCTCTTCATTGGCAATCTCAATCTTGGTCTCCACCATCTTCCACACCTTTCTATTGATTGACTTGATATATGTTGTCATCTTAGCCTTCCAATAAGGATAATTTGAGCCATCAAATTGGGGTGGCTTCTTGGTGTTGTTGATTTGATCCATTTTGACACCAAAAGTTGTTGAGCCTCAAATCACGGTGACCATGGCTCTGATATCACTTGAAAGGTCCTAATGGCTAGAGGGGGTGAATAGCCTATTGAAAATTTGTACAACAACACTTAGCAAAGATGTTAGACAAATATGAGGCGAAGCGAGTGTTGCGCTAGCCTACTAAAAATGCAAGCCACCCACCATAATTCTAGTGACTATGATCACTAAGCACACAAAGGCTAAGTTACTACACTAAGTTAGTGTGCTCTCAAAGGCTAACTAAAGAGCCACACTAACCACTAGACCCGACACAAGCTTGCGCTCAAAACAAAGTACACTAAAGAGCGAAGCTACACTTGAAATGTAAGTGCACAAGAGAGGGTGGTGATGATTATAGCATCGTGTCGAGGAAATGAGCCAATCACAAGATGGAGCCAATCAATCAATCACAAGATAACCAATGAAATCCTCGGACAATGATGACACAAGATTTTTTTACCGAGGTTCACTTGCTTGCTGGCAAGCTAGTCCTCATTGTGGCAATTCACTTGGAGATTCACGAGCTAATTGGCATCAAACGCCAAACCCATAACCGAGTGTTGCACAACCAACACAAGATGAGGATCACACAAGCCATGAGCAATCCACTAGAGTACCTTTTGGCTCTCCACCAGGGAAAGGTCAAGAACCCCTCACAATCACCATGATCAGAGTTAGAGACAATCACCAACCTCCACTCGATGATCCTCGCTGCACCAAGGCATCTAGGTGGCGACAACCACCAAGAGTAACAAGCGAATCCCGCAGCAAAATACGAGGTCCAAGTGCCTCTAGATGCAATCACTCAAGCAATGCACTTGGATTCACTCCCAATCTCACAAAGATGATGAATCAATGATGGAGATGAGTGGGAGGGCTTTGGCTAACCTCACAAGGTTGCTATGTCAATGTAAATGGCTAAGAGAGTAAGCTTGAGCTGGCCATGGTGCTTAAATAGGAGCCCCTATGAAATAGAGCCATTGGCCCCCTGCACCTCAATGTCCTCGAGGTGATCGGACACGCCGATCAAGTGTGATCGGACACACGCCTCAGTGTCCAGTCATCCGATGCCATCCACGTGTCACCTCCATTTATCGTCAGTCATTGAACGCTAACCACAAACTAAGTTCCTTGCGCGTGTTAATGAAGGACCGAACACACGGATTCAGAGATTGGACGCACCAGCCCTATGTCAGATCAATAGAACCGCGTGTGCCACCAATAGATGACTAGACACGCCAATCAACTTGGCCTCCCAGCATCAGGTCATTTCTAGAGAGCTCCCCAAGAACCAAAACCATGACCGAACGCATCAGGTGCATGCTACCGGATGCGCCCCCGCATCAGGTCTTTATCACGCTCACTCAGTCGCTTACATCACCGTATGTCACACCCGACCGGACTCGCCAGCTATGCGTTAGGTCACATTTTGACCCAACGTCCAGTCACAGGCTGAGAGTTGCCTGAGCATGCCTCCTTGTTGGTATTTCTTAACACATACAGAAATAATCTGTAAGCGCACGGAATTATCGTTGTAGTACTTCACCCAGAATTATTCAGAGTATCGTATTTTTCATAGGGAACAGAGGTACTTTTCTAGCTAGTTCATCCAAGGACAACACAAGGGTAGAGTTGGTAGAGGGTAGAGATGGATTCCTATGGTTATAGGGTCTATGGATAGATAAACACAACTCCTACTTGCTCACTTCGGGCGTCGGCTTACCCCTGGTCTGCCAAGTGATACCAGCCTTCGCTCTATGTTCAACCTGGACATGGGGGAGTACGAGGGGCGGACAGGGCTGTCACCACCTGCCGCCTACCCCTCAACCGTGGGGAACAAAGAAAACAAAGATAGCTTCTAGCATAAACACCACATCTACGCTATCAACTAGGGTTATCCGTCACTATTAGGGCCCTTCTACTAGAGCATCCGCCACGGGGATGGACAACAAACCCACAAACAAGTAAGAGTATAGCTTAACTAATCAAAGACTTTATACCAATGGGATCACGAATACTCACTTAGCGGAAAGCTCGTTGAGGCACAAGTATCCATTGAGGTACAAGGCGGGGAGACACTGGCAAGCCCGGCTCTTCCCCGAACTTTCCCTCACATCTCTCCCTTGCAACTCTAGCTAGCTACTAGGGCCTAAGCCCTTGGAGTGTTGCTCAAAAGTGGAGAAGCTCTTTGCCTTGTTGTGTGTGTATTAGAGGGGGTACCCCTCTATTTATACAAGGAGGAGAGGCGATGCTGGAGGCTATTCCTGGCGTGAGGACCGACTCCCACCACCTTAGCATGGAGGTATGCCACTGCCGGAGTGAGGAGGGGCAGGGAGGCGCCCAGAGGGGGTTGGCCACCCCCTAGGGTCGGCCACCCCTTGACCACCGCCTCTAACCATTGCCTTTGTGTGGTAGGCTTTGGGCTGGACCTGGATCACTTCCCGGTAGTGTTTTGTTCCATTTGAGTTAAGTTGGTAGGCGTCTTTGTCATTCCTTTACACAATTCAGTATTGGAAAGCGCCTTTCGGTGCATTTCTCCATGTATTTGTGTTGGTGACCTACAAAAACAATAATCTTTTAAATACATGTGGATTTGGTTAGTGGTAAATGCATATTTGTTTAAGTTTGTTAATTTCTCCCCTTTTCATGTCTTTATTGGTGGTCGAATTTGGTCGTTAGGGACCGCCAACAAGCTCCCCCACACTTACCCCTTTGCTCATCCTCGAGCAAAGCTTAGAAATAAAGGTAATCATGAGCATAACATCCTAAGATATATGGCTTACGTGAAAGTTATTCCAACACATTCTTTATACAAGTGGAATTTATGGCGTTAGCTAACATGTTTTCTTGGGTTGTTGAAAAGCGGAACAGTTCTTGAAATAAAGTCATCTTCCCAATTTCTCGTCTTAGTAACTTGGAGTTTTGAAAGTTTTTCTTAAGAAAAGCATAGTTCACTTTATACTCCTCAAGTGGAACTCTCAAATCACTCAATGGTGTATAAATCCTTACCAAGGCATAGCTATGTTTTGCCTTTTTTGTTTCACCTACTTCTAAAAAGGTTTATGTGGAGCTTTAGGTAGGGATGAACAATATAGCATACCTGTATTGCATATGTTGTAAAGTCAAATCGAGGATCCGAGGAGAGAAGTGCCATACTCTTAGATCAAGATGTGCATGTGTGTGAGAAAAGGGTAAACTAAAACTATACTCATTTTGTTGATATGGTCTCTCTTTATAACTTATTATTTTGAAACATGGCTATCTTTCTTTTTTTCAATACATGAGCCTTCATGTGCTCATCATTTTTCTTTTGTGCTTGAACCTTCATGTGCCCATATTTTTTTTACTTGGACCTTTATATGTCCATATTTTTTTAAGCTTTTTGCGTAGCCAATGTTTCTTCTTCTAAACCACATATTTGGAGAGAGATCTTTATCTTTTTAGGACATGGAGTATTTGCCTAACCAACAAATTTTTGTCTACTCCTAGTGTAGAAGCAGAATCTTTGGTGGATGGAGACATGTTTTTGTGTACTCCCAGTGTAGGAGCAACATGTATATGTGGGTGTACGTGATCTTGATCTTGGAAGCATGATAAATCTCTCAACAAGGATCAACAAGACTTGACCAATCTCAATACAATAACAAGCAGCATATGTAGAAGGTTTGGATCCTGCAAGATATCATATTTGGCTTTGGTAGGAATTTCTCACCAATTGAGGAGTATGTGATACTATGATTTTATAACAATTTTTTTATCAAAATAAATTCTCCAAGTACTTTGAATAGAAATGGTAGGATTTCTAAGTCAGAACTATATCACACCTCACAACAATTTAGTCAACATGATTGTCCTATTAGAATATTTTCCCACAAGCATAAGTGTATGTATATGGAACAAACTTTATGCAAGCTTCTATCTTAAACATGTTATGAACATGTCACCTTTCAAAAAAATTTAGATGAAGTGTGGTGCATAGGGGCATTGTTCATCAGGAGGAGATAACAGGGATGAATTGAGTTTAATTTTAGTGATCAAGATTTATGTTTGTTCAAACTCGAATTTGGAGGGAGTTGAGGGTAGTGTTGCACAAACCATCATTAAAGAAGAAGGAGCTTCGGGGAGTCAGAGATGGTTTGACTAAACCAATCCTATCTGGAACTATCTGTTTGTCCTTCTTGCATGTTGAATCATTTGATATTTGTGCAACGTGTTGGTGGGAGATCTCTAATGTATGTTCGTCATGCTTGAGAGATCTCCCCACACTTATTCTTTTACCTATTTTATTTGATAAAGAGAAACAAAAGTGGAAACAAACAAGGGCTCTACTAGTTGAAAACATCGGGGAGCCTTAATTTTATTATAATCATTATTACCCCTTTTTTTACTTATTGTTACTATTATTATTATTATAATTTTTTTATTTTATTTTATGTGTTCACCCAATTTTTTATCATTTAGCATAAACAAGGCTAAGGTAAAGTTTGCAACAATAAACATAGCCTTGATTTATCTCCATAGTAGATTACTTCTATTGTTTATGAAAGTAATACTCAAAGTTCATTAATCAAATTTTAATTAAAGGAGCCTATTTTAACCTAAGCACCATGCTTAATTTAAAAAGCCTATAGATGTACCTTAAGAATACACCCAAACTAGAGCATGTGTCATGAACAAAGGAAGCATGAACTGGTATAAATTTTCATGGAAATAAACATGAGTTAAAACATGTTGGTGAACATTTTATTTGCCTTTGCATACTTGAGTGTTCTTCACAGGTTATCACCAGGGCTAGGTCACACACACTACTAGTGTGTATGGACCATGGGCTTTAGTGATAGCAAAGGTCTAGAAGAAGAGAATGCTCCTTCTTTCTCTTCTTCTTCTTTTTTCTATGTATTCATTTTTTTATAATAGATTTTTTTTCTTTTCTTTCTTCTATTCTCTTTTTTTATAGCAAGGTAGAGCTGGTATAAAAAGGATTATAGCATGTGAACAATCGACTATTTAATATGAACAACTTTATAAACTCATCAAATCTAACATATTATCTTTAACAGTGGGGTTCGACCAGATCGATGGCAGCCATAATAAAGATAACAGATTAAACCTTTAAAATAAACAGATCTATTCACATTTAACAGAATCATGAAACATACTATAAGCGTTAAAGTATGGGCGATCGGCTATTTAGCCAATGTAGGCATAGCAAACAGCCAAGGTCATGCCTGGTTGAAAGCAAATCTACCTACTAGCATACTCTGATTTAAAGTGCTAACAGTGGGGATCGACCAGATTGTTATAGCCATAATAGTGAGCTATAGACCAGATTCAACTAGCTAGTAAACCTACTCAAGATTAGACATGCCTTGACCGCGTACTATGCACGATCAAGATCGAAGTAGAATGGCCGATGAAACAATAATCCGTCGTTTAAAGTAAGAACCATCGTAATGTAACAAAATAAACAATGGACTAAAAGGATATGAGGCTGAACTAGATCGATCTCGATTGGGCTGGTTGATATTGCTGAAACTAATGACAATAAGAACATCAGCAAGATTGGTAACTTAATGAATCTGCCCAAAGGATGCCACCCTTAGGTAGAGCCGATAACTTGACCTTAATCTAATTTGAGCAGTGGAGGTAGAACTTAACTGATGCAGCCGTATTTGAACTAGATAAGGATCGATAACTAACTTATACTAGAGCTCATAAGAGGTCGAACGAACCGATGCAGCCTTACAAACAAGAGTATAAGCCATGACGGTACTTACAGATAAGCCGGAGGTCGATCGGATCGATGCAGCACTACTTGTTGAAAAACTCACCGAGATCTACATTACTCCTACTCCTAAGGGTTGGTGTGAAGCCAAAAAGGTAAAGACTGTTTTGATTAATTGAGAGATGTCTCTGGTACAATAGATGGGGGTTTATATTTATAACCTGGGCTGATAAGAGTCCTAAATGAACACGACTAGATAACAAAAAGAAATATGAAGATACATGGTCTCTAATTTCCCTTATGTAGAATCCTTGCTGATGAAGCTTCCTTGTTTGATATGTGTCCTTGTTTCTTTCATCCTAATATGCACCTGGACGTCTTGTCTCTCTCAAATTTATTAAATAATATTTACTGGCCGGCTCATAAATATCCCTTAATTAGGAAACTTTCTTTCTTTTGACATCATCGGCCGATCTCTTCCTTTCCAGGATAAGCTTACCAAATTTTAGTGTAAACACAGGCCCCCCTTGTTTGAAGTATGAGTTTTCATGCTTCGAACTATTTTGATCCAATAATCTCCTTTCCTGAGTCAACGACATTTGATTGCAATACTTGGCTTTAATGACTTACTTGGGTTGACTGTTCATCTGCTTTAGCCGATTAAGAGCTGGCCCCCGAGTTTATAACTATAATTAGCTATCAAATCACTGGTAAGGAGCTGACGAATTCACTGGTAGCAATATTACCTTATTCCAAGCTTCACCTATACATGTGAACTTTGATGTGTCTATCACGCCATCTTGGGTGGTGAAGAATGGAACGGATTAGAATCCAGTCATCCTCACTTCTCCTGCTCAAAAAACTTGGGTTTTTTGAAAGATTTTTAAATTAAAACATAGCTTTGCTCCCCAAATGATTCTCTCAGATCGCTCAATATGCATAGTTCCTCACCAAGTCATTGTTTCGCCTCCATTTACCCTACTTCTAAAAAGCTTATGTGGAGTTCGGGTAGGGACAACGTATGTAGCATACTTACCTTGCATATCGTAAAGTCAAACCCTAGATCCAAGGAGAGAAGTGTCATACTCTTAGATCAAGAAGTGCATGTGTGTGGAATATTTAGTGGCTAACCTAATTCTACTATGCTCTCTGAAATATATTTCTCTCTTGTGGAATATTTTTTACGAGAACATGGGTTATCTTTATTCTCATTTCTTTTTCTTTTTCTCCTTTTTACTTTGGACCTCTTTTGTGTCCATATTTTATATTTTGCATAACCCATGTCTCTTTTTACAACAACTTTTGACAGAAATATTATCAAGAATCTGGAGCATTTATTCTAATAAGACCTAGCAAACATATTTTTGTCTTCTCCCAGTGTAGGAGCAGAACATTTTGAGGTGGATGAAAAACATGTTTTTGCATACTTCTAGTATAGAAGCAGCACATATATGTGGCGTGTACGTGATTTTGATCTTGGGAGCATGATAAATCTCTCAACAAGGGTCAACAAGACTTGACAAAACTCAACAAAGAGCAAGCAGCTTATGTGAAAGGTTTTTAATGAGACTAATATATGGCTCTGGTTGGAAATTCAACATCATTGAGAAGACAAGCTATTGATTTTGAATTTTTGTAAGAAAATTTCCCAAGTACTTTGCTAAAAGAAGCAAGGTTTCTTTCATCATACCATATCTCATTCATCAACTACTTAGATAGCATGCTTTCCCTATGATAGATTGTTCCCAAGTGATAGGAAAAGTAGGAAATAAAGAATATGCGTACCTCTGCTTTGAACTAATGAATGCCTTTGCTCGGACTTTCTCCCAGTATGCATATATCAGCTAGACTTCATGGGCCTTATGATCTCTGTGTTCCCAATCAAACATATGATATGGCATGACCACACGTACATCCAAGATCTGATTCATCCTTTTTGTGCCCACGTACATCATGTATATATATGCATGGAAATCTGACTTGCATGCACTACATAAAGGGCTCTATCGGCTTGATGCCTTGATCTTCCAATTCTGAGCCGATTGCGAGCAATCTTTCATTTACTGCTTCTGACTTTTAATAAGGCAATTGTCAGTTTTAGAAGTCCTGCAATCAGATCAAGTTGAGAACAGAGAGAGAGAGAGGGAGCACTACGAAAAAATTGCTTGCCAAAGCGACAAGCTGTGACAAAGGTCAGGGCTGGCCAAGAGGCTTCCTGCGTTGGCCGCTGAGCGGGCTGTAGGTGCATCATGGTAGTGCAGACGCCTTTGTTGTCACCGGACATGTCCTCGCCAAGCATGAGCTTAGAGACCCTATTTTCCGCTAGCTCCTATCTTGTCGCCAATGGAGCAATGTTCGATCATGTTGGTGTGGGGCTTCATGCTGAGCCATCTGAAGGGTGCAGCGGTAAATGCTGAGGATCGGCCGATGAGCTTGGCCATTGTGGAGGTCGGCTCGAATAGTCTGCTGATGTTGACGCTGCTGCACTGCTTCGAGAAGGACGTGGATGCATTGGACATGGCATAGCTGAGATCACTTGCCATATCAAGGAGACTCCGTGTGGACAATAATGAGCAGTATTTATTGTGTTATGACCCATACTATTCCACATCCTTTGCTCATCCATTGGCTATGCCTCCATGAGAAAATATAGTCAATGTAGAGGAGGAGGTCCACAGCCTTGTTTGACAGCATCACTTCCCTGTCATCGCCGTCGGCCATGAGTTCCTTGACCTTGCCCCACGATAGCTTATCGTGGCTACCATTAGTCTTACACCACCATAATAGCAACATGTGGCCTAGAGTTGCAGAGACAAGGTTCACCATCAGCTCTTTTTGCATCCGAAGCCAATGTCTCAAAAGTTCCACTACACTTCAATACTCGGAGCCGATGTCTTTGATGATTTGGACTATTGGCTATATTTGGAAGCATGAACATTGGCTTTTTCCTCGATTGCATACGTGATGGTTCCTGGTTGCTTCCTATGTACACCCTTTTCATGTTGCTAGATCTTTTCTCCTCCGTGCTAGGCCTCCAGCCTTTCTTTCTGGCATGCGGCAATATAAGTCATCCTTCGCTGACTTTCGGCAGCTTGCAACAACCATGCGGACAACTCTTTTGATCTTCTCTTAGCAATATATAGTCCCACACATAGAAGAGTGCTCAATAGAGGCACGTAGCAAATATGAGGTGTTCACTCTTGCATCTTATTTAATGATAATTCCCATCTCAAGATAAATCCCTCTTTGCCATAAATTTGAGAACCGGGAATATTTACCACTTCAAAATTATTTAGCCAATGGTCCCCAATTGGCTATTAGGTTGCTAGATTTTTCATGTTTCTGACGCAACCTCTCATGATGGTTTTTTTCTCTTATTGAAGAATATATTACTATATTGCCCTCCATTTATAACAAGCCTTTCGAGCTTATCGCTTCCATCTTTAGATTGAGCTTTGTATGCTGTAGGAAAAGACAACCATATTAATAGGAGCTGATAGGCCGATCTCATCGGCTTTATGCTTAACCCGCGTTTTTGGTTCCTCTTCCTGATTTGTCAACTACTGATTTTGAACTATCGGCTCTCCGGTGGCGCTACCGGTTCGTCTACTGTCGAGGTACCTTTGCTTCGGCAAAGCCGACCATGTCATGTCTGCCAGGCCAGATGGCTCTATCACCTAATGTATCAGCTAAAGTGGAACCTGAACCAATACTGGCCCCCTAGCTGATCTCTGTATATATGTACTTGGAGCCGATGGGGGTAAGCAGCCAATGGAGGTAAATAGCCTGATAAATTTCAAAGTGATGCACCTAGACTCTTGATTCTTGGCTGCTCGTAGTAAAAGAGTCCTCATCGGCTTGTACTGACATGTGTGGCAGCAGTTGTCATAAGTTGAAGTTTTTTTTATCTTGATGATGGATTTGATGTGTGTAACACCTCGGGTGTTAGCCTTGCATAACTTGACTTGCATAACATGAGCATGAGCATCAAGCATTCATAAATCATCATTTACAATTGAAACATTTGATCGAAACATATGAAACATTGCTTGTTATCTCGTGTTTCTTGGAACATATGCATATGATCATGTGCAAATAAATGCAAGTGGGTAATATTAGCCACTAAAACACCTTAGCTACACTTAGGGTAACAAAAGGAACCTTGTTCATGAAGGTCACCCTTCATGATCAAGCACTTAAGTAATATTACATGTATTGACCTGGATAGCTCTATGAGTGACTATTACATGAAATGCTTAAATGACCTTGCAAATTGTTTAAACATGCTTAGAGTATCATCATGAACAACTTTGGTATTTAGGGCTAGGGCTAGTTTGGTCATTAAGCCATGCTTTGAGGTGTTTCATCTTTTAAATGTGACATGTTTGACCAATTTGGAACTAGGTGTTAGAGACCTTGCATGGAGAAGTTCACTAAAGCAATGTTGTAGTGTTTGACATAAGGAACAACTTTGATTTTTGGGTCTTTGACTGATTCAGCTCCTAACATGTGTGAATTTGGATTTCAAAAATCATCAAATCACTGATTTCAGCACTTAGCAAATTTCGCTAAGTCATGAACACTGACCGACTGACAGGCTCATTTTGGGGATGACTTTTCTTAGTTTCGGTTGCGAATTAGCACAAGATGTTTGAACAACATTTGTAGCTGGTACTTAGGACTACGAAAGTCATTTAGATCGTTTACGAATTGGTGCAACGGTTTAGCAGTTAGATGAATGTCAAAACTCGTCGTCAGGCTCGGCATGTCGTGACTAACGAACTGAATCGAAGCCGATCGGTGGCCGACCGGCGCTAGAGCGTGAACGCCGTGTGTCCGCGGCGACGGCCGCGCGTCGCCAACGCCCGGACCGCGCAGGCCACGACGCGCCTGAGCGCGCCTTCATGACGCCAGCGTCTGCCCGAGCCGTCCCGCGCCCCCATTTGCTTCGCCTCGGCCTTTCTTCCTCGCAGCAGCAGCCGCCGAGCTCCCGCAGCTCCGCCGTCGCCATAGCCGCGCACAGCTCGCGCCTAGCCACTCCAGCCCCACTGCCATAGCTCCACCACCACCCCAGCAGCGCACTGCCTCCTTCCGTGCCCGCTGACAGCGCTTGGTAAGCCACCGCCACGCATGCGAGCTCGCCGGAGTTCCGCCGTGAGCCCCGTCTCCGTGGCCACATCGCCACCGTCCATCCCAGGCCGCGTTAGGGCACTAGATAGCTCCGCCGCAGCTCAGTGATGCTCAGCGCAGCGTTCGTTTGAGCCACCGTAGCCCACACCGGCGTTCCGCCGTGGTCCAGCCCCGCCGTTCCGCCATGCTCGCCGCCGTCAGCTCTAGAGTCGATGATAAGGCTGGCCAAGTGGCTCAATAGCTTCGCTAGGTCACGTAGATCACGTAGCATAGATGTCATCGCCGGCGAAGCTCGCCGTCGACGAGCCGCAGCCGCGTAGTGCCAAGCAGCGCCGCTGCTCTGCTTCGAGTCGATGACATGTGGGGTTCCCTGACCACCGGGTCCCACCGGTCAGCGACTCCGTGTTTGAAGGCTAACTCATTTGATTCTAGTTTTTGATTTCTTTTGTCATTTTCATACCTCCAGTTTGGTAGCTCCAAAAATTGTGAAATAAATTTGTGGGTGTTCCTTAGGAAGTGTATTATTTAGGAAAAATATGTTTTTAACATTTACAGTAGAAATTTTTGGAGATTTAAATAGTGATTTGAAGTGTGCTTTTGAATGCATTCAAATTTGTTTATTTTATATCTAGAGTTCCTGTGCTCCAAAAATTATGAAATTTTTGTGGTAAGCTAATCTTAGCATATATGAGCTTTGGTAAAAATTTGGGGACCAGTGCATAGGTAGATTTATAGTTATAGATTTTTCTTTTATGACTAGTTAATCCTTGCATGAATTTTCATAAATTAATTATGAGTCCAAAATTCATGAAATTTCTTGGAGGTAATTCTAGTACCATATGGATGCTAAGAAAAATAGGAAATCTGTTGCTTGACACTTTTCAATAGGGTTTTCCATTTATGCTATTTCAAGCCATGCTGCCTTATCATTTTTGTGTAGAATGTTCTACTTAGTAAAATGACATGAAATTTCTATAGCAGTACTTTGATAGCATTAGTAAGGCACTGTAAATTTTTGAGAATTTCTTAAGCACATCTAATATATATTTATTATTTAACCTAGATATATAAATAAAATAATAAAGGTAATTAAATGAATAGTTTGGGCTTCACCATTATATTATCTTAAATGTATTTGGTATGCTTAAACTGTGGTAAATTCTATGTTGTCAAATTTTGAATGAGTACATGAAGTAGAAGTATTATTACTTTATGTTGCATATTAAATAGTTTCCGGACTGATTCTAGAGTTTGATGAGTTGCATGTTAAAAATGATGTGTACTGTAAAAATGGTTAATAACAAAGTTGTAGAGAATTTAATAAGCTTTCCAGAAAGTCCAGGATCACTGGATTTGGATTTGTAGAACTCCTGTTATGAGTGAAACAAGTAGCTGCTATTTTATGGTATAATCGATGCATTATGGAAGTAGATAATTAAATAACCGAGAAGAGATATGCACCTACTCAATGAACATGATGCACTTGTTAACATATATGCATTCGTAATACTTATGCCATACTCATGCATCTAGGATCGGAGGAAGAGATCACGTTGCTGGAATTCGAAGAAGCAGAGGAAGGGAATCAGCTGGAGGATCCACAAGCCGCAGCTCCCGAAGGCATGGAGCAGAACCCTGAAGAGCTTCCGGAGTGTCCTGACCACCGCCCTACTTCCTTTCTGCGAGGCAAGCCCCGGAGCATTATAAGTCTCCCAGTAATTTACAAATGTTACTTAAGTACTTATGATTGATGCATTAGGTTATAAGAGTTGAATGAAACCACTTGATGCATGTACATTCCTTGTCCAAATATTACACCTTTAACCGGTATAGGTCCAGGATCGAATATATATGCTTAGCCATGCTTAGACCGGTAGAAGTCGGGTGATGTCCTGTCACCTGCGAGATATAGGTGGATACCGGAGCACGGTTGACTATATCTGCTATCGTGGAACAGAACCATGAGGTAAAAGTAAATTGAGACCGGACGGGAAGTCGATAGAGAAGCAACAAGACATGGAGGTCTTGGGTGTGGACTTATCCCCGTCTGTGTCGATTAAGGACCGTACCGTTGTTGGCGCTTCTAACAAGATTGAACGCATGCCTCTCACTTAGCTGGCCGGATAACTCGTTCCGACCGCGAAGCCGAGTAATTCAACTCAGGCCGGGAACCGTTCTGTTGTGCGCTCCTTCCGAGGAACGATCAGACTGAGCCCAAGGGCAGGCTTGGCCTGAGCATCCTGGCATCTGGTGTTCCAGATTGTGCGGCGCGGTACGGACCCGCGAAATGTGTACCTGAGTTGTACCAAAGGTGACCTAAGACTATCGTGGCTGGTAGATCTGGGTTTGTGTTAGGAATAAATTCCCAGCTGGTTGAAATCGATTCGAATCACCGTCTCTCCCGGATAGTGAGAAACTTGGCTAGTCCCAACATCGTAGCAACTGTGTTATGAAACATGATGGTTCGGGTAAAAAGGGAATTACAATACCTGCTATGGTTACTATTGTATGCTTCTAAATGATATACCACATGTTTGGCACAGGATAGTTGCTAACCTAGAAATGAAGAGTTATAATTAACTTGGTAAAGAATTGGTAACTGTACCATGATTTAATTGCTTTTACGCAAAAATGTTGTCAAGTTACGTCCACTTATACAGCCTTGCATAATCCTTGGAGTCATTTTATTTCTGGTTCATGACGGGTAAGTCTAGCTGAGTACCTTCTCGTACTTAGGGTTTATTTTCCCATTGTTGCAGATGGCACTGTGTATCATGGTTATTGCAAGAGTTGCTTCTATCCCGCTATGGATGAGGAGTAAACCTTGGGCAGGCTTCTTTATTAATTCCTATCCTTGCTTTTATGGACCGTGATCTAGCTTGGCCCTGTATCAAACTATGTTGGAAATTTTATCTTCGAACTTATTTGCTTCCGCTTTATTTATCAAACTTGGTTTGTAATAACTTTTATTCGTACTCTGATTATGAAAAGTATCTGTGAACTTTATGTAATATGTGGCATGTATGTTGAATCCTGTACGATCTTGGTTGTTGTAAATCGTTTATCGAGACCCGTCGTGGTACTCGATGGACTACCGGGTTTATATGGGTTCAAGTATAACAGTGCGACCGCTTGCGGATTGCCATTGTACTTGTATTCTTATAAATTGGTCGGTTCTGCGACAGCTGGCATCAGAGCAAGATTCAACGTTAATTGTCACAAGTGTATTTAAAACAAAAGTTTTTGTTTTCCGAAAACCCTTCTCTAGCAACTAATAGTTATATAATAGGTATTTGAAATCTAAAGTGTGCCAATGATCACTTTCCTTATGCCCAAATTAAGGACTATTATGTGGCTATTTAAGTACTAACATGGGGGTTTTTACTTCGTCGTCCATACGGCGTGCTATTGTATGGATGCCATTCACTTGAATGGTAATGTATGGATCAAATGCCTCTACGCCAAGGTAAGATGAGTGTATGACCGCAAGATGTGAGCATGCGGTCGGGAAGAGTTAGCTTTGGTACGGCTACGTATACATGCTTGCATGTGTATATGGTACGTATTTAATTGTGGGTTAAATTATTGTCGGGTAGATTGATACGGAAGTATATGTATGGGTATACATATATGGAAGTATTTACAATTACATTCTGCATATTCATTATGGGTTTAGGGCTGAAATGAAATTTTTATGCAGGTACACTAACAACGAAATGTGTAGCTCGACTAGTTACGCTAATTATGAGAGAACGTATGTATGCCACCGTGTCTACCATTAGAAACAAATTTTTCCTAAGTTTATGAGGATGTACGGCACGAGCATGCTTCATGTTAAATTACCATTCACATAACTACATTGTTCCTCCCCTTATAAAATTCTTACTCGGTTATGTAACTCTTATCCATTATGGCATTGTCTCACCAAAGGGTACATGTTAATGGTGCAGATGGCACGCACCAAGCAGACTGCCCGCAAGTCCACCGGAGGTAGAGCTCCTAGCCGTCGGCTTGCTCCACGTACCCGTCAACGTCACACGTTCCTTGGAGAGTTTGGGATGCCTACACTCTTGTGGAGAGTGCTCAGCTATGTAGGCTATCCTGATGGAATGGAACCCCGCTACTTCTGGGCGAATGAGCGGTTGGGAGAAGGTCTCTTAGTTACTGTGGAGGCCATTGTTCGTCCCCGAGGTGACGATTCTAAGTGGACAGGCTGGTGTTATGAGTCAACTGGTAGGACTGCTGAAGAAGCAGCTGGCAGGGCAGCCTTTGGGATCTTGAGGAATATCATGGACCGTTTTCCTCAAGAGCTGGCAACCGCTTTGGTTGGAGTCTTCCCAAGAGGTAACCCCTCCACTGACTCATGGCAGCAGGCAAGAGGAAGATCTTTGGAGATTGGTGCGGCAGAAGGGCAGAACAGCGATAATCCTGCCATGAGCGCCATGTTCGCAATGATGAGAGTGTTAGATGGAGTTGAGGGTAGCCTCAGACGTGTGTCTGGTGCTCTTGGTCATGCCCGTGAGGATCGACGTCAGCTTCAGAGGGAGCACAACGCCGAGATTGAGAGGCTCACTGAAGAAATGACTCGGTTAACTCACCAGCGGAATGCAGCCTGGTCCAGGGAAGATGTCCTAAGAGCTCGACAGTTTGAGCTGGGACAGCAGCTGGCCAATGCGGAAGAATACAATGATAATCTGCATGAAGGGGTTCATCTACTGAACAATCAGCTCCACCCTTATGTCCCACCTGGAGCCGCAGAAATGGATCTAGAAGGGTACGAGGAAGAAGAAGTGGAGCCTGAAGAAGAAGTAGAACCTGAGGAAGGAGATGATCTTGCGTCTGACCTCGATAGTGATCATGATGAGGATTAGATCGCTTAGCACTTAGTGGAAGGACTAATGTATCACCTTTATTCATGTAATGGACCTGTAGTTCAAAGTTAGCATTAGTAACCAGACTATCATGTAATGTTGATTAAGTGCACCGTTGGTTGAACATCAATGCAATTCCGTTCCTTGTTGGTGATCACGATTTAAATTTGCATGTGTTATGAGCGTGATAAGTGGTCAAATTGGGGATGCCATGTTGCGAGAATGAATTGTTATGCCTCTGTTTTATTGTGAATTTGAGAATTTCTCCAGTAATTTCAGTTTGGCATGATTAAGATTCATCTGCAATCTCTTGACATCAACCAATAATCGCTTATTGTTGCAACTTCGCAGATGACGCACACCCGTGCTGGAGCTGGTAGCAGTCACGATGGCAATGGTGATGACTTACCACCACCACCGCCGCCGTCTGCTCAGGAGTTCTTTGCTCAGTTCTTGGGGAGCCAGAGGACAATGGAAGAAGCTTTGCGCCTTATCGCGCAAAACACCGCTCGTGGCCACCCACAACAACCAGGGGCCGAGCCAAATCAGCACAGTACATTCAAGGAGTTTCTGGACACGAAGCCTCCGATCTTCAAGATGGCTGAGGAACCACTGCAGGCCGATGAGTGGTTGAATACCATTGAGCAGAAATTTCGTCTGTTGAGGGTCACGGAGCATCTGAAAGCAGAGTATGCTTCTCATCAATTGCAAGGACCAAAGAGGGATCTGGTGGACACACTTCCTGTCGTCTCGCACGCTAATGCGTGAGTGACACGGGAACAGCTTTAAGCTAGGCTTTTAGGGACACCATATTCCCCGGCCCGATGCGCATGAAAGCAAATTAATTTATGAGGCTCACTCAAGGAACAAAGTCACTCACTCAATATATGCACGCATTCAACAACTTGTCCAGATATGCTCCGGTGTTTTGTGGATACCGAGGAGAAAAAGATAGAGAGTTTCAAGCGAGGTTTGGGTACTAAACCGATGAAGACTATGGCAAATTCTAGGTGTGCCATGTACAATGAGTTTATTAGTGATGCCTTGACCCAAGAAAACCAAAACAACATGCATGCAGCAAGCTAAGGGTCGCAAGAGGACATATGAGGTTCGGTGCCTCCGGATCTTTCCAAATAAAAGCTCCTATCACAGCTAGGCCACAATTCCGTCCACCTGCACCCAAGTTTAGGCCTCCACCACCGAAAGCTCGTAATAACAGCCCACGTAAATCATTCCGTATATGCTTTCTATTGCCTTACCAAAAGGAAATGGCAATCGTGACAGCTCCACAGATTCGAAGTAATCAACCATGTTTCAACTGCAACCAACTGGGTCATTGGTCCAAGGAGTGCCCCCACCCCAAGAGGAATGGCAACCCAAATCAGAACAATCAGAGGCAGGTGAATGCCAGGGCACGTTAGGGACAAGTACATTATACCACTGTGGAGGAAGTGCCCGCCGGAGAAGTTGTCACGGCTGGTATGTTTCTTGTCAACAAGTATCCTGCTGTTGTTTTATTTGATTCGGGAGCTTCTCATTCATTTATGAGTCAAGCATTTGCATCTAGACATGATCAAGAAATAATTGAAGTAAGCAAAGGGGGTTATAACATAAGTTCAGCAAGGGGTACTGTTACTACCGAAAAGATAGTCAAAAATGTACTCATCTTAATACAAGGGAGGGAGTACACAACAGATTTGATAATATTGCCGGGGTTGTCAATAAGTGTAATCTTAGGCATGAATTGGATGAAGGATCATGGTGTTCTTATTGACACTAGCACCCGTACTATCATGTTGAGAGAACCCACGGGAGGGAATGCTTTTCTAGTCCCACTCTCCCGCGATTTCGAACCCCAACATTTAGCCTGTGCTATCCAAGCCACCACAATATGTGATATCCCAGTGGTTTGTGAGTTTCCGGATGTATTTCCAGAGGAATTACTAGGTCTACCACCGGATAGGGACGTGGAATTTAAGATCGAATTAGTGCTAGGTACCGCACCCATATCCAGAAGGCCCTATAGAATGCCACCCAATGAGTTAGTGGAACTTAAGGTTCAATTACAAGATCTATTGGACAAAGGTCTTATCCAACCTAGCTCATCTCCGTGGGGATGTCCAGCATTGTTTGTGAAAAAGAAAGATAAGTCACTGAGAATGTGTGTAGATTACAGACCACTCAATGCTGTGACCATCAAGAACAAATATCCATTACCCCGCATCGACATCTTGTTCGATCAGCTAGCGAAGGCAAGGGTATTCTCCAAAATTGACTTAAGATCAGGCTACCATTAGATAAAGATCAGACCGGAGGATATACCTAAAACTGCTTTCTCTACTAGGTACGGCTTATACGAGTATTTGGTTATGTCTTTCGGACTAACAAATGCTCCAGCCTATTTCATGTACCTGATGAACTCGGTATTCATGCCCGAACTTGATAAGTTCGTGGTCGTGTTTATCGATGACATATTGATTTATTCAGAAAATGAGTCAGATCATGAAGAGCATCTGAGGATTGTCCTATCCAGACTGAGGGAGCATAAGCTATATGCCAAGTTTAGCAAATGTGAATTTTGGATGAGCAAAGTACCTTTCTTAGGTCACATTTTATCAAGAGATGGAATCTCAGTAGACCCATCAAAAGTACAAGAGGTCATGGATTGGAAAGCCCCAACTTCGGTGCATGAAGTTTAGAGTTTTCTAGGGTTAGCAGGATACTATCGTCGGTTTATTCCAGATTTCTCAAAGATAGCTAAGCCTATGACCAGACTACTTCAGAAAGATGAGAAGTACAAATGGACACCAGAATGTGAAACAGCTTTTCACACCCTCAGAACTTTGTTGACTACAGCACCTGTGTTAGCACAACCAGACATTGAAAAGCCTTTTGATGTATTTTGTGATGCATCAGGAATAGGTTTGGGATGTGTGCTTATGCAAGAAGGGAGAGTAATTGCATATGCCTCTCGGCAATTGAGAAAACATGAAGTCAACTACCCTACACATGATTTGGAACTTGCAGCCGTTGTTCATGCATTAAAGATATGGAGACATTACTTGTTGGGCAATGTATGTCATATCTATACTGACCACAAAAGTCTCAAGTATATCTTTACCCAGCCTGAGCTGAACATGAGACAACGAAGATGGTTAGAATTGATTAAGGACTACAATTTGGAAGTGCATTACCATCCGGGTAAAGCAAATGTAGTAGCCGATGCACTTAGTCGGAAGTCCCATTACAACACTGTGGAAGCATTGTTGGAAGATGGATTCAACTTGTTACATCCTGTTGTACTACACAATATCACAATCCGTTGTTCACTTGAGGGCAAAATCATAGAGCTACAGCAGACAGATGTAGGGATAAGTCACATCAAGAGAAAAATGCAAGAGCAGGAAACCAAACATTTTAGATTGGACGAAAGAGGTGTATTATGGTTTGAGGACCGACTAGTGGTACCAAAAGACCGTGAGCTAAGAAATCAAATCTTAGATGAAGCTCACTCATCCAAATTGTCTATCCATCCGGGTAGTAGTAAGATGTATCAATATTTGAAAACCCGTTTTTGGTGGACTAAGATGAAGAAAGAGATCGCAGCCTATGTTGCTAGGTGTGATAACTGCAGTAGAGTGAAAGCCGTCCATATGAAAACTGCTGGATTACTTCAGCCATTGCCTATTCCAGGATGGAAATGGGAGGAAATAAGCATGGACTTTATCACAGGCCTTCCAACGATGCCACAAGGTCACGATTCAATCTGGGTCATTGTTGATTGTCTCACCAAGTCAGCACACTTTATCCCCGTGAACACACGGTATATAGTTGGAAAATACACTGAGATATATGTTTCCCAGATTGTGAGACTGCATGGAGTACCCAGGACTATAATCTCAGATCGAGGACCACAGTTCATAGCTCGTTTTTGGGAGCACTTACACCAGGCGTTGGGAACCAAGCTAATCAGAAGTTCAGCTTATCATCCGCAAACTTCAGGACAGACAGAGCGAGTGAACCAAATCCTAGAAGATTTACTTAGAGCTTGTGTTATATCTTCAAAAGGTTCATGGGAGAAATGGTTACCTTTAGCTGAATTCTCCTATAACAACAGTTATCAAGCGAGTATCAAAATGGCTCCATTTGAAGCCTTGTATGGCAGAAAGTGCAGAACTCCAGTGAATTGGATTGAGCCCGGTGAAAGGAGGTACATTGGTATTGATTTTGTAAATGAAGCCGAAGAGCAAGTACGTATCATCCAACAACATATGAAGGCAGCTCAATCAAGACAGAAGAGTTATGCCGACAGAAGAAGAAGACCACTAACTTTTGAAGTGGGTGACTATGTATACTTGAGAGTATCACCCATGAAAGGTGTGAAAAGATTTGGGATGAAAAAGAAGCTTTCACCAAGATATGTAGGGCCATACAAAATTTTGGAGCGAAAAGGAAATGTTGCGTATAAGTTACAACTTCCACCAGAGATGAGTGCAATCTTTGATGTGTTCCATGTTTCTCAGCTAAAGAAATGTCTTCGAGTACCGGAAGAAGCTATTGCACCCACCAACGTGCAGCTTCAATCGGATTTGACCTATGAAGAAAAGCCAATTCGAGTATTAGAAGAGATGGAGAGAGTGACAAGGAGTAAGATTATTAAGTTCTATAAAGTGGTATGGAACAATCATAGTGAACAAGATGCTACGTGGGAAAGAGAAGATTATCTACGGGAAGTATATCCCGCCTTTTTCCAAGAATGGTAGGTCTTGCAAATCTCGGGACGAGATTTTTATAAGGGGGAGGGGCTGTAACACCTCGGGTGTTAGCCTTGCATAACTTGACTTGTATAACATGAGCATGAGCATCAAGCATTCATAAATCATCATTTACAATTGAAACATTTGATCGAAACATATGAAACATTGCTTGTTATCTCGTGTTTCTTGGAACATATGCATATGATCATGTGCAAATAAATGCAAGTGGGTAATATTAGCCACTAAAACACCTTAGCTACACTTAGGGTAACAAAAGGAACCTTGTTCATGAAGGTCACCCTTCATGATCAAGCACTTAAGTAATATTACATGTATTGACCTGGATAGCTCTATGAGTGACTATTACATGAAATGCTTAAATGACCTTGCAAATTGTTTAAACATGCTTAGAGTATCATCATGAACAACTTTAGTATTTAGGGCTAGGGCTAGTTTGGTCATTAAGCCATGCTTTGAGGTGTTTCATCTTTTAAATGTGACATGTTTGACCAATTTGGAACTAGGTGTTAGAGACCTTGCATGGAGAAGTTCACTAAAGCAATGTTGTAGTGTTTGACATAAGGAACAACTTTGATTTTTGGGTCTTTGACTGATTCAGCTCCTAACATGTGTGAATTTGGATTTCAAAAATCATCAAATCACTGATTTCAGCACTTAGCAAATTTCGCTAAGTCATGAACACTGACCGACTGACAGGCTCACTTTGGGGATGACTTTTCTCGGTTTGGTTGCGCATTAGCACAAGATGTTTGAACAACATTTGTAGCTGGTACTTAGGACTACGAAAGTCATTTAGATCGTTTACGAATTGGTGCAACGGTTTAGCAGTTAGATGAATGTCAAAACTCGTCGTCAGGCTCGGCATGTCGTGACTAACGAACTGAATCGAAGCCGATCGGTGGCCGACCGGCGCTAGAGCGTGAACGCCGTGTGTCCGCTGCGATGGGCGCGTAAGCCGCTAACGCCCGGACCACAGAAAGGCCACGACGCGCTGGCGAAGGCTTCATGACGCCAAATGTCGCCGAGCCGCCCGCGCCCCCATTTGCTTCGCCTCGGCCTTTCTTCCTCGCAGCAGAAGACCGCCGAGCTCGCGAGCTCGCTGTCGCCATAGCGCCATACAGCGCGCGCTCGCCACCCAAATTCCATCGCCATAGCTCCACCACCACCCCAAAGAGCGCCTCGCCTCCTTCCGTGCTCGCGGCGACAGCCAAGCCAGGTAAGCCACCGCCACGCATGCGAAGCTCACGGAGTTCCGCCGCGTGAGCCCCGTCTCCGTGGGCCACATCGCCACCGTCCATCCCAGCCGCGTTAGGGCACTAGATAGCTCCGCAGCTCGGTGATGCTCAACAGCAGCGCTCGCTTGAGCCACCATAGCCCACACACCGGCATTCCGCCATGGTCCACCCCCGCCGTTCGCCATGGTGGTCGCCGCCGTCGACTCTAGAGTCGATGATAAGGCCGGCCAAGTGGCTCAATAGCTTCGCTAGGTCACGTGAGATCACGTAGCATAGATGTCATCGCCGGGCTTCCGCTCGTCGACGACGACAGCCGCAGTGCCAAGTAATGCCAAACAGCCGCTGCTGCCTTTGAGTCGATGACATGTGGGGTCCCCCGACCACCGGGTCCCACCGGTCCGGCGACTCCGTGTTTGAAGGCTAACTCATTTGATTCTAGTTTTGATTTCTTTTGTCATTTTCATACCTCCAGTTTGGTAGCTCCAAAAATTGTGAAATAAATTTGTGGGTGTTCCTTAGGAAGTGTAGTATTTAGGAAAATATGTTTTAACATTTACAGTAGAAATTTTTGGAGATTTAAATAGGGATTTGAAGTGTGCTTTTGAATGCATTCAAATTTGTTTATTTTATATCTAGAGTTCCTGTGCTCCAAAAATTATGAAATTTTTGTGGTAAGCTAATCTTAGCATATATGAGCTTTGGTAAAAATTTGGGGACCAGTGCATGGGTAGATTTATAGTTATAGATTTTTCTTTTATGACTAGTTAATCCTTGCATGAATTTTCATAAATTAATTATGAGTCCAAAATTCGTGAAATTTGTTGGAGGTAATCCTAGTACCATATGGATGCTAAGAAAAATAGGAAATCTGTTGCTTGACACTTTTCAATAGGGTTTTCCATTTATGCTATTTCAAGCCATGCTGCCTTATCATTTTTGTGTAGAATGTTCTACTTAGTAAAATGACATGAAATTTCTATAGCAGTCCTTTAATAGCATTAGTAAGGCACTGTAAATTTTTGAGAATTTCTTAAGCACATCTGATATATATTTATTATTTAACCTAGATATATAAATAAAATAATAAAGGTAATTAAATGAATAGTTTGGGCTTCACCATTATATTATCTTAAATGTATTTGGTATGCTTAAACTGTGGTAAATTCTATGTTGTCAAATTTTGAATGAGTACATGAAGTAGAAGTATTATTACTTTATGTTGCATATTAAATAGTTTCCGGACTGATTCTAGAGTTTGATGAGTTGCATGTTAAAAATGATGTGTACTGTAAAAATGGTTAATAACAAAGTTGTAGAGAATTTAATAAGCTTTCCAGAAAGCCCAGGATCACTGGATTTGGATTTGTAGAACTCCCGTTATGAGTGAAACAAGTAGCTGCTATTTTATGGTATAATCGATGCATTATGGAAGTAGATAATTAAATAACCGAGAAGAGATATGCACCTACTCAATGAACATGATGCACTTGTTAACATATATGCATTCGTAATACTTATGCCATACTCATGCATCTAGGATCGGAGGAAGAGATCACGTTGCTGGAATTCGAAGAAGCAGAGGAAGGGAATCAGCTGGAGGATCCACAAGCCGCAGCTCCCGAAGGCGTGGAGCAGAACCCTGAAGAGCTTCCGGAGTGTCCTGACCACCGCCCTACTTCCTTTCTGCGAGGCAAGCCCCGGAGCATTATAAGTCTCCCAGTAATTTACAAATGTTACTTAAGTACTTATGATTGATGCATTAGGTTATAAGAGTTGAATGAAACCACTTGATGCATGTACATTCCTTGTCCAAATATTACACCTTTAACCGGTATAGGTCCAGGATCGAATATATATGCTTAGCCATGCTTAGACCGGTAGAAGTCGGGTGATGTCCTGTCACCTGCGAGATATAGGTGGATACCGGAGCACGGTTGACTATATCTGCTATCGTGGAACAGAACCATGAGGTAAAAGTAAATTGAGACCGAACGGGAAGTCGATAGAGAAGCAACAAGACATGGAGGTCTTGGGTGTGGACTTATCCCCGTCTGTGTCGATTAAGGACCGTACCGTTGTTGGCGCTTCTAACAAGATTGAACGCATGCCTCTCACTTAGCTGGCCGGATAACTCGTTCTGACCGCGAAGCCGAGTAATTCAACTCAGGCCGGGAACCGTTCTGTTGTGCGCTCCTTCCGAGGAACGATCAGACTGAGCCCAAGGGCAGGCTTGGCCTGAGCATCCTGGCATCTGGTGTTCCAGATTGTGCGGCGCGGTACGGACCCGCGAAATGTGTACCTGAGTTGTACCAAAGGTGACCTAAGACTATCGTGGCTGGTAGATCTGGGTTTGTGTTAGGAATAAATTCCCAGCTGGTTGAAATCGATTCGAATCACCGTCTCTCCCGGATAGTGAGAAACTTGGCTAGTCCCAACATCGTAGCAACTGTGTTATGAAACATGATGGTTTGGGTAAAAAGGGAATTACAATACCTGCTATGGTTACTATTGTATGCTTCTAAATGATATACCACATGTTTGGCACAGGATAGTTGCTAACCTAGAAATGAAGAGTTATAATTAACTTGGTAAAGAATTGGTAACTGTACCATGATTTAATTGCTTTTACGCAAAAATGTTGTCAAGTTACGTCCACTTATACAGCCTTGCATAATCCTTGGAGTCATTTTATTTCTGGTTCATGACGGGTAAGTCTAGCTGAGTACCTTCTCGTACTCAGGGTTTATTTTCCCATTGTTGTAGATGGCACTGTGTATCATGGTTATTGCAAGAGTTGCTTCTATCCCACTGTGGATGAGGAGTAAGCCTTAGGCAGGCTTCTTTATTAATTCCTATCCTTGCTTTTGTGGACCGTGATCTAGCTTGGCACTGTATCAAACTATGTTGGAAATTTTATCTTCGAACTTATTTGCTTCCGCTTTATTTATCAAACTTGGTTTGTAATAACTTTTATTCGTACTCTAATTTTGAAAAGTATCTGTGAACTTTATGTAATATGTGGCATGTATGTTGAATCCTGTACGATCTTGGTTGTTGTAAATCGTTTATCGAGACCCGTCGTGGTACTCGACGGACTACCGGGTTTATATGGGTTCAAGTATAACAGTGCGACCGCTTGCGGATTGCCATTGTACTTGTATTCTTATAAATTGGTCGGTTCTATGACAATGTGCCCCTTGAATGTGTGCTGCTCCCTGGACCTGACTACCTCAGCGTACTTTGTGACCTGCTCGGCGAGCTCTGACAGTTTGTAGCAGTCCTGGTTGTCATCACCGAAGAAGTCAGGATTGGAGGTAGCCTAGTTGAGGCCATGCAACATCCTCTGCACCACGCCAGCACTTCTCGTTCACCCTCGGCGTAGTTGGCAAACATGGTACTCAAGATCATGCTCAACCCAAATTCTTCATATGATGTTCGACGCACTCGGGGCGTTTTTCCTCTTGTCATCCACCGTGATGTCGATGTCCATCTTAGTCAGTGCCGATGTGTTGTTCATGCCATCGCCGGCATGCCATAGATGTGTCTAGCCACCTCATGATCTCATTCTTAGGAACATCTCGATGGATCCATCCACCTTGTCGATCATACCGTCCATCACCAGAGGACAAGTACATGTTGCTACCCATGCTAAGGCGCCGCACTGTCCCCTTGCCGATATCCAGCTGGTCACCGGTGATTACCTTCACATTCTCGCCTAGGTGGAATGTGCACCGGATGATCTCAGTTTTGTCATGTCATAGTTGATTGAACAGTGATAGGAGGCCAATGAACTACCATGGTTCATCAGTGCTTTCCTTTTCTTAGGGACCTATTGGTATGATATGCCCAGAGAGCAAAAGTTGTAGTTGGCATAGCTGTCGATCAGCACATGGATCTTTTTCTTGGTACTCTTGCTTGTCTAGCATAGCTGATGATCTGCTCGGGGTCCACATCATCTTCCTTTCAAACTTGTTCTTCATTACGTGACCATGCTTCATTGGCTATTTAGTTTTTATAGCCGATGAGCTATTCTTATGCAAGCCAATAAGCAACCTAGAGGCAACAATCTTTGAATAAAAAATAACCGATGCATCAATATTTCTAAAAGCCAATGTCCAATTGACTTGCTGATCAACTTGATGCAATAAAATATTTCAATATACTTCCAACCATCGATATCAGCTATTTTCACATACTCGTCGATTAGTTCCAACTGAGTCAACAATTGTCATTGGCTGTTAGTTTTTATCGGCTTCATGATCTGGTTTGCCATTAGGCTGGTGACTGTCTTGCATATATGATATATCAATATTTCCCTTTTTTCTCTCGTAAACAACCAGGCTAGCAAGACATGCAAAAGTGCTAATAAAATTGGAGTATCGAACCCAAGATGGATTTGATCACTAGGGGTTCATAAATGATTGACTGGACTTTATCTGCTCCATCTAGCCGATCAACTGCAGATGTATACCCATATCCTTCTTGGAATCCCCATGCATGACACGCATGTATACACTTAATGGACTTGGCTTCCTTGTTTCCATCATACGTCTCCAACTAGATTCCAAGATGCTTGCAAGCCATTTTTTGCATGCATAAGATATCATTGTATACACCAACTTCCAATGATGATTGTCTGGATTCTATCGGCTTTGAACAATCCTTGCTAATCACCTTCTGTTGGCGTCATCGGCCTAAATACTTGATTTTTGGTTAAGTAACTGTTTCCTGAGCTGATGACAACATCTGCAACTTGATCAAATAGCCGATATTAATAGCCGATATGTTATGCCTTTGAATATAGGTAGGTCCCGCCTCTGCTCTGTGCTTCAATCGGATACTACTGTCAAGCACTGAGCTTCAGACACCAAGCATCAACGTGGCCATGTGCACATGTGTGGCATTTGGACTTTATCTCTTGTACTTTTTAAATAATCTCAGATGCAACTACGTAACTAGTAGGCAAAGTCAATTCTTCTTCAACTTCCTTCGTACGTGAATTCCAGCTTGCCTCAGAATAGTACCGAATACTTTTCAATATTGGAGTTGATCCTTGACTTCTCAAACGATTGTGATTCCACCATGAACAAGCTTAGGTAATAAGCCGATAGAATATGCTTAACCAAAGCAAAAATCCATCCATCGGCTATCCTTTGTTATTACCTCCATCGACTATTTATCGTATCAAGAAACAATAGCTGATGAAAGAATTCAAGATATAACAAGAAGCTGCATTGATATTCATTGAGGGCTACCGGCTTTAAATTATAAATGCTCATAGCCAATAAGGTCATCTCATGATGGCATCTCAAAGTACTACCACCAATTTTCCAAAAATAGAATCTTGCAACTTCTACTGCTAGGAATTATATTAATAGCAGCCCTAGCAATATATTTCTAGAAGACATTGGTCAATATTCTTACATGATTGATCATATTGGTTGCGCGTACGCCAAACTATAAATAGCCAATGCACTGATATTAGCTGGCATCTCTTTAGAGCACCTTTGTAGAAGTATCGGCTGCCTAGATGACCGTTGTGGACTTCTGTTGTCGATATTCTCCAAGTCGATATCCCTCTTCAAGCTTTTAAGAAGAATCCGATTACTCCACTATATCAACTAACACGCTCTCTACTCAGCCGATACTTTTGAATGTGGCCCAAGATGGCTTTTTGCCGTCCAGTGCCTACTGCACAGTGAGAACCTCTAGCTTGTTCTTTGAGGTGTGTTTCGGTAATGATATACTCGTGTGGTCACCATACTTGCTCAGGCCAAGACTACTTCTAAAATTTGAATCCCTTACTAGTTTCTTTTGAAATTAAGCCAATAGCCAATTCTTCTCCTAGACAGCTCAGGCCAAGACTACTTCTAAAATTTGAATCCCTTACTAGTTTCTTTTGAAATTAAGCCAATAGCCAATTCTTCTCCTAGACAGCTGATTCCTTGTACCAAAATTATAATAATCATTTATCTGATCTCTGGACCTGCCCCTAGATCCTTATCAAGCTGATGAAGCAACTTGAAGTCATTCGCCAAGAAATTTATCGGCTATTGCAATATGGAAATCGGCTCTTTGAGGCTGCATCGGCTTAGCGAGCAAGACTTTGGACCCTAGCTGATTCCACTTTCAGATAGCCAGTCTCCATCGGCAAGCTTCCATAAATATCACTTTTATACTGCTTGCCCAATGAAAATTCCTCCTAGGAGTTTCTCTAACATGTGCTTGAGCACACCATATCTGATTTGATATGTATGACCAATATAGTCCCTTTCCATCTTCTTCGATCGAAATCAATGTACGATATAAGTCTTCTCTAAGCTAGTAGTCTGACCAAGCCGAGTGAATATCTCTGTGTGCGCTCAGCCAAATAGTTCTTTGAGCGGTGGAGTACAGGAGCAGTAGCTTTTGATCTTCTTGAGTTTATCACTTGGAGTGTCAACGTGTTGCCACACATTGCAACTGGCCCCATGCAGATGACACATACAAAAGTATTGGCTTGCAAGCCTCATGCGGTGGTGAATCTTGGCAATATGGATGACGTTCTTAGAACAGTCCTAAAAATTCAGCATAATGATCAATTTCGGCCGACTTCTAATTAAACAATTGTGGTCCCACCGGGCATGCCAAAACGTGTGTCGGCGTGAAAACGTGGGAACGCACCGAGGACACACATCAAGCTAGAACGATCCAGAGATCTACTTGGCTTCAATATAGGACCAGCCAATCTTGTGAATCCCAAGGGCGTGCCAGTCAATTTGACCTGCAATTGACAAGGAGAGAAAGTTTATCAGTAATTTAGCGTGGAACATTAATCCCAGGGGTGCATTGAGTGTACACTATTTCTAATCCTAGGAGTCAAAACATGGAACCGGGGATGCCAACCAACTGCAAAACCTCCATCATCAGGTCCTGTGGGAGAGCAATCATTCGACTCTCTGCCTTAAAATGACTAGTAGGCTATAGAGAGCACCATCGACTGGGGTATTCTCTCAAACATATGTACTAGTACACATCACATCACCTCCTTCGGTCCCTACTCACCAGTCGATCCCTACTCACTGGCGGCACGTAGAGCAAGCAATGGGGCACTGGTCATCTAGCAAGTATTCCACCGACTATGAAGACGAGGATGGCGAGGAGGTGAATCAACCGATGCTGAGCCCCAAGCATGAGAACGAGCCCGCCAAAGACAACGGGGACCCCACCGAAGATGACAGGGAGCCCACTGAGGATGAGGAGGAGGAGGCATTGCGGGTGGCAGAGGAGGAGAAGGAGGTGGAGGAGGCACTAGCAAAGGAGGTGGACAACATCATCAAGACCATTCCACTAGGGTTCGACCCCATGCCGTGCAACAAGAAGCGCAGGATCAACCCTCCATCCCCCAACACGATCGTTGAGGACGAGGATGACTCCTCATCGGAGTAGGACGAGGAGGAGGGCAGCAACAACGGTGATGGCAGGGGCCATGGCGTTGATTAGTAGGTTTAGTTAATTAGTACAAAAACTATAGGTATAGTACTAACTAGTAGTAGTACAATGGTGGGTGCGTTGTAGTATACTTTTGGTCTATTTCGAATGGCCTCATGTACCAAGATAAATATTAGGAATTAGGAATTAATATAATGGCAGTTTTAACTATTTTTGAGTGCTTTTCATGTATGTTGGAATGTGCTTTTGATGAAGGCGCACAAGTAATGGCTTTCTTTGAACATTGAACAACATTGTGACGAAATGAACAAACTGATATCAAAACTGAACAAACACTGAATAAACAAGCGCACTGCCAATTACAGATTGAGATACATCAGCATTATTAACATCTAGATACATACCACAATTAACTAAGTTCAAACCATCACCTAACTCATCTTGTTGCCCATCCGCTTCTGCACCATTTTTTACATGTCCGGCCTATGGCAAAACGAGGGGGCAGATTGTCCTTTGGTTGTTGATTTTGCCTGTCCAAGATAAAAGAGATGGCCGAACACCTAATATATGGTCTGGCCTTTGTCTAATACAACATGGCCAGACTATGCTTTGGTGTCATAAAAGATTGGGCACCTATTCCTGGGTTGGTTTTGCAGAGCTAGGCATGGCTACATGCATAATAAGAGGAGAGCAGTGCTGCTAGAAAGATAACATAACATCAAACCAGACTTCATATATATGTGGAGTACAGCAACGATACGAGTTCAGACTACATAACCATGCCTTTGTTGACCATAATAAGAGGAGAAATGTGCCATACTAGTCATACAACTACTACATAAACATACTAGTTCTAACTACAGAGGATTAACATGACTATAGTAGTAATGAGCACCAGGCAACATACTCGTCCTAACCACAAATGTTTACATGACTTGATACTACTAATTAATTCAATGAGCGGTGCCATCCCACAACTCTAAGCAAGTCATAAAACAAGGGTACCAACATGCACGATCAAAATCCAACGCCTGCAAGGTAAACCTGCTTGGGTTGAAACCAGCAAACCTCTCCACCACGTTGAACCAGGGGATCACTTCACTCGCTCCCGCCATGGGGGGCTAGGGGCTGATCCGGCGAAGGTGAGCTAGACCACGATGGGGCCACCTCTGTAGAGCCCTCGGACATGTCCTCGGCAGATGGCGAGCGGGACCACAATGTTGTAGGAAACCCACTCCTGCCTTGGGGTGCTGGGAGCGGATCTAGCGACGGCGAGCTCAGCCACCATGGTGCCACCGACAATGGTGAGGTGGACCACACCTAGAGCGGCGGTGGAGAGCAAACCACCGGTGCCAGTGGCATCAACATCATCGTCGTGGGCGACTAGGAGACAATTGGCAGCCTAGGAGATGGCATGTGGGAGCACGATAGGTACCAGCAGTCAAGAAGGGTACAAACAGGCATCAAAGCGGGGTGCACTAGCGCATTGGAGGAAGCGTGGACTAGAGCCCGGCCATGGTTCCTCAAGGAGCACCTAGAGCGCTTCACGGGGATGGCCTTCATGGGAACTGATGGAGAGGCGGAGTTGGCGACTTTGTGAGGCAGTGCGAGGCTAGGGCTTTTGGCAATGCAAGGGGGAGTGAGGCCAGCCTTTGTAAGCACAGGGACGCTAGGACTAGAACAAGCTTTTGACGTGACCGCATGACGATCATCATTACTAGTACTATCCGAGTAGTGAATATTTTAGATGGTCGAAACTTCTATCATCCGGTGAAGTATATAGTGTAGTCCATTCCAAGCAGTTGTAGGCTCACAGCAGCTGAGGGGCAACAGCTAGCTAGAGATGGCTACATAGTTTCATAGGTTCTGATTGTGTGCACGCCCTCGGCTATGTTTGAAGATGTCACTTCAAGAATCCAATACCTTACTACTTCTTGCATGTAGCCATAGACGGTGCAGCTCCTATTTGTAGCACAGCAGATCAGGCAAAAGTTCTACTCATAGCTCAGTACAAGAGTTACATGTTTGGCCAGTTCAAATTTACGCTGCTTGGACTATGAGGCAAACATATGGTTTATATGAAATAGGTAAATGTCATTTCATCTAATATCATAGAGGGATGTGGTCAGGGGAAAAGCTATGAATGAGAAGGTTGGGAAAAAGGAAACGGGTCAGGGAAGGGGGAGCCAGAAGGTAGGCGATTGATGCAATGCTATCTGATGAGGGAAGGGGGAGCCAGAAGGTAGGCGATTGATGCAATGCTATCTGATGAGGGAAGGGGATGAGAGTGAAGCGAATGCTGCAGGAAAGCTAGATACAAGAAGTGAATCAAGAGAAAGAGCTTTTAACCACCATGACACGTTTGACACCTGAATGCCAGGTGTGGTTGTGATAGGTCTTTTCTATACTTATTTCACTCCAATCCAAGTAGTCACAACAGTCGAGGGGCAGACTGATTGCTACTCCATACGACACTCTATTCTGACCTACGAGATCAAATACTAAGCGGGCGGACTTTCTTGCAATCATAGTAAAAGTCAACAGCTATGGCTCCTCCATTCTGCATTAGATCGAGGCAAGATTTGTTTAGATGAACTCCTCGCTCCATGGTTGTTTCAAGGTCAACAAATTTTATCAAAGACATGAGTTTTCCTCAACAGAGATCAAAGGCACTCATGAATGCTTAGCATATTATAGATCAGATCAAAGACAACTAGAAAGAAATCTGTAGCAAAAAGTAATCAACAGGGGCTACAAACCAGCTACAAAATGACCAAAGGACCTAAGCTACACCACTCTCAATAGAGTTTAACCCACCTAATACAAAGTTCAACAAAAGTTAACACCAACACGAGAATAAGAGTTCACATATTTGCAAGGGCGTCCCACAAATCAAACCTATTCATGACTACTAATACTACTGATACATCCCACAGATAGGGTCGAGGCTAGCATGTAGGATCAACTCCACATCCACCTTCACTAAGATGGCATTGGCAGCCGGCTCGAACTCTCGACTAGATCGGCAATGTCATTGTCCTTCAATCCCAATGGAAAACCCTGCTCCACCACTCGGACGTTCATCGCTATGCCAATATAAAGCTGGGCAGCAGCCAGCACCATGGCAGCCCCCTAACGAATGGCTTCGGTCACCATGGCTCGAAGGTGGACCGATAGAGCTCAGAGATGCTCCTCTGCGGCGATCGGATTGTCCGCTGTTCCACAGGGAAGGCCACATCATAGGTGGCTTGCGCGCACAGCTGCAGGGTATAGACTCATGTCCTCAGTTCCATAAGAAGGTTCATCATGTTATGGGCTTACTCCTTGACATCGCCCAGTTCGCTCACGCCTAGGAGGCCTCATTCTCAAAAACTTGAGGTGCGTCGCTCGCGGCGTCACGCTCACCACGCAACATCTCGGCATTCAGCCTGGACGATGACAACAATGCTTGGACCTTGTGTTAATCCTTCAATAATTGATGGTAGTCTGTGTCATCTAAGTATTCACTCTCTTCTGACGATTTGCCCACTTTAGAACCAGAGGGTTGCGCGGGGACACACGGGCTTGGTGGTAGCAAGCGACGACGAAACGACTCTCCAGCAACACCGGGGGGAAGCCCCATGACTAGGGATGGTGCTGTCATAAACAAAGCGCTGCACAATGCATGCCAAGTTCAAGCCCATATAGGATAAGGGGGAGAGCAATCGGATTAAGAATTCAAATGACTTATACCGAACTGGCTGACGTAGCATGGCATGGAATTGCGAGTGGCTGCCCCCATTGGTGGATGCCTCATGGGGATGCTTTCCGAGCACGACCGTGGATGAAGAACTAGGCTCTAGGGCCAACGAGGCTCTGGACACCGTCACGTCCATGTTCACCTATTGAGAAAGTAGGCACATTCCAAATACTAGTTAAATTAAACATCATGAACACATACTAGCTAGTGTGAGCATTGCTAGCATATTCTAGTTAAATGAAGATAAACAACATGAATAGCGGTATGGTGATGATCCACCTTCGAAGGGGAACTAGTGTGTAACAGAACCGACCAAATCATAAGAACGTAAGTACAAAAACAATCACCGAAGCGATCAAATTCCTGTACTTAAGCTCCCATAATCCCGGTAGTCCGGAAATCACGAAGGATTTCAACCAACTCTCGACATACAAACCAAGATCGTAATGATTCAACCCAACACATCATTCGTTACAACATTTCCCAAGTAGCATTCGGATTACATCCATCAGAGTTCAAATAAAATATTACAAACCAAGTTTGAGTGTGCGGAAGCAACATAGTTTAGTACATAACTTCATAGTTTCAAATACATTGCCAGATCAGAGTCATGTCCCACAAAAGCATTATCAGGTACGAGAACTAGTAGAGACCGCGTCCAATGGTCTAGTCTTCGTCCCCAGCTGGGAGAAGGCATTACTTGCAGCAACCAAAGAAGAACTGGTCATCTGCAACAGGTGGGAGATAAACCCTGAGTACGAGAAGGTACTCAGCTAGACTTACCCGACAAAACAGAAATAAAAGACACCAAGGATTATGCAAGGCTTTTCAGGTGGGCTAGCTTGACACAGTTGCATAAAAGAGCTTATGATTATAATAACCAATTTAAACTTATTATCAAGCTTATCATTATTTACCTGTCCACTAGATTAGCACCTGTACTAGAGCACTCACTTATTAGGAGCAAACAATATTAACCATAGCAGGTATAATAAGGCTGTCATCATCATATCATCATTTCCGAACCATTAAGTATTAAGTGTATCTACATTGGAGATAAGCCCGTCAAGTTCTCACTAACCGGGAGAGACGGCGATTCGAATCGAATTACAACTCAGCTGAGGGGGTATTCCTAACTCACACCCTGGCATACTTTGCAAGGGTAGCCGTGGGTCACCTTTGGAACATCTCAGGAACCAAATTCGCGGGTTCGATCAGCGCCAGCACTCTCAGGGATTACCCTTCTGCCAGGACGATCAGGACTTTTAAATCACCTGCCCTTGGACTCACGCCTACGGCTCCCTTCCGAGGCGCACTTTATACTTATCGACTCTCGGCCTGAGGTGAGCTACTCGGCTTCGTGGTCGGTCATCGGACATGGCCAACTAAGAGAGAGGCATGCGTTCAACATGAACATGAAAGGCTCCAAGAATCAGTCCTTAAGCGACACAGACGGAGTCACTGCAAATCGGCAAGCCTCCGTTAGGTCTTCATTTCCAATTAAGACTGGTTCTTTTCCACGATAGCAAATATAGCCAACCGTGCCACATGTATCTTCCTATATCTCGCAGGTGACAGAAAATCACCCGACTTCTACCGCGTTTAAGCAGGGCTAAGCACTACTCGAGCTTGAGCTACATAGGATTTAGGGTAACAATATCTGGACAAGGAATGGGTAACCAATGCAGCAAGTGTTTGCATCCAACACTTAAACTTAATGCAACAATATATGTAATAATAATACTGTAACTGCAGTTCGGAAATTAGGAGGCTTAATATGCTCCGGGGCTTGCCTTTCACAAAGTTGCAAGGACGGTGGTCCGGGCACTCAACGGCGACCTCGTCTGGCACTTCTCCTGAAGGTTGCTCCTCCTGAATTTCCGGTGTCGACTGCTGCTGCTCGCTCGGTTCCTCGAATTCCAGCAGGGTTACTCCTTCCGGTACACCTATTACATGCCGATGCAAAAGATAATTATCATGGATGCATAAGGAATGACATGATGCTCATGATGAATGAATCACAGTGAGTGTTTACGAAAGCATCACTGGACACTCGTTTACCGAGTAATTAGCTCTATTCAAATCACTTTAAGCATGTATCCAACTTAACTTAAATAACAAGAGCAACTTACCTAACTTGCATAACCTAAGATAAAGATGCTCATCTTTAGTTAAAGGCCTAACACCTAGGAACATTACCACAAACTTAGAACTAGTAAAGACATACTTAAAATTACAGTTAAAGCTTCATATGCAAACAAGTAGTCAGTTAATTCAATCATAACCAAAATTCTATAAATCCAAATGACTTGCAAGAGGACATTCTGGAAAGCTTATGAAATTCTCTACAATTCATTTGTAAACATCAAAGCATGATTCTTAAGTTAACCAAATCAAATTCCAGTAACCTAGAATCTGTCCCGCAATGACAGGGTTGCTAACTTAATTATTTAATGATGATGCAAAAGCCTAATTTGACCAAACCAAGTTTACCAACTTGTTTTTCATACCTAAGAAACATTAGAAAGTATAGTGCCAACTTCTAAATAATTTATTAAATATCCTTTTCCAATTTATTTAGTTAATTAGGTGATTTAAGCAATATATAGTAAAACTATTAATAAAAATCTACAAAAATTACAGTAGCTATCTCATGCTGCACATAGACTACCATAAAAATTTCAAAGCCATTGGGCAAGTAAAACTTGCTGTATCTAAAATAACAGATGACATGTCTATTTCTAGCATAATTAGGAAACCTTATTAAAAAGTGTCAAGCAACAGATTTCCCATTTTTCCTAGCCTCATTCTAGCATAAGAATAGCACTCATCAAATTTTACCTTCACTAGATCTATAGAAAAATTATGAAAATTCTCACAAGATCTACCCATTAATAAAAGGAAATTCTATAACTTAAAAACTACACATGCACTAGCTCTGAAATTTTAACCAGAGCTTCTAATAAGCAGTAATAGACTACCCACAAAATTTCATAATTTTTGGACCACAGAAACTCAAGATAAAATTCAAACAAGTTTGCATGCATCTATAAACACATTTCAAAGTCCTATTTAATTCATCCAGAATTTCTAAAACATGTGCTCATATAATATTTTTATTAAATACTAAACATGACCAGGAACTCAACAAAATTAGAACCACATCATTTGGATCTATATACTAGGAACTACATATTTTTGAATAACAACACAAATCTGTGAAATAATAAAGCAAAGCAAAATACGAAAACAAAACTCAATACAGTCGGGCCACCCCAAGGAACGGCGGCCCACGAGCGACAAAGCGCTGGCCCAAGACAACGGCGAAGCGGCCTAGGCTGGGCTCCCTTTGAGCTTAGCGACCGACGTCAGGGGCCCAAGCGTCACCGACCCCAACCCGTCCATGAGACAAAGATGGGGAGACGGTTCCACGGCGGGCGGCGATGGGGAACTTCACCGACGGCGACTCCTCCGGCGAATTGGACAACACCGGCGTGCTCCCCAAGTTCCCACGCGTCGATTGACCTACAAAACCGAAGCTATAGCGGTCCTTAGGTGCTCCGACCACGGAGCTCGGCGACTCGGCCATGGCGCACGGCGGCGCTCGGCCGTGTCCCGGCAAGACGGCCGACCAAAGATTGGTGGTAGCATTTACACCCAAGCAGCTACTACTCGTGATGGAGAAGGCTAAACGCGAGCTAAAAATGGAGGCGGGGAACGGTGCCGTGCTGGCCACGGTGAGGTCACCGGCGCGGCCATGGCGCAGCGGTGTCAGAAAGGTCACAGCGACCTTACCCAAGTCTAATTGACGCAGCTGTGAGGTGGAGGAGGTGGAGTAGGTCACGCAGCGCCTTGGCTGACGAAACAGGCAAATGCGCTTTCAGCGGTGGCGAAGGGGCGAAGCGAAAACGGCAATGGCGGACGGCGGCGCTCTCTTGCAGCGCACGGTGGGAGGCGAGGAATGCGAAATGGGAAGGGCGAGTGTGTTCGGGCAGGCGCAAGGTGGCTTCAAGACGCGGCTGCGACGCTAGGATGCGCATGGCGACAAGTGGCGGACACGCGGCGTCTATTTTCTGAACCGGTCGGCCACGGCGGTACTGAAGGTTTTTTCTGAAAAACACGATTCAGTGATAAAGCCGACGCCTGACAGCGCATATTCGACGATGATTTACTCCTAATCCGTGACGAGTTAGTGGAAGAATTGAACATCAAAGTTGTAGACCTATCTTCCCTCTACAAATTCTTTTCAATGACCAACACCTAACACGCCATGGATCCGAAGTTACATGAAGCCAAAGTGAGCTCGATGCAACTGAAATGCAGTTAAGACTTAGCATATTTTTTTCAGTGTTGAAATTAGCATGTATTTCTGACTTGTGGGCCATGTTTGAGCATGTTCTAGCCATTTTCATGAGATGATCATAAAACAACTTTTGTTCCTTAATAAATTAGCTACAACTTTTGTAAAGAGTGTACAGCCATGCAAAGCTTCCAAGTTGGTCTTTTGAATCAATCAAACAGTGTCACTCTAAGGGTCATTAAAAGTCAAATCTCTCCAAATGGGCAATTTGGTCATTTTGGTCCACATGAACAATGTCCAAACAATTACCCTAAGTATAGTTAAGGTGTATTAGACCATGATCAACCACTTTACAAAGTTGTTATGCCACTTCTAATGATCACATGTGATACAGTAATTAAAACAAGCAATTCATTCATATGTTTCAATACAATGTTTCACATGTTGCATGACCTGGTTGTTATCCTATACTTGTCACATTACTACCATTTTGCCATGCTTCAAGATGTGAGAAATTTATGTTGCATTCACAGATTACACCAATACTATTCACAACAATCAAGCAGGAAACATACACAGTTGAAAATGTTGCATATGCATGTTTTAGTAACAATGGCAATGATGACATAGATGATGCATATATTTATGAAATGAAATGCAATTAGTGGAAGCCTAAACACCTAGGGTGTTACAGCCCTCCCCCCTTAGAAAAATCTTGTCCTGAGATTTGGAAAGCGTACCAATCAGTATAGAAAGCTGGATAGTTTTCATTTAAATAATCTTCCCATTCCCAAGTTGCATCCTGTTCACTATGATTACTCCAAACTACCTTGTATAACTTAACCACTCGTGTATGAGTCACTCTTTCTTGAGTATCCAGAACTTGCACGGGCTTTTCCTCATAAGAAAGATCAGATTTCAAGTTGACTTTCCTTGTTGCTATTCTTTCCTTAGGAATACGAAGACACTTCTTCAGCTGGGACACATGGAATACCGGGAATATAGCTCCCATCTCACGTGGTAGATCGAGCTTATATGCTACTCTTCCACTTTTCTCGATAATGCGGTAGGGTCCAACATATCGAGGCTCAAGCTTCCTTTTAATTCCAAAACGTTTGACTCCTTTCATAGGGGATACCTTCAAATAAACATGATCACCTACTTCAAACTCAATAGGTTTTCTTCTCTTGTCAGCATAGCTCTTTTGTCTAGCCTGTGCGGCAGTCATATTCTTCTATATAGTTCGGACTTGCTCTTGACTTCTTTTACAACAAAGTCAATACCATAGAATCTTCTTTCCCGGTTCCACCCAGTTCAAAGGAGTTCTACACTTGCGGCCATAAAGAGCTTCAAAAGGAGCCATTTTGATACTCTCTTGATAACTGCTGTTGTTATAAGAGAATTCAGCGAGAGGTAACCAGTCTTCCCAAGAGCCTTTGCAAGAGATAAGACAAGCTCTAAGCATGTCCTCAAGAATTTGATTAACACGCCATCATCTCCGATGTTTGCGGATGATAGGCGAATCTGCGGATTAGATGAGTGCCAAGATTCGATGTAAGCACTCCCAAAAGCGAGCCGTGAATTGAGGCCCTCTATCGAAACAATGGATTTGGGTACACCATGGAGACGTACCACTTGTTGAAAATAAATCTCAAATAATTGTGCGGGTGATAGGTAGACTTGACCGGAATAAAGTGAGCGGATTTTGTTAGACGATCTCGATAATCCGGATGGAATCACAACCCTTTTTGGTAGTGGGTAATCCAACAATAAAATCCATGCTAATTTCTTCCCACTTCCAAACGGGAATAGAGAGTGGTTTGCAACAATCCGGACCTTATGTGAATAGCCTTGACTCTGCAATAGTTATCACACCTTGCCACGTAAGTTGCGATTTCTTTCTTCATATTGGTCCACCAATAATACAGCTTGAGATCTTGATACATTTTACTGCTACCAGGATGGATGGACAACTTAGAAGAATGGGCTTCAGCCATAATTTGATTTCTAAGTTCTTTATCTTTGGGTACCACAAGCCTATCATTAAACCAGAGAATTCCTTTGTCATCGACCCTAAAGTGCTTGGTCTCTTTCTCTTTCATCTTCCGCTTGATGTGAAACACACCCACATCAGTCTTCTGGAGTTCGATAATTCGACTTCTAAGAGAGCAATCCACAGTGATATTGTGGAGTATTACAGGATGAAGGAGGTGTGACAGATGAAAGTCTTCACTAACCAAAGAATTGCAATGGGCCTTTCTGCTTAAGGCATTAGCAACCACATTTGCCTTACTAGGATGGTAGTGCACTTGAAGGTTGTAGTCCTTGATCAATTCTAACCATCGCCGTTGATGCATGTTCAACTCGGGTTGAGTAAAGATGTACTTGAGGCTTTTATGGTCAGTATAGATGTTGCACACATTACCCAGCAAGTAATGTCTCCAAATCTTCAGGGCATGAACAACTGCGGCTAGCTCTAAGTCATGGGTAGGATAGTTGACTTCATGCTTTCAAAGCTGGCGCGAAGCATAAGCAATTACTCGGCCTTCCTGCATAAGAACACACCCCAAACCGGTGCCACATGCATCACAATAGACATCAAAAGGCTTTTCGATGTCAGGTTGTGCCAATATAGGAGCAGAGGTTAGCAAGGTCCGCAAAGTGTGGAAAGCCTCATCACACTTCGGAGTCCAGACAAACTTCTCATCTTTTTGAAGTAGTCGAGTCATGGGCTTGGCGATTTTTGAGAAATCCGGGATAAAGCGACAATAATAGCCAGCCAATCCCAAGAAACTTCGAACTTCTGTGACCGTAGTAGGTGCCTTCCACTCAAGGACTTCTTGCACCTTAGTAGGGTCAACCGAAATTCCATCACCCGATAACACGTGACCTAGAAAAGGAATCTTGTTCAACCAGAATTCACACTTGCTGAACTTAGCATAAAGCTGGTTGTCACGCAACCGAGTCAAAACAATTCTTAGATGTTCAGCATGCACTTCTTCATTATGAGAATATACAAGGATATCATCAATGAACACGACGACAAACTTGTCCAATTCTGGCATGAATACAGAATTCATCAGGTACATAAAGTGTGCCGGAGCATTTGTCAACCCAAAGGACATGACAAGGTACTCGAATAAGCCATAACGAGTAGAAAAAGCATCTTAGGTATATCTTCGGACGAATTTTGATCTCGATGGTAACCAGGACCTCAAATCGATCTTGGAGAATACCTTAGCTTTGGAGAGCTGATCAAACAAAATATCAATGCGAGGAAGAGGGTATTTGTTCTTGATGGTAACAGACATTTAGGGACGATAATCTCGCACATGCGCAAAGATTCGTCCTTCTTCTTCAAAAGATAGCCGGACAACCCCAAGGAGAAGAACTAGGCTGAATCAAACCTTTCTTCAATAGCTCATTCAACTGACTCTTCACTTTCGGCCAACTCATTGGGCGGCATTCTATAGGGCCTTCGAGAAATAGGAGCCGTGCGGAATGAGTTCTATCTTGAATTCTACATCACGGTCCGGAGGTAATCCAGCAAGTCATCGTGAAGAGACATCCGAAACTCACAGACAATGGGTAGATCCTCAATGGATTTGGCTAGGGTAGCATTGGTCAGTATTGAATAGAGATATCACGAGGTAACTACACTAGAAAACCCTTCTTATCCATAGGATCCTCAACATTACCACACGGGTTGACGTGTCGATCAACACTCCATTCCCACTCATCCACTTCATTCCTAGGATTATATCAATTCCTACCCCCGGTAGAACTACAAGATCCGTAAGGAACTCTCGATCACCAATTTCAAGCTTTACATCTTTTACTACTTGGTTAGTCATGATATTATTCCCAAAGACACTAATGCAATAACCACCCTTGACAATTGTAATCACATTCATCTTATGCTTAGATGCAAAAGTAGAACTCACAAAGGAATGTGAAGCACCCGAATCAAAGAGCACAACTGCAGGGTGATCATTAACAAGAAACTTACCAAATGGTGACCACTTCACCAAAGAGGAATTTCCTCCACAAGAGTGTAGTGAACACGCCCACAGACGACGTTTCCTTGAGCATTCTTGGGAGGATGGGGACATCTATTTGCCCAATGACCAGGTGATTTACAGTTCCAACATGGCCTGTTAGTGGGTGGGACATTGGAGCTGCCCTGCCTGCAGGTATTCTTTGGCAAGGAAATTGTGTACCTTTACGAAAACCAGTTTTAGCTTGATTCTTCTTCTGAGGTGGGCGGTACCAGACATTAGCGTTGGGTGGACGGTACTGGGTCTTGGATACCATTGGTGCCTTAGACTGAGAAGCACCTACCTCAAAGTTTCTTTTGTGGTTCTTGGAAGCGGCATATATCTTATCATTGTTCTCCTGAGTCAGAGTGTCACTGATAAACTCATTGAAGGTGACACACTTGCAGTTGCCCATTGACTTCATCAGTTTAGGGGAAAGTCCCCTCTTGAAGCTAGCTATTCTCTTAGCGTAAGTATCGACGAACTCAGGAGCATACCTCGCCAGGTTGTTGAATGCCTGGAGGTATTCATTAAGACTCTTGTTGCCTTGGGTGAGCTTCATAAACTCAGTATGCTTAATGGCCATAAGACCAGGAGGGATAAAGTGTCCTCTGAAAGTCACTGGCCCCACCCCAAACTATCTCGATGTTTGCAGGGAAGGTGGTCTTGTGATGTGTCCACTAAATGCCTGCAGGGCCTTGGAGCTGGTGTCCTGCATATGTGGCCTTCATACCTTCAGTCAAATGGAGCAATCCAAACCTTTGCTCTATCGTGCTCAACCATTCATCATCTTGTAATGGTTCTTCTGCCTCACGAAAGATAGGAGGCTTTGTATCCATGAAGTCCTTAAAGCTGCTGTACTAGTTCGGCTCGGGTCCTTGGCGGACATGACGATCCTCACGGTTAGTCATCTGATGCATAGCCTCAGCTAACATGCGCTGACTTTCCACAACTGTCTGCATTAGCTCAGCTGGTGTGGGTGGTGGCGGAGGTGGTTGTTCCTCATTTCCCATGCCACGACCGCGATGAAGGTTATGAGCCATCTGCAAAATGTATAGCCAATGAGCACTGACGATGTGGAAATTTTTGTAGATGAATCGTATAATTATGCCCAAACTGAGTCCATTGGAGGGAATGCATTTATATAATCAACAGAGGCACAATCATTCATCCCAACCACACAACTCATCAAGCGCGTCAATTGACACATAAATGCGATGAACTTAACCAACAACGAGGTCCATAGACCGCAAAGACGAAATTCATCAAAGGCTCACATACGTGGAGCATAATACGTTCGATAGGTTACATCTAAGCCATAATGGTTCCAAACTTACATCCAAAGATAACTTATGGTTCGATATTACATCCCAACGATTAACTTATTACAAAGCTACTCGTTCATGCATGAGGATCAACAAAAGACTAACTCTGGCGCATTAGCTAAGTAGTAAGCTAAACTACGCATTGTCCTCGGAGTCAGTGTCGAAGATCTCTCCTCCATCTTCATCACTAGCAGGCTCTAACTCCTCATCTTCCTCCTCAGGTGGAATGTCCTCAGGTCCATTGACCTCCATGTCATCATCACCTTCAGCCATGATGACACCAGAACCCATCTCATCCTCATCATCAGGTGGCAGGAGAGGGTGAAGTTGATTGTGTAATAGGTGAACCTCCTCATGGAGATTGTCATTGTACTCCTCAGCAACTGCCACTTGCTGCTCTAGCTCTACCTGTCGCGCTCTCAACACATCCTCCTCGTGCCAGGCTTCATTCCGTTGGTTCATCACATGAATCAACATGCGTTCACAGTTGCGGTGAGCAACTGTCAACCTCTGAACCTCAAGGGTCTCTTGGTCCCTTTCCTGCGTTACTTGCTCCAAGCGGTGCTGAGCCGCATTCCTCTCAGCAGTCACCCGAGCTAGCTCTATCCTCAGCCTTTCCTCCTCAGTAGGCTCAGGACGGGGCTCACGAGGAGCTAAACGGTGATGAGGCGCCCTGCCTCCAGCGGACTTGCGAGCAGTGAGCTTCGTGCGCGCCATCTGTAGCAAAAGTTACAACGTAAGGGGAGAATCATTTAAGGGATACAAAATTTAATTAGTCGGGACAATCATATTTTAAAGGAGGGAGTAATGCAAGAAATGCCATGTATGCTTGAACATGATGCATGCACGATCCGTACGTCCTCACAATCCTAGAAAAATTTAAAGGTTAGCGAAATATACGGTGGCATACATACGTTCTCTTGTATATGGTAGCTAGTCGATCTACAACAATACGTTGTTAGTGTACCTGCAGAAAATTTCATTTCAGCCCAGTAATTTCCCAAAAGCATAAAAGCAAGCAGTAAACTAAATACTTTCATACATACATCCCCCAATGCATATACTCTAGTATCACAGCTACCCGTCAGAGATACCCACATTGAAGTACTCTCATAGATACATGATTGAACATGTAAGTATGCGAGCAACCACAACTACTCTCCCCTAGACCGACGGTTGGACGGTCATGCTCTCACAACTCCACTTACCAGAGCGTAGAGGTATTTGATCCAAACATTACCACCCAAGCGGATGGCATCCATATAATAGCACGCCATATGGACGACGAAACAGAAACAAGCAAGAACCCCCAAGTTAGTACTTAATAAGCCACCTAAGAGTCCTTATTTGGGCATAAGGGATATGACCACTGGCAATACTTAGTATTTAATTTAGGATTTTCACAAATACTTTTGTTTTAAATACACAAATGACATGTTTAGTGTCGAATCTTGCTCTGATACCAGCTGTAATAGAACCGACCAAATCATAAGAACGTAAGTACAAAAACAATCACCGAAGCGATCAAATTCCTGTACTTAAGCTCCCATAATCCCGGTAGTCCGGAAATCACGAAGGATTTCAACCAACTCTCGACATACAAACCAAGATCGTAATGATTCAACACAACACATCATTCGTTACAACATTTCCCAAGTAGCATTCAGATTACATCCATCAGAGTTCAAATAAAATATTACAAACCAAGTTTGAGTGTGCGGAAGCAACATAGTTTAGTACATAACTTCATAGTTTCAAATACATTGCCAGATCAGAGTCATGTCCCACAAAAGCAATATCAGGTACGAGAACTAGTAGAGACCGCGCCCAACGGTCTAGTCTTCATCCCCAGCTGGGAGAAGGCAGTACTTGCAGCAACCAAAGAAGAATTGGTCATCTGCAACAGGTGGGAGATAAACCCTGAGTACGAGAAGGTACTCAGCTAGACTTACCCGACAAAACAGAAATAAAAGACACCAAGGATTATGCAAGGCTTTTTAGGTGGGCTAGCTTGACACAGTTGCATAAAAGAGCTTATGATTATAATAACCAATTTAAACTTATTATCAAGCTTATCATTATTTACCTGTCCACTAGATTAGCACCTGTACTAGAGCACTCACTTATTAGGAGCAAACAATATTAACCATAGCGGTATAATAAGGTTGTCATCATCATATCATCATTTCTCGAACCATTAAGTATTAAGTGTATCTACATTGGAGATAAGCCCGTCAAGTTCTCACTAACCGGGAGAGACGGCGATTCAATCGAATTACAACTCAAATTGAGGGGGGTATTCCTAACTCTCACCCCGGCATACTTTGCAAGGGTAGCCGTGGGTCACCTTTGGAACATCTCAGAACCAAATTCGCGGGTTCGATCAACGCCCGGCACTCTCGTGGATTACCCTTCCGCCAGGACGATCGGGACTTTTAAATCACCTGCCTTGGACTCACGCCTCGGCTCCCTTCCGAGGCGCACTTTATACTTATCGACTCCCGGCCGAGGTGAGCTACTCGGCCATGGTCGGTCATCGGACACTGCCAACTAAGAGAGAGGCATGCGTTCAACATGAACAGGAAAGGCTCCAAGAATCAGTCCTTAAGCGACACGGACGGAGTCACGCAAACCCGGCAAGCCTCCGTCGGTCTTCATTTCAATTAAGATGGTTCTTTTCCACGATAGCAAATATAGCCAACCGTGCCACATGTATCTTCCTATATCTCGTAGGTGACAGGAAATCACCCGACTTCTACCGCGTTTAAGCAGGGCTAAGCACTACTCGAGCCTGAGCTACATAGGATTCAGGGTAACAATATCTGGACAAGGAATGGGTAACCAATGCAGCAAGTGTTTGCATCCAACACCTAAACTTAATGCAACAATATATGTAATAATAATCTCAGAATCGCAGTTTGGAAATTAGGAGGCTTAATATGCTCCGGGGCTTGCCTTTCACAAAGTTGCAAGGACGGTGGTCCGGGCACTCAACGGCGACCTCGTCTGGCACTTCTCCTGAAGGTTGCTCCTCCTGAATTTCCAGTGTCGACTGCTGCTGCTCGCTTGGTTCCTCGAATTCCAGCAGGGTTACTCCTTCCAGTACACCTATTGCATGCCAATGCAAAAGATAATTATCATGGATGCATAAGGAATGACATGATGCTCATGATGAATGAATCACGGTGAGTGTTTACGAAAGCATCACTGGACACTCGTTTACCGAGTAATTAGCTCTATTCAAATCACTTTAAGCATGTATCCAACTTAACTTAAATAACAAGAGCAACTTACCTAACTTGCATAACCTAAGATAAAGATGCTCATCTTCAGTTAAAGGCCTAACACCTAGGAACATTACCACAAACTTAGAACTAGTAAAGACATACTTAAAATTACAGTTAAAGCTTCATATGCAAACAAGTAGTCAGTTAATTCAATCATAACCAAAATTCTATAAATCCAAATGACTTGCAAGAGGACATTCTAGAAAGCTTATGAAATTATCTACAATTCATTTGTAAACATCAAAGCATGATTCTTAAGTTAACCAAATCAAATTCCAGTAACCTAGAATCTGTCCCGCAATGACAGGGTTGCTAACTTAATTATTTAATGATGATGCAAAAGCCTAATTTGACCAAACCAAGTTTACCAACTTGTTTTTCATACCTAAGAAACATTAGAAAGTATAGTGCCAACTTCTAAATAATTTATTAAATATCCTTTTCCAATTTATTTAGTTAATTAGGTGATTTAAGCAATATATAGTAAAACTATTAATAAAAATCTACAAAAATTACAGTAGCTATCTCATGCTGCACATAGACTACCATAAAAATTTCAAAGCCATTGGGCAAGTAAAACTTGCTGTATCTAAAATAACAGATGACATGTCTATTTCTAGCATAATTAGGAAACCTTATTAAAAAGTGTCAAGCAACAGATTTCCCATTTTTCCTAGCCTCATTCTAGCATAAGAATAGCACTCATCAAATTTTACCTTCACTAGATCTATAGAAAAATTATGAAAATTCTCACAAGATCTACCCATTAATAAAAGGAAATTCTATAACTTAAAAACTACACATGCACTAGCTCTGAAATTTTAACCAGAGCTTCTAATAAGCAGTAATAGACTACCCACAAAATTTCATAATTTTTGGACCACAGAAACTCAAGATAAAATTCAAACAAGTTTGCATGCATCTAAAAACACATTTCAAAGTCCTATTTAATTCATCCAGAATTTCTAAAACATGTGCTCATATAATATTTTTATTAAATACTAGACATGACCAGGAACTCAACAAAATTAGAACCACATCATTTGGATCTATATACTAGGAACTACATATTTTTGAATAACAACACAAATCTGTGAAATAATAAAGCAAAGCAAAATACGAAAACAAAACTCAGCCACAGTCGGGCCAGCCCAAGGAACGGCGGCCCACGAGCGCACAGGCGCGGCCCAAGACAACGGCGCAAACGGCCCAGGCTGGGCTCCCACCTGAGCTTGGCGATTGACGTGCGGGGCCCGGGCGTCAGCTGACCCCACCCGTCAGCGAGACGAAGACAGGGGAGACGGTTCCGCCGGCGCGGCGATGGGGGAACTCGCCGACGGCGACTCCTCTGACGAATTGGACAACACCGGCGTGCTCCCCAAGTTCCCACGCGTCGATTGACCTACAAAACCGAAGCTCTAGCGGTCCTTAGGTGCTCCGGCCACGGAGCTCGGCGACTCGGCCATGGCGCACGGTGGCGCTCGGCCGTGTCCCGGCACGGCTGGACCAGCATTGGTGGTAGCATTTACACCCAAGCAGCTACTCGTGATGGAGAAGGCTAAACGCGAGCTAAAAATGGAGGAGGGGAACGGTGCCGTGCTGGCCACGGTGAGGTCACCGGCGCGGCCATGGCGCAGCGGTGTCAGAAAGGTCACAGCGACCTTACCCAAGTCTAATTGACGCAGCTGTGAGGTGGAGGAGGTGCAGTAGGTCATGGCGCAGCTGCTGACGAACAGGGCAATGCGCTTTCGCGGTGGCGAGGCGAGCGGGGCGAAGGCGAAGCAATGGCGGACGGCGGCGCTCTCTTGCAGCGCACGGTGGGAGGCGAGGAATGCGAAATGGGAAGGGGGAGTGTGTTCGGGCAGGCGCGAGGTGGCTTCAAGGCGTGGCTGCGACGCCAGGATGCGCACGGCGCGTGGCCAGCGCGAGCAGGAGTCCGGCGACGAGTGGCGGACACGCGGCGTCTATTTTCTGAACCAGTCGGCCATGACGGTACTGAAGGTTTTTCTGAAAAACGCGATTCAGTGATAAAGCCGACGCTTGACAGCGCGTATTCGACGATGATTTACTCCTAATCCGTGACGAGTTAGTGGAAGAATTGAACATCAAAGTTGTAGACCTATCTTCCCTCTACAAATTCTTTTCAATGACCAACACCTAACACGCCATGGATCCGAAGTTACATGAAGCCAAAGTGAGCTCGATGCAACTGAAATGCAGTTAAGACTTAGCATATTTTTTTCAGTGTTGAAATCAGCATGTATTTCTGACTTGTGGGCCATGTTTGAGCATGTTCTAGCCATTTTCATGAGATGATCATAAAACAACTTTTGTTCCTTAATAAATTAGCTACAACTTTTGTAAAGAGTGTACAGCCATGCAAAGCTTCCAAGTTGGTCTTTTGAATCAGTCAAACAGTGTCACTCTAAGGGTCATTAAAAGTCAAATCTCTCCAAATGGGCAATTTGGTCATTTTGGTCCACATGAACAATGTCCAAACAATTACCCTAAGTATAGTTAAGGTGTATTAGACCATGATCAACCACTTTACAAAGTTGTTATACCACTTCTAATGATCACATGTGATACAGCAATTAAAACAAGCAATTCATTCATATGTTTCAATACAATGTTTCACATGTTGCATGACCTGGTTGTTATCCTATACTTGTCACATTACTACCATTTTGCCATGCTTCAAGATGTGAGAAATTTATGTTGCATTCACAGATTACACCAATACTATTCACAACAATCAAGCAGGAAACATACACAGTTGAAAATGTTGCATATGCATGTTTTAGTAACAATGGCAATGATGACATAGATGATGCATATGTTTATGAAATGAAATGCAATTAGTGGAAGCCTAAACACCTAGGGTGTTACATAGTGGTGGGTCAGAGACCATGCTGATGAGAGGTCCATCTATTAGAGGAGGATTGCCAATGTGAAAGGCATCCAAGGCCTCCTCATCGCCATGATCCTACATCAACACTCCAATAGCTATCATCATCAGATCCTCTACCTCCTCCAAGCTGGTGGGGACGCTCGACTCAATTGTAGGGTCCATCGCGCCCTAGAACTCCCACTAGGGGAGGCCCCTCATCTTCAAGGGGAGGACCTGATGGCTGAAGAAGGTACGGATCACCCTCGGCACTGTCAGTCCCCGGTCCTTCAGATCCTCGATCGCATCTAGGAATAAGCGCAAACGATGAAGTTCCGATAGGGTTGGCGGCCTCGACCATGATTCTGGCGTGTCAAGATGTGACCGGTCATGAGAAAAAGTCGACAGCGGTGGCCTCTCATTGTTGGGGATGTATAGCAACCTATGCTCCCAATCCATGTCTATGGCAAAGTGGCGGTCAAGGCTCAGGTAGCACTCCTCTAGTCTGAGACAAACTTCGATCGAGGCACCCCCATCGAACAATGACCGTGACAACAGGACGCTGATGGAACCACTAGAAAAGAAATTACCATAGATCATAATGGATAGGTATTCCCAGGTAGCCCTTGCATAGCATGATGATGACCAAGAGGTGGAGGATCTCCTCTAGGGTTAAGTTGTGGTGGCAGAGCCCGTAGTAGTAGAGCAACCACCTCAGTAAGGGGTGCACCGGTGGCCTAAACCCAAGAAGGTGGAAAGGGATGAAAGAGATGACCTCATTTTCCTTCGGCCTCGACTCCACTTCGCTTCTCACCAGGACTCTCCACCTGATCTCCTCGGCGGCCTTTGGGATCAACCCCCTCTCTCGCAACTGGTCGAACTCAGCTCGGTCGATAGATGACCTCATCCACTCCACGATGGTGCTGGCAGGAGGCATCGATGGCGCAGTAGGGTGGAAGGCAAAAGCTTTGGGATGGAATCAGGAGCTCTCTCAAGAGAAGGCAGTAGGGATAACCTTCCCTCTCGTGCCCTTTTCTTTGCTGCTATAGTTTGGGGGCCGTCGACCACCCCACGACACAGACATTTGCATGGATGGGCGGCGGGGTTTGCCCCATCCAGTTAATGCAACGGGCCAGGAGGCGATGTCCCCTACTATAACAGGCTGCTAATGCCACCCACATGCGTGTGCCTACATGGGAATGCAGGAGCACGTCATCCACGTAGTCAAGATTTTAGACGGCTAGACCTTGTGTGATCCTGTGAAGTATAGACGGTGCGGTCTAATCCAAGTAGTCATGATAGTCGAGGGGTAGATTGAGGACTTGCTTCAATTTCTCGTGGTTTGCAGAGGCACGCATGAGATTATAAAAAACAAATTCTGAACAAAATTATATTTGATGCATGGTTCTTGCAAGTTCAACAAATCTTATTAAATACACAAAAATAAGATGAGTTGGGTTCAACATAGATCAAAGCCACTCATGACTACTACCGATACAAATGTTGTGACTGAGTGCACTCCATTGGCAATAGTTTTACTCATAGCTCTATACTATATAGCGTCTGATGAGATCAAATGTGCCGCATTTGAACTTTCTTGCGAGTGCAATAAATTATGAACAGCTATCTGGCTGCTCTGTTTTGATGGCTTGTTTCTCTACACGTATTTCTCGGACGGTATGCTCCTCAGAGATCATGGAGATGTGGCCTCATCTTACCTCATGCTATTGCCCGACATCTGCTAGAATTCGAGTCCATCGGCCATGCACGTCCCCTGCTATAAAAATAGAGGAAAAATTGGGGAGTCAGTACATGTCGGGTTCATAAACCCGGGGTCCCTCGGGGACCGGCTTCCATACCAAGGCTCGACCCAAGAGTCTAAAAACAACAGGGCAAAGGGGCGGTCCAGCAACCGACCGGAAGGCCTGGCCCAAGAAGAGCAACGCCCGCTCATCAGCTACTTCGGCCCACCTATCCGACCGGAGCGCTCAATTCGGGCTCTAGACGCCTTCGGACGGCCTCTCTTATTGGAAGGCCTGCCCCGAGCCCTACTTATGACTCCAACCCCACGTCTCTCCGACCGGGGTACGTAAGAACCCTGCTCGCCGCTCTTCTCCGACTGGCGCAAACGAAGCCGACTAGGGCCATCCGACCTGGGATGCCCGCTCAGAAGGGACCAGGGATGAACGGAGAAAGCAGCACGTGAGTCAAACCACGGTATGGGGACCATACCCTATACACCTGCAGAAACAGTGCTCCACAACCGTCCTGACATAAACAGTGTTGTAGGCGCCGACATTTACCCCTATAGTATTGTAGGCGCCGGAATTCACCATACCCGGTAAACATGGTGAGACTCCTCGTATGCCTCTGGGCAAGCAGTATTTTGTAGGTACCGATGTCAACCCTTCCTGAAGAAGACAACGCAACCTCCCATGTGCACCTAACATTCTACAGTGACATGAATAGTGTTGTGGGCGCCTACCATTATCCAATCCTCATTGGTGTGGGCAACAAGTCTTAAAAGCATCCGTACCCTCTCCCTCTCACCTGTAAAGCCATCCCCTTCATCTATAAAAGGGGATGCACTCCCTCCAACAGGAGGACGGACCGATTGATTCAAGCTCAGTTCCTTTAGATTCATTAGTCCAATAGCTCACAACCACAGAACCGCTAGGTTCGGACCTCAAGCACACACTTGAACACTTAGCTCATAGTGGAGTTCCCATCGCTCTCGGCCCTTCCAACCAGAGCCGACCGGGCCTCTGGTATCCCCCATCTTTCTCCTTCCCGTTTGTAACCCTACTTCAGACTTTGAGCACCTGGGCTCAGGAATATAGTCACCGACTGACCCAAACTGGACATAGGTCACATTGCCTGAACCAGTATAAATCATGTGTCATTGAGTGCTAGGCGATCTCCGATCACAACGTACAGCAAAACTACAAATATTCACTAGTTGGTCACTTTCTGTACCAACAGTACAGTTCCCTTATAACCTTGTGAACTCACCTTTCTTGCTTGCAGCCTCCTCCCTAGGACCTCGTTCTTCAAGCTTGAACCATGTCAGTGAAGAAGCATCAAATGGAGGAGATGATGGTGCGGGACCTGGACGTGACTAGGCAGGCTCTCTACATGAAGAACCAGGAGGCAGAGCGGCTATGGTCATGCCTCTCCACTGTGGAGACAACACTCACCGTAGCGGATAGGGAGAGGGCCATGACTGAAGCCGTAGCGGGTTAAGCACAGGCGTAGCTCGTGGTAAGGCATTGTCATTACCGTATCTTCTCATTTTGTGTGACACCGTACCTTATTAATTGGTATGGTTTTCTCGTTCTTGCTCTTTCAGTCATCAGGGAGCAGTTGAATGCAGCGTCTGTGTTGTCGGTGGGGCCAAACTTCATTGAGTGCATCCATGCTCTGCCGGTGCGGATCCGGGAGGTAGTGATGCATGGCCTTCACCACAGGGCTACATCAACCCTGTCCACCGCCCACCTTCATTCAGACGCAGACTTGCATGTGGTGGAGCCGGGGTTCTCACCGGAGCTGCTGATCCAAAGGGCTTCATATGATTTTTTTCCTATAGGATTTGGATCCTTCGAAATTCCTGTTTCTCCTCCATTCCAAAGGAGCCATAACTTTTTTAGGTTCTTTTGTCCATATCTTGGGATTCCATTTTGTAGTGTTGGTGGGCCCTAAATAGACGGGGAGATCTGTCGATGCGAAAATTTGATTTTCAGCGAAAATTTCGCACTGCGCCGAGTAGTGCCACCAACACGCACCGAAAATTAGATGTCTCTCTTTCGCCCTTCACGCAAAAATTAGGTTTACCATGCCATCGATTTTAGACAAGGGCATTTGTGGTACTGTGATGGCCACATAAAAGCACAAGGAGTCACTGTCTCCACCTTCGCCTCCGTCTCCATCCTCCAGCCGACCACCATCTCTCCTCTCGCTCCAAATCCTAGCCCCATGGCCTTCCTCTCCATTCTCCAGCCGCCCCCTCTGCCACCCCTCTCTGGACCCTAGGTGCCATTGGCACAGCAACTCGACTCATCCATCTACACTCTCTAGCCACATCCTCTCTCATAGCTTTCTGAACCCTAGCCAAAGCTAGATCCCATTTGATTCATTGATAGTAGGTCAACTAACGGAGAAAGGACTGCCTTGATGATGGTATAGGCTAGATCCAGATCCCCTACTTCGGCACCTGTCACAACTAGCCGGATCCAAACCCTAGCCAGTTCCACGACCATGATGACAAGATGACTGTGCCAACAACAAAGCGTAGCCAAGGTATGCAGAGGAAGAGGTACCCAAATTCCTTTTATGATGTGTGCTGTATTGTTGTGGGTCAACCTAGGATATGTAGATAGCGACAGGGTTGCATATTTCCTATAGTTGAGTGTATCTGACATGTGCTTTATTGGATTAATGACTTTCGTATAAGCTGTTGTTTCTAGTTAGGTGCTTATTTGCATACTCTTGCTCTGTGTGTTGACATTCGCTAGAAGCTTTAGTTAATAAATACCTTTGTAATCTAGATGAACAGCCACTAAACGCTTTTCATAGAGAGCAGGAGGCACAAGTCACAAAGAATCATAGGAAGATGGAAGAACGAGGGGTGGTTGTTGAGAGATTTGGTGATACAGATAAAACATATTTAGATTTACAAGATAAGCTAGTGGACCTTGCAGTTGAGGTGCTTGTTCTACCTTCTATTGAGTTTGAGCGGGAGGGGCCCGAGGGGGGTAGATAGCAATGCAATGCTTTGCTGTCTAGATAGCAATGCAATTTGTACATGCTTCCTACTTAAATTTATTTCTCCAATTTCAGCGTTCGGTTCAAAGAAGCTATAGAGGAGGCTCTGCCAGCAGGATAAAAGGTAGCATCCAATTTTAGTCCTAGAGGAAGGTAGTCTAAGAGAGTGAAGTCAATATGACCTGGAGAGTTGACTCACGGATCTGAGAAGAACAAGCAAAATTGTGCAAAAGCGAAGTGCCACTAGGCTACAGGATCTCGCTCATATGCTGTACAGCTGCAATCATTTGTAAGTGATGGTTGTGTTTTATTATTTTATTATTACTCTAGCCTTTGTATTAACAGAAGCTCATGTGCACTATTAATAGAAAGCAATAGTGGCAGGATCCTAAGGCCCCTTTGGAACGCAGGATCGAAAAAATTTAGGAACCAGAAAAATACAGGAATATGATTGGAATGCATGTGAAAAATAGAGGAATGAAAAATAGAGGAATTTTTTAGAAGGGGCGTTTGGTTTTGTACACGAAAACATAGGAAACCAATACAATGAGGTTTCACTAGATATTTTTTCCTTTGTTTTTCCTACAAAAGTTGAAGGATAGGTAACTTTCCTATGGTTTTCCTTCCCCCATTTCTTCTTGTAAACCCAAGGCCTCTATGGTGCTGATTCCATAGGATTACAGATTCCTACATTTTTTCTTTGAAAATCCTATGAACCAAAGTGGCCCTAAATTTGGCATCATCATTTAATTTTGATGTTGCAATACCTGTGCATTGTGCTTATGTAATTCATGTCTATAACCTATTGTTTACTGCTTGAATTTAGCAGTATGTAATCCATATTAGTACATGTGCATTGTGCTTATGTAGAGGGTGTTCGGTTGAGGGCCACCGGCCGCCACACCACAAAATGTGGCTCGCCAAGGGAACCAAAAAGCAGTTGTTTGGTTGCTGACTTAAATGAGGCTGCCACAGCTTTACTCAGTATAGAATGAGCCACAAGAGTGTGGCAGATGAAAACCCCACCACCGCCACCGCCACAACTCGCCACAGCGTTGCTATGTGTGGCCAAGATCCAAACAGCCCCATAATCCATATCAATATGAAACCTGCGTTACTTGTCATGAACTAATTTCTTGGGTTTTCAAATAAAGTCCTCTTCCACTATCTGTAACCTAATGTTTACTACTTGAATTTCACAGGAAGTTATGGAAACTATGCGAGCAGAACCTATTGCTGATGCGCATGAAACAATGACAAGTGCTGATGTTGTTCCCATGGTCCTTTGTCTCTCCCATGGCTAGGTCCACTCCCAGGTCAGTGGCAACACCCTTTTTTTGAAGAATGCTGGTATCCTAACAAGCTCCGCCAGAACAGAGACATTGGTGGAGAGAATGCTTTGGGAACAGCTTATTGTTGAACAGAAAGTTCCACTAACCTTGTCGAACAAGTGGATGAACTAAAGAGGAAGACAAAAAAGACTAAAAGGGAGTTTGAGGAGTTCAAGATACAACAACAGGAGGAGTACAATAAGCTACGCGAGGATATCATGTACTTTAGCTCTTCTTCTGGTAACACTTAGTCATCAACTCTGTTGGCTTGATGCTGTGAACATTTGTAGTTTGATGTGCATACTCATGTGCTGGTTTGATGTGGTGAAACTATCAGCGGGTTGATGCTGATGTGTAAACGGTAATTTGTTGTATTTGATTATCATGCTGAATAATTATGTAGACATCGTTGAATAACTATGTAGTCAATCTGTGCAAAAGTGATGATCTTGAATCACTTTTATGATGAATTAATTATTGGGCACGTGGTAGAACCTAGGCAGGCCATGTGATCAAATAAAAATGTAACATGTGGATGAACCAGTGCATGCCATGTGAAATAGCCATGGCATGGCACGTGGGCTAATAAAAATCCGACAGGTGGAAGGAAGCTGTCAAGCCACATGGCTGAATAAAAAAATAAAACATGGACGAATAGCACCATGGCATTGGTCGCGTAGGAAACAATCATGTGGACCAATAAAAATAAGAACAACAGGGGCCCGACACGTAGTCCATTAAGAACTTGAAACGTGCAAGAACCAGAGATGGCCACGTTGTCCAATAACAAGGTGACACATACCCGAACCATCTCTAATGCAACTGGCTACAGTAGGTACACGTGGAAAGCATCTCTAACGGAAGGAACCGCCAGCGTGGCTACCCTCCTGCCACGCATGCCAAAGCAGTTCTATGATGATCAGTTTTCATCATAGATCTATCCAATTCTATGATGATTTTCTAGAATCGTTATAGAATTACAAGAATGATGTGACTTCTATGACGAACCATTTTTATCATAAATTCGTCATAAAACTAAAATTATGATGAATTTGGCTCCTTCAGTGACGAAAATAGATCATCATAGAAGTGGATATTCCTAGTAGTGTTTGTATCTTTTATTTTACGTTTTTATAATTTTCGCATTTATTTTCTACATTTATTTATTTAGTAGCATTTAAAAAAAATCAAAAAATTAAAAATTCCAAAAAAATAAAATATGATAAAAATACCAAAAATATGAATTCCACTCTCATATGTGTTTAAGAAATGCTTAGTTTCTCCTATGGTGAAGTGATAAATAGTTGCTCTATCTATAATTCATCTGTGCCTAGGCTGTAACTTAGTATTCTCCAAAATTTAAGTTGGTTGGCTAAGAATAACTCATCCTAAAAACTTGAAAACTTATGGGTTGCAAATGCATGCTCCTTTTCCAAGTTATTGTGAGTTATGATATGGTACAAATGGAATTTATTATGACTTTGTTCTAAGAGAAACTAGACATCAGGAGTTTTTAATTTTAGAATGCTAAATTTCAAAGTTCCTCGATGATTATGAATACCTACCAAGGCCATATGACATGATATACATGCACAACCTTAGTCATATGCTACTTATTATTGCATTGAGATTTGTCAAATTGTTGTGACCCTTATTGAGATTCTTGTCATGCACCCATGACCAAGGCACACATACACCCATAAATAATATGCTAACTCTTACACTGAGAGTTACACAAAAACATGTTTTTTCCGTCCACCAAATAATTACTCCATTCATTTATTATGAGTCTCTCAAAAATTTCATATGCCAAAAAGAATAATATGGGCTATGCTAAAAAAATATATATCCATGCTAAAAAGGCATGAGAGAAAAAAATACATGCCAAAGAGCATGAAGAAAAGAAAAAGAAATAAATAAATAAATATACCCCATACTTTCAAATAAAAGGCATTTATTCAAAAGAGAGAGATTCATGATCAAAGAAGTACAAAAATATTTCGAATTAGGAACTTTATGAAAATTCCACACACTTGCACGTCTTGATCAAAGTGTATGACTTGCATCTCCTTGAGGTCTGGTTTTTGACTTAGCAAAATATGTGATGCAAGTATGCTCCACTTTCATACCTACCCAAAACTCCACAAAAAGCCTTTAGTGGTAGGATGAAAAGAAGGCAAATATCAAATGTCTTGGTGAGGTTTCATACACATTGAGTGATCGAGAGAATCATTTGAGGAACTTACATTTATTTTGCAAAACTTACAAAACCTCTGGATAGACAGCTGATCAAGGAATGAATGATTGGTGATTCTGTTATAACCGTTCTATCTTGCAACCGCCCAAGAATTTAGAAAAGCTATACGCCCCACAGGAATCAAGGTAAACGGTGGATAAAAATGCCAACTTATTTGAATTGCGGAAGAATACTTTGTTATAGGCATGGCACTTATGTAATATACTCGGCATAGTACCAACTCTTGATCAACAACTAAGTACTTAGCTATTTGCTTGGGTCAAGCAAAGGTTAAGCTTGGAGTACATGTTGGCGGTCATTAACAATAATATCCGACCACCAATTACTATCCAAAACAGGAGAAATAAACAAACTTTTACACATATGCATTTACTTTTGACATAGTTCCACTTGTATTGGAAGAAACATGTTTTGTAGAGCACACATTTGAATACAAGTGGAAAACAAAGCAAAATGAGCAATCTAGAAAGCATAACGCAGATCTTACAACAAAGAACCAAGTAAAGGCCCATCCAATCATCAAATCTCAGCCGAGCACCACCGAGGAAGCAACATAGGCCTATCCAGCAGCCTACCGGAGCAAGACGGTGGCCAGCGGGGCTAGCTAGGGTGCGCCCACACCCCCTACATCGCCTCTCAGGCCCACCTTGCTTCGGTGGTTGCAAGGCGGCATGCAACGACGGCTCCCGGTGGTTTCTTATTTTATCAGCGCCGAAACCGACCACTTAGTAGTATAAATAGGGGGTAGTGCTCACCTTCAACACACACACACACACATTTGGAGCTACACACCTCACTACCACCTATTGTATTTTTAATTTCAATAGTATTTTGTGAGCTAGCAAAGCTATCAAGGAGGGATTTGCTCCTTGGAAAAAGAGAGACATCTTGGTATGAATACTATGAAGAGTTCTTCCATAGCCTTGTTCTCATTCTATCTTTATAGTTATGCATATGAACTAGACTATAGTTCTCATGTTATAATCTTGACATATGAACTAGAATATAGTTTGTGTGTTATGATCCTAACATGTGCAACTTTATGCTTAACCATTCATATGACTTATATGAGTAGAAGTAGAGCTAGGAGTGAGGTGGCGATTCATTGTTCCTTCAGGTTTGCCCATATTCTTGCTTGTCGATCCATAGGGTCCAAGTCCCGGGGGGATATGGGTAGTTTCCTTGTACACGGGCATGGTGCTCGGGTGCACAGGAACCTTTGGATATGATGGTACCCCCCAGTTAAGGGGTAGATGGTAGGTGGTGACAGCCCTATGCATCCCTTGTAATCCCCCACGTTTGGATATCGTGTTGGAGTTCGTAAAGTCTCCATGGCTTGCTAGTAGACCAGTGCCCGAGGATCTCCCCGTCCATCTTACACTTAGTTCTAGCTCTAATCATGTAATTTGTATGATCATCAATTATTCTTTGCACAACTATATTAAAACAAGCCTGCTCCACTTAGGAACATTCTTTTATTCTTTGTTTTTCTTTTATCCTTGAGGTTGGCCTAGGTGTATGTCCACTATCTTGAAATACCATTTTAACCCTATCATGAACTATTGGTTTACTATGCTAGACCCTTTACACCTTGCCCTCCTTTGGGAAAATATAAATAACGATACCCTGAATACTTCTGGGTGAAATGCTAAACGATAGATCCATGCGCTTGCGGATATTATTTCTGTAATCGTTAAGAACTATCGTGGTTGGTGTTTCTTGGCGGTGTCGCAAAGGTTTACTCAATCTAAGTGATGGTGTTAAAAAATGCCAACAAGCATTTCTGGGCCATTGCCGAGGATGGATTCTATCTCCAAACTTGGTAGTGATGCTAAGAAATGCCAACAGTTATCAGCAAGAATCAAGCAAGATTACATAAGAATCATGGGTTGTCTTAGTGAGGGCATAATGGTCATTTGGTCATGATAGCTTGGTTAGGAAGATAAAGCAATATTTTTACATTTTTAATGAAATGAAAGAATTTGTTAGTATTATTTTAAATTTTCATACGTTTTGAATGAATTTATCAAAAGCAATTAAATCTATTCTATCTATTTCTAGGTTAGTGTTGTGAGAAGGCTTTAGGAAAACTTTTAATCTTTGACCGTTGACTTTAAAAATGTTACTGTCATTGTCTTGGATGGTGATCGCGCCATGTGGCGATGTGTTGATGATGGTGTACGGTCCTTGCCATTTGCTTCATAGCTTTCCTTCACTGAAGAGCTTGACTCGGGAGTTGAATAGCAAAACCTTGTCTCCCTCCTTAAATTCTTATTGTTGGATTCGGTGATCGTGCTATCTCTTGGTTCTTTCTTTATAAAGCTTGGCACTATGTTAAGCCTTCTCTCGCCACTCTTCTAGATCAGTAATTTGTTTTTGTCAGTTCTTGCTGGCTAGCTTCACATCCATGTTCCAGCTACCTATGGCCCAGTGAGCTCGATGTTCAATTTCATTTGATAATGGCAACTCTTTCCATAAATGAGCTGGAACAGCGACATGCCAATGGGGATTTTATAAGCTATCATGTATGCCCAAAGTCCATCAGGTAGCTTGTCTTTCCATCCCTTCCTATTGGTATTTTTTTAACATCTACAGAAGTTAATCCGCAAGCGTATGGAATTACCATTGTAGCTTTCACCTAGAAGTATTTAGGGTATTGTATTTTCTATAGGGAACAGAGGTATTTCTTCTAGCTAATTCATCCAAGGAGAACACAAGAATAGCTGAAAAGGGTAGAGAAGGATTCCTATGGCTTTTGGGTCTATGAGAAGATAAACTCTACTTCTACTTGCTTACTTCGAGCATAAGTGAACACCTGGTCTGCCAAGCGTTGCCAGTCTACGGCTCTATACCGTACCCAGATGTGGGGGATTACAAGGGACTGATAGGGCTGTCACCACCTATTGCCTACCCCTCAACCATAGAGTACGTGGCAAACAAAGGTAGCCTCTAGCCTAGACACCACGTCTATGCTATCGACTACTACTCTAGCGTCCTAGCATGGGTTATTCATCTTTATCAAGGCCCTTCTACTAGAGCATCCACCACGAGGACAGACGACAAACCTGCAAGCAAATAAAAGCATAGCTTAACTACTCAAAGACTTTGAACCATAAGAATCATGAACACCTACTAATACCCATTGAGGTACAAATCATGTGTTCACCGAGGTACAAGTGGGGGAAGGTTACTGACAAGCCCGGCACTTCTTCCCCACAATTCTCTCCCAACTACTTTGCTAGAGCTAGCTAGGGCCTAAGCCCATGGAGTGGTGTTCTTGCTCTTGCTCTTTGATGCTCTTGTGCTCTCTTGTGTGTTGTTGGAATGAGGGGGGAGAGGTTCTCCTTTTATAAGTGGAGAGGAGGGGTGCATTCCTTGGAATATTCCCTGGATCCCCTCAAGTGGAAGGTGAAACTACCCTCATCATTTAATTTACCACCATCCCCACCAGAACCGACCAAAGAGAGGCGGTGTGAGGTGGCCCGTGAAGTTTGGGCCCAAACAGGGCCACTAGTGGTGCGGTCGCACCCCCACTGAGGCCTTTGGGCCCCATCTTTCGTGGGTGACCTTCTGTTGACTTTTTGAGTGAGCCTATGTTGGGGCTTCGCGGAGATGAGGTGATTTGATTTGGGTTTGTCCTCATTCTCTTCTCTTTTGGGCCCTATTTTGCTTGGCTGTGGGCCTTGTCTCCCTTGGGCTCATGTCAGGTATATATTTTGCTATGTTTCTTGTACACTTTAGGCTCATTTTATGTGCAATCCCGACATGTCCTCCTGTAAATGAATAATTACCAAAACTCATGGAATTGATTAGTTATAAACCCTATCACTAAGTTTGGTGTTCATTTTAGTGGTTTTTATGTGAGAGTTGGTGGTTAGGAAAAGGAGTTAAGGACCTCCAACAAACTCCCCCACACTTAGCCCTTTGCTCATTGTCAAGTAAAGTTAAGGACTAAGATGGGTCATCTCCTTGATATGACATCTACATACCAGTTATTCCAAGCTTCACTTGCTCTTGTGAACTTTGGAGTGTCTACCATATTATCTTGGGTGATTGAATAATGGAATAGCATGGATTCAAATCCCCTTGCATCAATCAGTTCAAAAACTTGGGTTTTTCATTTGATTTTAAAAATGTAAAAATAGCTTAGCTCCTCAAATAATTTGCTCAGATCGCTCATATTTGTGTTTGGTTCCTCACCAAGGCATATCATGGTGTTGCCTTCTTTCTTTACAACATGTATGGATCTTTGGGTAAGGAAAGATATGAAGGCATATTTTGTTAAGTCAAATCTCGGATCCAAGGAGAAAGATGTCATATCCTAAGATCAAGAAGTGCAAGTGTGTGGATAAAACAATTTTAAACCTATACTATACTCCTTGATATGAGTGATCTCTCTCATAAACTTATATTGTATGAACATGGCTATCATTTTGCATGAGCCTTCATGTGCTCACAATTTTTTTTCATATATATAATTGGACCTTCATGTGTCCATATATCTCTTTTTTTCTTTTTCTTCTTGGACCTTCATGTGTCCAAATTTTTTTTTCATACTTTTGCATAGCTCATGTCTCTTTAAACCACATATTGAGATAGATCACTATTTTGTGGAACATGGAGTACTTATTTTAAGACACATATTTTTTTGTCTACTCTAGTGTAGGAGTAGAATATTTTTTGGTGGACAGAGGATTGCTTTAGCGTATTCCCGGTGTATGAATAGCTTATATATGTGGCATGTACGTGATCTTTATCTTGGGGGCATGATAACTTTCTCAACAAGGGTCAACACACTTGACAAAACTCAATGCAGGAATAAGTAGCATAATTTTGGAGGTTTAAAGCTCTAATCACTAGATATGGCTTTGGTAGAAATTTGAACATCATTGAGGAGCATGCTATTTGAATTTTTATTTTGTAAAATAATTCCCAAGTACTTCACATGAGAGAACAAGGTTCTTTTTTCATCCTACTGTGTCACATACTCCAATTACTTAGATAACATGGGGCCCCTATGATAAGTTATTCACAAGTTATAGGAATATTAGCTAGGAATAAAGAGTATGTGTTGACACCAAAATTTGGTTTGGGATAACAAGACCCTAAGGTGGGAATTTATTAAGGAAAGCCAAAATATTCAGTGAGATCGGTTAACCAAATTGTCATCAGAATCAACTGGATACAGTGATGTCACCATCTCAAAGGAATGGGCCCAATTGGCAGGAATGGCAAGACAAAGCAAGAAGACACGTCAGACTTCATAGAAGGGAAAGATTGAGGTCCAAGCTATCATAGTTTAGAAAAAATTGTTTTATTTATCGAGTTTTGTAACCAATCTTGTTCGACCAAGACTCGTAGTCAAGCCTTAGCTATAAATATTGAACCCCAACTATTGTAATAGACATCTCTCATCGATCAACCAAACAAGTACCTTTACTTTTTGGCTTACGCCACCCCTTAGTAGAAGGAGTAGAGTAGATTTTGGCAAGTTCTTCGGTAGGCAGGGCTACATCGGTTAGGTCTAACCTTTGGTTTATTTGTGAGTATCCGTCATGACTTATACCTTGTTTGTAAGGCTACATCGGTTAGGTATGACCTCTTGCAAGCTTTGTATAAGTTAGTATCATTAGTTAATTATAAGGTTGCATCGGTCTGGCTCATATCTCTTACAATTACTGATACAAGTTACCCTTTGATTCTTATCAAAATTTGTATGGTTGCATTGGTCCAGCTCGATCTCATACAAATTTTGATATCGATTAGTTATCGGTTAAATCTATTACGATTAGTAGGATTTCCTTGCTGTTTTAATAGATTTGCTAGTTATCGATCTTGTTATAATTAGTATTCTTACTATTTGTGACAATATCACCCCTTACCCAATTAAGATTGAAACGAATCGGCTTTATCTCTCTTTGAACTATCTATGAGGGGTCTGACCCCAAGTACCCACGGCGGTCTACATGGGCCGCACCGCAAGGGATGGTCCAGCCCACAAGATGATGGCTTGCGGCTCATGGCACAGCTCGGTGCATGCCGCAAGGCTCCTCAGCGACATCCTAAAGATCACATAGAATATGTTAGGATATGCTAAATGTACGATTCTATGTATAGATTATTTCTTACCTGATCGAACTCTGACCTAATCGGCATGTAACCCTACCCCTAGGCTATATAAGATGGGTAGGGGACCCTCTCAAAACATAGGCAATCATATACGATAGCCAACACAAATCGACGAGACACAGGATTAGGGTATTACGTCAAGCTGATGGACTAAACCTGTCTAAATCTTGTCTCTTTTCACCATCTCGCTCCTGATCTCGCTCACCTCTGACACCTCGGTGGACTACCGAGCATATTTAGTCAATAGTTGGCACGCTAGGGAGGGGTGTGCCCTTGATCTCATGGCGGGCTAGATGGTACATTTTCCAAGCTCTTCGTTCTCTCCTAAGGTTGGCCAGACCTTCACGGTCGGTTCCATCACCTAGGTTGTTAATGCCAACGGCGATAGGGAGGTCATCCAGCCGATGTAGGACAACCCCACATCGACAGCTCTGTCATCTGTGTTAGCAGATCTGATCTCAGGATCTCTCCCAGGTTCATCTTCTTCTCCAGTAGCTCGCCTTTGATGCCACGCCGGCCGAGGAAGCCCGTCCAGCAGGACGACCTGATCACGTCTATAGATCGGGTTGACGAGAAGCACACCGAATACTTGTCGCTCGTAGAGTTGATCCAAGATTGGTCTCTTTACAATGATGAGTACCCTCCATTCTAGGTCATTCGCCCTAAGCACTCCGCTCAGTCATGCCATCTAAGGTGGCAGGATGCAGATCTAACCATCAAGGCTACTCCACAATGGCGAAAAGTGCAGCGCCGGCCGCTTTCTAGATTTGATTGGCCTAGGGCTAGTCGGCAAGCTCCAATGTGGGGTCCTACGATGGCTCACTCCTATGGGCTGGCTAACACGGCTGCTTTATATCAAGAGGCCCTGCATGATCTTTACGCCGACTAGATCAAGAACATCCACCTTCTTAATGAGCTCATTTTACCAAGCATCGACCAGTTTGCACCGGCTGTCAACATTGTACAGAAGCAAATGCCGCCACAGCCATAACAAACGCCAATCCTGGCGCGGCCACCAGTGGCAATGCCACGCATAATCTGGGAGGGCGCCATGTCATCTGCAACCTCAATGAGGAATTCATCCAAGTTGATGGGATGAGGTCCTACCGACACCAAGCGCTTTACCTTGTTTATATCTTGCTTTGACGATAGTTTTGGTTAGCTCAACCACTTTGCTCCAATCTTGATCGAAGATAGCAAGTGGTCAAGGCATGTTTAACCGTAAGTAAGCTTGCTAGTTGATGAGATCTAGTCTAGAACTGTTATTATGGCTGCCATTGATCTGGTCGACCCCCACTCTTAGCACTATAGATTAGAGATCACCAGGTAGTAAGTCTTGCTTATGGTCAAACATAGTCTTTGGCTGCATGCTATGTCTGCATCGGCTATTTAGCCAATCACCTGTGCTTTCATGATAGTAGGATGTTTTCATGATTTCGTTAAGCGTGTATAGATTCGTATTCCTTGAAGGTTTAACCTATTATCTTTATCATGAATGCATCGGTCTGACTCAAACGCCACAATTAGAGATAGTAGATTGGATCTGATAGGCGTATGGACTTATCCACGTTTAATGGTTGAGTGCTTGCATGTTACAAGTTTACTTTCACTGGAATCGGCTGTTTTTGCCGATAGCCTGCCTTTTGAGAACATATTGGCTATTTACATGCTTTTACTTGTTTTTGTCTTGATTAAAAGCTAGTTTGTTTTCTCAATTAATATGAATAATTTCATGCCTATTTATTACACCTTTGCATGTTTTCATGATTATCGGCTATTCATATCTATATAATTGAGTAATTGATAATTGCCGATATGCTCGTTTTACTTATCATGCATCATGAACATGCTAGATATCAACTCTCTAGTCGATAGCCTTATCTCATTGGCTACTTAGCCACACATTAGGAACTGTCTGGAAAAACAGCGACATATTCCACCTTAAATTACTGATCAATCTTTACTCCTTGTCAATTATAGGATCAAATTGACTGGCACATCCTAGGTCACAACCATCCGATCTAGTGTCCTCCTAAGCTCGAAGAGAGCTCATGATCTACTCCACACGGTTTCTCTTGGCTCGCTCACATGCTAATGGCAGGGCTCGACCAGTCACGTTCTCACCGTCAACACAGCTTGGCATGCTCGGTGGGACCATAGTAGTCAACATGGATAACCAGACAATCCTCAAGGTCAATCTTGAAGACTTGCCCAACAAGCAAAGGGCGATCATCGACATGGCAGCGGAGGAGTTCCAAGAGAAGTGTCTGCTATCTTATAGTAGGACGCACGATTTAGTTCTTCAAAAGACTCCACTGCCAAGGGTCCACCTGCATGGACAGAGCGATCCTAATGAAGAAGCTAAGGTCAGAATTGTTGCCCAGATGGTCCACAAGACTGTTCAAGAAGCCTTCACAAATCACAATCAGGTGTTAGCCAATACAATTGGCAATGTTATGAAAGAAGTTTTCTTTGGAGCACCGGTTGATCAAGTCAGACCATCATATTTCAATGGCTTTAATCCTTCGGCTATGAGAAGCAGTGTACCTAGTTCTAGTCAACAGCCGAATGGTGGACAGTTTAAACAGCCACCAATACAGCAACTTCTAGGAGGACAAGCGTAGGATCTTCAGGCTTAGACAATAGCAGGGTAAGATCAAGCTCTGCCAACAACAGGGGGCAAGGTCAAATGATAGGGGGCAACCAGTAGTGCAACAGTCACTAGGTGCCCCTATCATGCAAGCAACTCAGGTTCCTACTAGACAAACTAGGTGTATTTAGTCTAGCAGCCAACCTCACCAATCACTCCACAGGTTGTGTAATGGTTGGCTTAGGGGAGATTCAGTACTTCCTATTAGACGCCTTAGTCGGCCCATAAAATTGCTCCATCAGTGCAGAGGATCATCAAGAATGTTGATCCAAACTACTTCAATAGTCGATTGTAGGGGTATGCAACTCACAATGCTTAGACCAACTGTCCAGAAGGATATCATTTGGTTTCGGATGACAGCACATATGAGCTGTTACCACATCCTAGGTATCAGAATCCTTATAATTATAATGCTCAGCAACTCTAGTATTCTCAAGTTCAAGGATCCGGCTCAGGGTCAACAAGTTCTAGTACAAAGGTTCTCAGGCTTAGACTCAAGGACAACCGAGACAACAAGTTGCTAGCATGAACGCTAATCAGTTAGTCACTAGGATAACTGTTATGATGTAGAGCTAGTTTGGTCTAAAGCCTAAAGGATAGGTTGGCTCTTACAAGCGTCCATACCTAGCTAGCTTGGTATGATATTGTGCAACTCCCTCCACACTATAGAATCCTAGATTTCTCCAAATTCACCGGGATAGATGAGATGACAACCATGGAACATATTAGCCGTTATCTCGTTTAACTCGGGGATGCATCGTTGAGGAGGCGCATAAAGTTTGATTCTTCCCCTTGTCCCTGTCTGGACCGGCCTTCCATTGGGTTTCATCACTTGAACCAAACTCAATCACTAGATGGGCCGATCTAGAGAACAAGTTCCACACATACTTCTTCAGTAGGATAGGAGAGAAGATCACTGATTTGATAAACATGAGGTAGAGAAATAATGAGTTAGGCTCTGAGTTCAATGCCGATAGCTGACCTTTTAGTAGATGCAGCATCGGGAGATAAGGTTATCAGTTTTATGGATGGTAATGTGGGCTATAATCCAATTTTCATGGCCAAAGATGATGTTCCTAAGACTACTTTTAGGTGCCCTGGACCTATTGGTTTATATGAATGGGTAGTCATGACTTTCAGCCTAAAAATGAGGGTGCAACTTATCAGCGAGCCATGAATTATATCTTCATAAGTTGATCGGCAGGATGGTTGAGATTTACATCAATGATGTAGTTGTGAAATCCAAAAGTTATAAAGAACATCTAGCTAACCTATGGGAGACTTTGGAGTGCACAAGGAAACATGGCCTAAAGATGAACCTGAGCAAGTGTGCTTTTGGAGTACTGTTGACGGTTGTTAACACCAATTATAAAATGTCAACATAACCTACATATATACTTAATTCCATCACCAAATATAGTTATATGATTTGATTCTAACAAGTTCCACGAGTTTTGGTGCTCTCACTTGTCTCGCAGGATATTTATTTTTTCACAGAACAAAATTATCTCAAATGGTGAATTGGAGTGCACCATTGCCAAGAGCTTGTTGAGATGATCAAAATGGTTATATTATTTGCTATATTTGGAGCTCAGAATGAAAAGATATAAATTTCACAAATAAAAAAAAACTCCACATAATGAGCTGCGTGATTAATTTGGCCCAATTCAGAATTTGGCCCATAAAGGCCATGTGCATTTTAATGAGATATGGTGGAAAGTTTAGTACCAATGAAGCTAACTAAGAGGGGGAGGGTGCCAGATGCCCCCATATATAGCAGCCCCTACCCCCCTCCCGGGAGCCATCCTGAAACCCTAATTCATATACTCATCTTAGGATAAGGGCATCAAGAGAAGATTAGTTCTCTATAGAATCTAGTCTTGTAAATAAAAATATTGAGCTAGAGAGTGATGGAAGAGTTTGAAGGAAGTACCGGCCTATCGGTGCTACCCCTACGGCTTGTACTTTGGCAGATCTAGGCTTCTCTAAGTCCACATCTGAGATACTTCTGGTAATTGATTTTTGTTTAAAGTAAGTTTTGTGCTCTTTTGTTTATGGGTTCATAGTTCTTTTGAGTGCTCTAGTCCTTGTTAGGCATCTGGATTAGAGTAGTAATCGTTACCATAAGCGTGGACCTTAGGCTATCGGCTACCTGTGTTTGCTCCCTGCTTCTTGGTTGTGTGGTAGTAGTAGGAGGTGATAGCCCCATCTATCCTTTGTAGTCCATGCCAAATTGAGCAGGTTCTTAAATTAGTAGGACCGTAGTCGCGTTAGTAGAGTTATCTATTAGCGGTATTTTACCGTCTTAGCGGCATCCCAAAGTGAATAATAGAATCATAAGCCTTGCTTTGCATAGGGTCATAACCATAGGAATCCTCTCTACTCATATATTAAATCTTGATTGCTATCCCTAGACAAACTAGTTGTTCGATGACACACACGCACATTTCCCCATGAATACGATACTCAATAATACTCTTGGTGAAAACTACTTTGATACCCGTGTGCTTGCGGATTTTGTCTCTGTGTGCCTCCATAGGTGTCAACAAGTTTTCTGGCGTCGTTGCCAGGGAAACGGTTGCTATGATTTCATCGAACTAGGTTTGTTGTCCTTGTATCTTTTATTTTACTTCTTTCTTAGTATGGATAATATCACTCCTATCAATCAACTTGCTGCTCCCACGGGTGCACAACTAGAGCCATTGGAATCATCAAAACCCATCCTGACACCTGGCTATGAGTTGCGTCCAAGTTTAATAAGTATGGTTCAGGAACAATCGTTCTCAGGAGAAGGTGATGAAAACCCATATACTCACCTACGAGAGTTTGAGCAAACTTGTGCATGCTTGCATATCGCGGGCATGTCACATGAAACCATAAAGTGGAAGTTATTTTTGTTCTCTTTGATGAGAAGAGCTAAACACTGGTATACCCAAACCATAGGGACTATACAAGGAGATTAGGAAGCCTTATGCTCTAGCTTTTGCTTATCGTTCTTTCCCATCTCTGGAGTGGTAATCCTTCGAAGAGAGTTTCTGTCTTTCAAACAGCAAGAAAAAGAATCTCTTGGTGCGGCATGGGCATGTTTTAATGACCTAGTCAACTCTGGTCCCGACCTTGCCATTCAAGACCATATACTTTTACAACACTTTTATATGGGCCTTAGTGGGGAGACTACATAGTTTCTTGATACAACTTCTGGAGGTGCCTTCTTACATTGCTCTGCTAGTGAAGGGAGAAACATCCTTAGAAAAATCCTAGAAAACACCCCCCTACACCAGTGTTCATGACAATGGCCCAGAAGACGTAGTTGAGGAAACTCATGACGAAGAACCTATGATATTTGAGCCCAAACCTTGAGCTACTCCACTTGAAGCCTCAACTGTCCTTCAAATGCCCGAACCACCGAAGAAGGAAGAAATTCCGACTTTGGAAAATATGATTAAATTCGAGGATGAGCTCTTCTCCGATTTTGGAAACACCTAGAATTATTATGCAATAAGGAAATCTTTGGCACCATCAGCACCTAACCAACATCTTCTTGACCCAACCGAAGAGAAATTCCTTAAAAAGACGGTGAAGGTGTTGATAACGATCATTAGCAATGAGTGGTTGGGAGAATTGAAGCTTTCTCCTAAAATCATTCGTTTAGATTCTACCTCTACCTCCATTCGTTGTTAGATTCATAAAACCTCCTTTAATGCTCTTTATAATCTGGTTGTAGAAGTAAATCTTATGTCTAAATCTTTTGCACATACCCTTCCTAGAAATATCCAATTAACTCCAACAACCAAACTCTTAAAAAGTCTCTTGGGGTAAATCCTTCCTAGTGAAGGAATTTTTTACCTCATCCCTATGAAAGTAGATAAAACCAAGGTGTATCTTAGTTTTTATGTTTTCAATATTTGGGAGTTCGATCTTTTGATACGGCATCCAATAGAGAGACTCCTACAAGAAGGAAGAAAGGGGAGAATAAACGTAAGTCTTAGGAAAAGCATAAACCTTTCTATCCCCATCACTCACTCGTTACATGTTAAGACAGAGTTGAGCCCTAAGCAAGATCCAATGGAAGAGATTATGGCATCATCTCTCCAGGAAGCCTCCAATAAAGATCTCAAAGAGGACGCCCAGGATTTCATCCAAGAAAATAAGAATCACGAGATCCTTTCCCTTTGGATGAAACTCGAGAGCCACCAAAACCCTCCATTGTGCTCAAACCCCTTCCTTTAGGTTTGAAATACGCTTTTTTAAATAATGATAGGGAGTCTCCTGTGATTATTAGTGATAAACTCACTGAAGATGAGACCCTTCGGCTCCTTACCATTTTAGAAAGCATCGCTCTACTTTCGGTTGCTCACTCAAAGACCTCAAGCGGATTAGACCAGCCCTTTGCACCCATCGCATTGCCATAGATCCAGCATATCCACCTTCTAGGGAGCCCCAACATAGTGATGAGAGAAGTTATGAAGAAAGATGTTTTAAAGCATCTGCATGTAGGGATAATCTATCCCATGCCTTATAGTGAGTGGGTAAGCCCAGTACAAGTTGTATCGAAGAAAGGGGGCATGACTATGGTAAATAATGAAAAAGATGAATTAATCCCACAACGAATAGTCATAGGATGGCATATGTGTATTGATTACCGAAAACTTAACAAGGCACCAAAGAAAGATCACTTCCCATTACCCTTCATCGATGAGATGTTGGAACGTCTAGCAAAGCATTCTTTCTTTTGTTTCCTTGATGGGTATTCTGGCTATCATAAAATCCCAATTTGTAACACCCTAGTGTTAAGCATTGCATTTGGCACTTGCATTTCATGAGCACAAGCATCATCGAAGCATTCATGAGCATGAGCATATGGAATTTCATCTTAATCTTTACATATTATCACATGTGATGTTGGTTATATACATGCATATGCTTGTGTTGATGTGTGACCAATGCAAGGGATGGTTGTGGGGTCACAAAAACACCTTAGACATATCTAGGATGGTAAATGGAGCAATGTCCGTATTCATGACATGGGCCAATTTTGCTTCTAAGTCCTAGTTTACTCATAATGTCATTTTCATGATCCTACTTTGATCAAAGTTAAACTATAGCATAGAGTGTTTGTATAGAAGTGCACCCTTAATAAAAGTTGTAGTTCTCGACATGGGTAACAAACTTTGTTTTAGGGTCATGAGCTAATTTAGTGCATAACATAGTCAAAAATACAGCTCCAAAGTAGCAATCAAATGTTGTTTAGGGACTTAGAAATTTTACTAAGTCTAAAGCTGATTTTCTGTTTCAAAGTAGCTTACTTTGGAGCATTGTAATTTGAAACCATGGTGAATTAGAGGAAGCTTTCTAAAGCAAAGTTGGAGAGAACTTGTAGCTCTACATTTCCTATTAAGGGTGTTTTCACCAACTCGAGCTTGTTTGGGAGTTACATGTGCTTGAAGTTGCTCCGTTAGTCAGCCATCGCCGACCTGAAACCGAGCAGCAGCAGCGCAGTAGTGGCCGACCAGCGCCAGGCCACGTGCATCATGTGGTGGCCGCTCGATGGCATCGACCCATCTGGTCAAGCTAGTAGGGGGAGAAAAGGGAGGCAAAGCCGCTGTGCTCGCTCATTCTCACTCTCTCGCTCTGCTCTCTCCCCCTCGCTAGCTCACCGAGGGGAGCCGTGCTCGCCATCGCCGCCACACTCACGTGCCACCACCGCCGCACCTCCATCCAATCCATCACGTGCATAGCTTCGCCATGAGCTGCTCTACCTCCCCGACCCACCATTGCCACCATTCGAGTCCAGGTAATGCGACATTTCACGTCGCCGTCGCCGCCATGGCCATGGAGCACCGCCGAACTCCGAGCTCACCATGGCCAGCCCTATCCACTGCTCCTCCTAACACTTTCTCCCTAAGTCTGTCATCGCCTTAGGTCATAGATGCTCATGTCATCGTTTATTTAACCGCTACCGCCGCCACCATACTAGAACGCTCCACCGCACCGAGCGCGCCTGCCATGGCCATGAGCTCAAGCTCACCGAGGCTGGCCCACGTGAGACCCCACCTTCCCCCTCCTATGTTTGTTTCTGAGCCACCAAGAACCCTAGTGCCTACATCGAAGACAAAGACCCATCACTGACCGTCGGCTTGCCAGAACGACATGCACCGCATCGTCGTGCTCTCACCGCCATGATGCCATGCACGCGGTTGAGCTCACCGGCGCTTTGCCGAACCCTAAACCTAGCCCTAGGTCATCAAGTAGGTCACCCTAAAGCCTTACCCGAGCTCATGAGAGCTCGGCTTTGCCAAGAACGGCAATGGCACCGCCGTGCACCTCTGCCATGCCACCATGCTTGCCAATGCTGTGTCTAACCGCTGTAATCGGCTCAACCACCTACACCACTAGACGCGGGTTGACGAGGGGAGCACGATGGTGGTGACCTTGCCTTCGGTGAGTTGTCACCGGTCAAAGCCGTCCCCTGCCTCTGTTCCTCTGTTGTGTGGGACCGGTTGACCTACGGGCCCCGCTGTCCGTCACCGTGGGCGTATAGACCGGGTGCACCTAGCTGTAGCTCCCGAGCTAGATTTTGATTTTTGTTTTCCTTATTTTGTAGCAAAATTACAGAATTATATCTGGAGTTAGGAGTGTCCAAATGAGGTAAACCAAATTTTGTTTGATTCATCATGAAGTGTACTATTTGATAAAAATATGAAACCTACTATTTTGGGTATTTTTCTGAGGGAATTAAATTGATCTAGATAAGTGCTTTTAAATTTGTTTCTATATTGTGAAATGCATAACTTGAGCTAGGGAAGTGCTAAAATTGTGATTCCAATTTTTTGGGTCTTGTGTTGGCATGCTCTAGCTAGGAAAAATACTAAACCTGCAAAAGACATACTTCAAATATGGTCTTTATATCTAACCGTGATTGTTTGCTTGTTTCTAGTGAAAATAAATGGGGTAAAAAAAATATAACATATGATCATGCAAATTTTTACACAGTGTTGTTATGCTAGGATAAAAGTAAGAAAAATATTAAATCTATTATTTGACACTGTTCACTAGGCTAAACTATTTTTGCTAAAATAAGCTTATGCAACTTGTCATTTTTGTAGACGTAGATATACTCATCCAAATGGCATGAAATTTGTACAGTAGACTATTGGGGTTATATGTAACCTACTATAATTTTCTTAGAATTTATTGAGCACTAGAAATATTTATCCTCTAAATGACCCTATTATATAAGGAAAATTAATAAATGAATATAAATAAATTATTTGGGCTTAACCATGATGTTTTCTAGGGTTATTGTGAAGCATATGATCTATTGATGTTAGTAGTGGTGCTTAGAAATAATTGGTTATAGGCAACTAGTTAATTATGGCTCTATAATTCAACTAAATGGCTGCATGAGTAGTTTTTGTTGTATTGATGAATTCATGATGATACTGACCTTTCCTGTGAAACTTGTTAATAACAAAGTTGTATATAACTTACTCATATTGCCTTTCCTAAAATTTCATGGTCCTAGGCCTAATGGGTTAAGAGTTATAGCTTTTAGAAGTCTGCTGTCAGATTTGCTTATCCTCTGGACCGATTTGGAAGATTGAATTGTTTAACCTATATAGCTATTGAATCACCTTAAGATGATTCAAGGAAAGTTGTAGCCAATTTTATAAGATTTCCAGAAAGTCCAAGATCATGTTATTTGGGTGTAAAAAACTCTAGTTATGGTGCAAACAAGTAGCAGTTGTCTAGCAGCCCAGAAAATGCTAAATAGGTATTTGTTTAATTACTAGAGAGGAGATATGCATCTACTCAGTAAAAGAAAGTTAATATTATTATCACCCTAATACTTTGTTGTTAAGGACATTTATGTTTATGCATCATATTATATCATCCATATCATTACCGTACATTCTTGTATCTTATTTTGCGCTCATGCATATAGGATTGCCAGAAGGAATCACACTCTTGGAGTTTGAGGCAGAGGAGGAGGAGAATCAGGAGGCACCATAGTAGGTAGCCCTCGAAAGTGAGGAGCAGGTTCCTAAGGAAGTATTGGAGTGCCCCGATCATAGGCCTACCTCCTTTCTGAAAGGCAAGCCCCAGAGCATTCTAAGCCTCCTATGTTTTATAAAATATCACTTGTGTCCTTTATGTTTGATGCATTAGGTTATAAGAGTTGATTGGAAACAATTAATGCATAGAACTACCTTTTCTAGAAATATACCTTAAACCCTATGTAGGTCTAGTATTGAACATATGCTTAGCCATGCTTAGACCGGTAGAAGTTAGGTGATTTCCTATCACCTACGAGATATAGGTGGATACTGGAGCACGATTGGCTATATTTGCTATTGTGGAAAACAATCATGGGATGTTATCTAAGTGGAGACCAAGTGGGATCTTATATGCACATGGTGTGGGTTGGCTATGTGGATCCCATCTATGTCGATTAAGGACCATACCATTGTTGGCGCTTTTGTCGAGATTGAACGCATGCCTCTCACTTAGCTGGCTAGATAACTCATTCTGACAGCGAAGCCGAGTAGCTCAACTCATGCTAGGCCTCGTTCTATTAGAGTGCACACTCTAGATGGTAGTACGGATGTGTGAGGAGCTAGACGTGAGCCCAAGGCCAGGCCAGGCCTAAATGTCCTAGTAGCTGGTTGTCCTTGGTTGTGCGGCGCTGATCGAACCCGCAAAATATGGACCTGAGTTGTACCAAAGGTGACCTGATGCGACCCCGATGGGGGAAGTGTGGGTTTGTGTTAGGAATAACTACCCAGCTGGTTGCAACCGATTCGAATCGCCGTCTCTCCCGGATAGTGAGAAACTCGACTAGTCCCAGCATCGCAGTAACTGGACTGTGGAATTTGATGGTTATATTGGACATGGGAATGCTACACCAGCTATGGTTATTATTGTGATGCTACATAATGATATATCACATGTTTGGCACAGGTTAGTTGTTAATCTAGAGGTGAATAGCTATAATTAACTTGATACCCGAATTATAAAATGTTTAGTTGAACTAATGGCTTTTTATGCAAAATATTATCAAGCTAGCTCCACTTATAAAGCCTTGCATGATCCTTGGATTCACATTATTTTTGGTTTATGATGGGTAAGTCTAGCTGAGTACCTTCTTATACTCAGTGTTTATTTCCCCACTTGTTGTAGATAATACAATCTATCATGGATATTGTAGGAACTGCTTCTGTCCTGCCTTGGACGAGGAGTAGGCCCTAGGCAAGGCGCTTCTCATTAACTCCTGTATGATGGTTTTGTCGGTTGTGATTGTAAACTGGCAAAGTATTTGAACGATGGTGTGAGATGTTCATTTCAAACTATATTTGCTTCCGCTACTACTTCATTTGAACTTGATTTGTAATAACTTTAATTGTACTCCGATGTATGGTGAGGTAAATGTGAACTTTATGTAATATGTGGCACGTATGTTGAATCATGTACGATCTCGGTTGTATGTTGGCGATGAATCGAGACCCTTCATGGTACTCAACGGACTACCAGGTTTATATGGGCTCAAGTATGACAGTGCGATCGTTTCGGTGGTTGCCATTGTACTTGTGCTCTTATAAATTGGTCGGTTCTATCACAGCTGGCATCGGAGCAAGATTTAACATTATTTGCCACATGTGTATTTAAAACAAAGGTTTTTGTTTTCCAAAACTAGTTTTGGCAACTTATAGTTATATATATAGGTGGTCAAATCTTTAATTTGAATCTAAAGTGTGCCAGTGTCATTTCCTTTATGCCCAGTTAAGGATTTCAGGTGGCTAAATAAGTACTAACATGGGGTGTTTTTATTTTCATCATCCATACAACGTGCTATTGTATGGATGCCATTCACTTGAGTGGTAATGTATGGATCAAATGCGTCCATGCCCAAGGTAAGATGATGAGTGGAATGACCGCAAGATGTGAGCGTGTGGTCTAAGGGGACAGGTAGTTTTGATACTAAAGTATATATGTCGCATATATATGGAGGTATTTAATTATGGGTTAGCTTTGATACGACTATATATGCATAATTATATTTGTGTATGGGACGTATTTACTTTTGGGTATCTTTGATACTGAAGTATATATGGAAGTATTTAGCTTGCAATCTAGAGTCCAGATGTTCATTTCTGCAGATATAATTGTGGGGCTGGGCTGAAATGAAATTCTTGTGCAGGTACACTAACAACAAAACGTCTAGCCCAACTAGTTACGTTATTTATGAGAGAACATATGTATGCCACCGTGTATGCCGCTAGAAGTTTCAATTTTCCTAAGTTTGTGAGGACGTATGGAACGTGCATGCGTCATGATAAATCATTCATTACATACTTGCATTGTTCCTCCCCTTATAAGTTTCTTATTTGGTTAAGTAACTCTTTTCTATTATAATGTTGTTCTCATGAGAGTTGCACCATTTTTGCTGCAGATGGCAGCCTATTATCCACTAGAAGGGAATAAGGCATTCTTGGGTATCTTTGGCACACCTGCCTTGCTCTGGAGAGTGTTGCACTTTGTGGGGTACAAAGAGCTGCCCCAATACTTTTGGTCACAGAGGCATTTGTAGGAGGAACCATGGTTTGAGGTTCAAGTGTCCATCCTAGCTTGTACATGGGCATCATAGTACCTGGGCTAAAAAATAGAGTATGAGGGAAGAACCCCTTGGGAAGGTGCTCAAGTGGCAGCCTTTGAGATCTTGAGCATTCTTTGTCAGCAGCATGGTGATTCACACACCAACAGTGCAATGGGATCTATTCCTTAGGTGGATCCAGCTAAGATAGTTTGGAGGTAGTATGACCATGTTTCTATGGTGCGGGATAGTTTGGAGTGCCATGTTCGCTGTCATGCAGATGTTTTATGCCTGAGAAGACGCCCGCTATGTCTAGCAAGAGTCTTATAAAATCTGTGTGAACAAGCTCATGGAAACTAGGGAAGTATAGTGAAGGCTGAATAAGATTGTGCGTAGGCACAAGAAGATAGCTAGGGAGGCTCTTTGGGACACTACTGACGCCCATATAGCATTGGGAGCCCTCTAGACTCAGATGGAGAATGATGTTGTAGATAGAAATGCAGCATAGGCAGAGACATGGGCCGCTCATGCTCAGAGGGATGAGGCCTACAATCTTGTAGAGGCTAGGACTAGGACTATGGTTCTAGCTGGGCGGCTGGAGAATGACTACTGTCGGAGAGAGGTGGAGTATCGGCGTCAGATTTAGGAGCACCAGAACACCATTGCGGAGGTTCAGCATGATGTTCATCGCCTCAACAACATCATTAATCCTATTCCTCCCCCAGTAGCCGTGGAAGAAGAAGAGGAAGATCCAGAAATGTTTATGGAAGATGAAGGTTGGGAAGAGGAAGAGGAAGAACAACTTGTGTATGTGGACAATGATGACGCAAGTACTATGTCGGGTGTTGACAGTGACCACTCCGAGGCATAACTAAGCTATAGTGCTTAGCTAGATGCAATAGCTCCTTATCTTTTTCGATCTTTTATGTAATGGACATGTGATTTAAGTTTCGATTGTTAGATGTATCGTTAATGTATTATTGGAACCTTGCATGTTGGTCCACTATGGGTCGAACTCTAATGAAATTCCAGTTTCATTTTACTGGTAAAATGTGACATGCATGCAAACGTATTGCGAGTACGATAAGTGATCAAATTGGTGATGTCATGTTGTGAGAATGAATTACTGTGCGTCTGTTTTATTGAATGAATTTAGATTCTCTATAGTAAATTCAGTTTGGTATTATTACACAATTCTTCTGCAATTTCTTGACATCAGCCAATAATCACTTATTGTTGCAATTTTGTAGATGACTTGCACTCATGCCGGGGCATGTACCAGCCAAGGTGGCAATGATGGTGACCTACCACTGCCACCGCCACCCTCCGCGAATGAGTTTTTTGCGTAATTCTTTGGGAATCAGCGAGCAATGGAAAAACACTATGCCTCATTGCATAGAATACTGCTGGTGCACACTAGCAAAATCAGGGGCCAGAACCCAATCAACATAGTACATTCAAGGACTTTCTGGAGACTAAGCCTCCTATCTTTAAAGAGGCAGAAGAACCGCTCTAGACTGATGAGTGGTTGAACACTATTGAACAGAAGTTCCATCTATTGAGGGTCACTGAAATGATGAAGGCCGAGTATGCATCGCATCAACTGTAGGGGCCTGCAGGTATCTAGTGGACTCATTATTTGTCTGCCTTACCTGCTGGAGCAAATGTTATCTGGGAGCAATTCAAGATAGCCTTTAGGGGGCATCATATACCCCCAGGGATGATGTGGGTGAAGGCCGTTGAGTTTATAAACCTGACACAGGAGACAAAGACTCTCACCGAGTATATGCATGCATTCAACAACTTGTCAAGATATGCACCAGCATTCACGGATACCGAAGAGAAAAAGATAGAAAGCTTCAAGGGAGGCCTTGGCACCAAGTTGATGAAAACCATGGACAACTCTAGATGTGCTACATAAAATGAATTTGTCAGTGATGCCCTCATGCAAGAGAACCAGAACAACTTACATGCGGCAGTAAAAGGCCACAAGCGAGCCGCTGAGGCGAGTGCCTTAGGCTCATCTCAGTCAAGGGCTTCCATGGTAGCAAGGCAACAATTTCGTCCCCCAGCACCAAATTTAGGCCTCCCTAATAGAAATCTTAGTCTAGTCGCCCTTAGAAGACATTTTGCAGGGCATTCACCATTGCCATGCCCAAGGGAAATGCAGGGCAAGGAAGCTCAGCAGGAACAAGAAACAACTAGTCGTGCTTCAACTGCAATCAGATAGGCCACTAGGCCAAAGAGTGCCCCTATCCGAAAAAGGGCATTAATCAAAACCAGGGTAATCAAAAGCAAGCCAATCCTAATGCACGTCCTGGGTATGTGCATTATATAGCTGTGGAGGAAATCTCCGCGGGAGAAGTTGTTACCGCTGGTATGTTTCTTGTAAACAAACACCCCGCAATTATTTTATTTGATTTTGGAGCTTCAGATTCATTTATGAGTCAGACTTTTGCACCTAAGCATGATTAGAAGATAGTGGTTGTAGACAAGGGTGGTTATTGTATAAGTTTAGCTAGGGCTACTATCTCTACAAACCAATTAGTTAGAGATGTGCTTATCTCCATACAAGAGAGGGAGTATACTATGGATCTCTACAAACCAATTAGTTAGAGACTTTTGCACCTAAGCATGATTAGAAGATAGTGGTTGTAGACAAGGGTGGTTATTGCCAGGATTAGACATAGATGTGATATTGGGCATGAGTTGGATGAGTGGTCATGGAGTAATCATTGACACTACCACTAGAGCAATTATGTTGAGAGAACCAAAGGGGGTAATGCTTTTCTAATACCACTTCCCCGAAGATTTGATCTTCAAAACTTGTCATGTGTCATCCAAGCCACTACTCTTTGTGATATTCCAATAGTTTGTGAGTTTTCTGATGTATTCCCAGATGAGTTGACTGGTTTGCTGCTTAATAGGGATGTGGAATTTAAGATTGAGTTAGTGCCAAGTACAGCACCTATCCCAAGAAGACCCTATAGGATGCCACCCAATGAGTTAGCCGAACTTAAAATTTAGCTACAAGAACTTTTGGACAAAGGCCTCATTCGACCTAGTTTGTCTCCCTAGGGTTGTCCAGTTTTGTTTGTGAAGAAGGACAAATCATTATGGATGTGTGTGGACTACCAGAAAGTACCTTTCTTGGGTCATGTATTATCTGAAAATGGAATCTCTGTAGACCCATCTAAAGTGCAAGAGGTCATGGAGTGGAAGGCCCCGACTTCGGTTCATGAAGTTCAGAGTTTCCTAGGGCTAGCAGGTTATTATCGTCATTTCATTATTGATTTTTCCAAAATAGCCAAGCCCATGACCAGATTACTTTAGAAGGATGAAAAGTTTAATTGGACTCCAGAGTGTGAGGCTGCTTTTCACAATCAGCGAACCTTGCTAACCACTGCTCCTGTTCTAGCACAACCCGACATTGAAAAGCCTTTCGATGTGTTCTGTGATGCATCAGGGACCAGTCTTGGTTGTGTGCTTATGCAAGAGGGCCGAGTCATTGCATATGCTTCTCGGTAGTTGAGAAGGCATGAAGTCAACTACCCTACCCATGATTTAGAGCTTGTCGCAGTTGTCCATGCATTGAAGATATGGAGACATTATTTGTTGGGAATGTATGTCACATATACACTGATCAAAAAAAGTCTCAAATACATCTTCACTCAACCTGAACTTAACATGAGACAGCATAGATGGTTAGAGCTAATTAAGGACTATAATTTGGAAGTGCACTATCATTCGAGAAAAGCCAATGTTGTAGCAGATGCACTTAGTTAGAAATCTGATTGTAACACCTTAGAAGCCTTGTTGGAAGATGGGTTTAATCTATTGCATCCTGTTGTGCTACACAACATTACTGTTAGTTGCTCACTTGAGAGAAAGATCATCAAACTACAAAAGATAGATGTAGGTGTGATTCACATCAAGAGAAAGATGAAGGAATAGGAACCCAAGCATTTTAGGTTGGATGAAAAGGGTGTGTTATGGTTTAAGGACCGACTAGTGGTACCGAAAGACCGTGAACTTAGAAATCAAATTTTAGATGAAGCTCATTCATCCAAGTTGTCTATCCATCCAGGTAGTAGCAAAATGTATCAAGATTTGAAACCCCATTTTTGGTGGTCTAAGATGAAGAAAGAAATCGCTGCCTATGTTGCTAGATGTGATAGTTGTAGTAGGGTCAAAGGGGATCATCTAAAACCTGCTGGACTGCTTCAACCGTTGTCCATTCTAGGCTAGAAATGGGAGGAAATAAGTATGGACTTTATTATAGGTCTCCCACACACGTAGTAGGGTTATGATTCTATATGGGTCATTGTGGACCGCCTCACTAAGTCAACGCATTTCGTACCGATCAACATAAAGTATCCCACAGGGAAGTATGCCGAGCTATATGTTTCTCAGATCATGAGGTTACATGGGGTACCAAGGACCATAATCTCAGATCGAGGACCACAGTTTATAGCTCACTTTTGGGAACATTTGCATAAGGCCTTGGGAACTAAACTAATCAGAAGTTTAGCATACCATCCGCAAACCTCAGGGCAGACCAAGCGAGTGAATCAGATCTTAGAAGATATGTTGAGAGCATGGGTCGTATCCTCTAAGGGATCATGGGAGAAGTGGTTACTTCTCGTGGAATTCTCTTACAATAATAGTTACCAAGAGAGTATCAAGACGGCTCCTTTCGAAGCACTTTATGGCTAAAAATGTAGGACCCCCTTGAACTAGGTTGATCCCAGGGAAAGGAGGTACTATGGTATTGATTTTGTCAAGGAAGCCAAACAATAGGTTCAAGTTATACAAGGCCATATTGAAGCAGCACAAGCACGGCAAAAGAGTTATGCTGAAAAAGAAGAAGGCCACTAACCTTTGAAGTGGGAGATTATGTGTACTTAAAAGTTTCGCCCATGAGGGGTGTATAGAGATTTGGAGTAAAGAAGAAGCTTCCACCCAGATATATAGGGTCGTATCATATTATTGAACGGAAGGGAAAGGTAACCTACAAGTTGCAAATTCCACCAGAGATGAGTGCTATCTTCAATGTTTTCCATGTTTCTCAGTTGAGGAATTGTCTTCACGTGCCTGATGAAGCGATTGAACCCACCAATATTAAGCTCCAATTAGATTTGACTTATGAAGAGAAACCAATCCGAGTGCTAGAAGAAATGGAAAGAGTAACTCGAAGCAAAGTCATTAAGTTCTACAAGGTGGTGTGGAATAACCATAGTGAACAGAATGCCATATGGGAACGGGAGGATTATTTACGTGAGGTTTATCCCGCCTTTTATGAAAAATGGTAGGTCTTTCAAATCTCAGGACGAGATTTCTATAAGAGGGAGTTGTAACACCCTAGTGTTAAGCATTGCATTTGGCACTTGCATTTCATGAGCACAAGCATCATCCAAGCATTCATGAGCATGAGCATATGGAATTTCATCTTAATCTTTACATATTATCACATGTGATGTTGATTATATATGTACATATGCTTGTGATAATGTGTGACCAATGCAAGGGATGGTTGTGGGGTCACAAAAACACCTTAAACATATCTAGGGTGGTAAATGGAATAATGTTCGTATTCATGACATGGGCTAATTTTGCTACTAAGTCCTAGTTTACTCATAATATCATTTTTCATGATCCTACTTTGATCAAAGTTGAACTATAGCATAGATTGTTTGCATGGCAGTGCACCCTTAACAAAAGTTGTAGTTCTTGACATGGGTAACAAACTTTGTTTAAGGGTCATGTGCAAATTCGATGCCTAACATAGTAAAAAATAGCTCCAAAATAGCAATTCAGTGTTTAGGGACTTAGAAATTTTGCTAAGTCTAAAGCTGGTTTTTCGTTTCAAAGTAGCTTACTTTGGAGCATTGTAGTTTGAAAACCATGGTGAATTAGAGGAAGCATTCTAAAGAAAAGTTGGAGAGAACTTGTAGCTCTACATTTCCTATTAAGGGGTTTTTCACCAACTCAAGCTCGTTTGGGAGTTACATGTGCTTGAAGTTGCTCCATCAGTCGACCATCGCTAGCCTAAATCCGAGCAGCAGTAGCATAGTAGTGGCCAACCGGCGCCAGGCCACACGCGCCGCGTGGTGGCCCACCACCGACGTCAGCTGGCCAGTCAAGCCAGCTAGGGGAGAAAAAGGAGGTGAAGCCACTGCGCTCGCTCATTCTCACTCTCTCGCTCTGCTCGCTCCCTCTCGCTAGCTCGCCGAGTGGAGCCATGCTCTCTATCGCCGTTGCACACCTCCGCTGCACTCGCATGCCACCACCGCCACACCTTCATCCAATCCATCACATGCATAGTTTCACCGTGAGCCGCTCTACCTCCCCGATCCACCATTGCCACTGTTCAAGCCCAGGTAATGCGACATTTCATGTCATCATCGCCGCCATGGCCATGGAGCACCGCCGAGCTCCGTGCTCACCATGGCCAGCCCTATCTGTTGCTCCAACTACCTCTTTCTCCCTAGGTCTATCATCGCCTTAGGTCATAGATGCTCACATCGTCATTTATTTAACCGCTATTGCCGCCATCATGTGGGAATGCACCGCCGCACTAAGCATGCCTACCATGGCCGCGAGCTCAAGCTCGCCGTGGCTGACCCTCGTGAGACACCACCTTCCCCCTCCTGTGTTTGTTTCTGAGCCAACATGAACCCTAGTGCCTACCCCAAAGAAGGAGACCCATAACGGACTACGGGCTCATAGGAATGGCATGCACCACACCACCGTGCTCTCGCCGCCGTGCCACCATGCATGCGGCCGAGCTCACCGGCGCTTTGTCGAACCCTAACCCTAGCCCTAGGTCATCAAGTAGGTCACCCTAAAGCCTTAACCCAGCTTGGGAGAGCTCGGCTTTGCCAACAACGGCAATGGCATCACCACGCACCTCTGCCATGCTACCATGCTCGCTGCTGCCATGTCTAACTGCCGTCATCGGCTCAACCACCTACACCACTAGATGCGGGTTGACGAGGGGAGCATGACGGTGGTGACCTCGTCGCTGGTGACCTCACCGTCGGTGACTTATCACTGGTCAAAGTCGTCGCCTTCCTCTGTTCCTCTATCGCGTGGGACCGGGTGACCTGTGGGGCCTCGCTGTCAGTCACCGTGGGCATATAGACCGGGTGCACCTAGCTGTACCTCCCGAAGATGGATTTTCATTTTTTGTTTTCCTTATTTGGTAGTAAACTTGTAAAAATCATATCTGGAGTTAGGAGTGTCCAAATGAGGTGAACCAAATTTTGTTGGATTCATCATGAAGTGTATTATTCGATAAAAATATGGAACCTACTATTTTTGGTATTTTTCTAAGGGAATAATAATGAGCTAGATAAGTGCTTTAAAATTTGTTTCTATCTTGTAAAATGCATAACTTGAGCTAGAGAAGTGCTAAAATTGTGATTCTAATTTTGTGGGTATTGTGTTGGCATGCTATAGCTAGGAAAAATACTAAACCTACAGAAGACATACTTGAAATATGGTCTTTATATTTAACCTTGATTATTCGCTAGTTTCTAGTGAAAATAAATGGGGTAAAAAAATATATAACATATGATCATGCAAATTTTTACACAGTGTTCTTATGCTAGGATGAAAGTAAGAAAATATTAAATCTATTGTTTTACAGTTTTCACTAGGCTAAACTATTTTTGCTAAAATAAGCCTATGTAACTTGTCAATTTTTCATAGGTTGCTATACTTATCCAAATAGCATGAAATTTGTATAATATACTATTGGGGTTATATGTAACCTACTGTAATTTTATAAGAATTTATTAAGGACTAGAAATATTTATCCTGTAAATCACCCTATTATATAAGGAAAATTAATAAATGAATATAAATAAATTATTTGGGCTTAACCATGATGTTTTCTAGGGTGCTCGTGATGCATATGATCTGTTTATGTTAGTAGTGGTGCTCAGAAATAATTGGTTATAGGCAACTAGTTAATTATGGCACTATAATTCAACTAAATGGTTGCATGAGTAGTTTCTGTTGCATTGACAAATTCATGATGATAGTGACCTTTTCTGTGAAACTTGTTAATAACAAAGTTGTAGATAACTTACTCATATTGCTTGTCCTCAAATTTCATGGTCATAGGCCTAATGGTTTAAGAGTTATAGCTATTAGAAGTCTACTGTTAGATTTGCTTATCCTCTAGATAGATCTATAAGATTGAATTGTTTGACCTAGATAGCTACTGAATCACCATAAGATGATTAAAGGAAAGTTGTAGGAAATTTTATAGTCTTTCTAGAAAGTCCAAGATCATGTTATTTGGGTGTAAAAAACTCTAGTTATGGTGAAAACAAGTAGCTGCTATCTTGCAGCCTAGAAAATGCTAAATAGGTGTTTGTTTAATTACAAGAGAGGAGATATGCACCTATGCAGTAAAAGAAAGTTAATCTTGTTATCACCTTAATACCTTGTTGTTAAGGACATTTATGTTTATGCATCATATCATATCGTCAATATCATTACCGTGCATTCTTGTATCTTATTTTGCGCTCATGCATATAGGATCGCCAGAAGGAATCACACTCTTGGAGTTTGAGGCAGAGGAGGAGGAGAATCAGGAGGCACCATAGTAGGTAGCCCTCGAAAGCGAGGAGCAGGCTCCTGAGGAAGTATCAGAGTGCCCCGATCCTAGGCCTACCTCCTTTCTAAAAGGCAAGCTCAAGAGCATTCTAGGCCTCCTATGTTTTATAAAATATCACTTGTGCCCTTTATGTTTGATGCATTAGGTTATAAGAGTTGATTAGAAACACTTGATGCATAGAACTACCTTTTCCAAAAATATACCTTGAACCCTATGTAGGTCTAGGATTGAACATATGCTTAGCCATGCTTAGACCGGTAGAAGTTAGGTGATTTCCTATCACCTACGAGATATAGGTGGATACCGGAGCACGGTTGGCTATATTTGCTATTGTGGAAAACAACCATTGGATGTTATCTAAGTGTAGACCAAGCGGGATCTTATATGCACATGGTGTGGGTTGGCTATGTGGATCCCATCTATGTCGATGAAGGACCATACCATTGTTGGCGCTTCTGTCGAGATTGAACGCATGCCTCTCACTTAGCTGGTTGGATAACTCATTCCGACAGCGAAGTCGAGTAGCTCAACTCAGGCTAGGCCTCGTTCTATTAGAGTGCACACTCTAGATGGTAGTAAGGATGTGCGAGGAGCTAGACGTGAGCCCAAAGCCAGGCCAGGCCTGAACGTCCTGGCAGCTGGTTGTCCTTGGTTGTGCGGCGCTGATCAAACCCGCAAAATATGGACCTGAGTTGTACCAAAGGTGACCTAACATGACCCCGACGAGGGAAGTGTGGGTTTGTGTTAGTAATAAATGCCCAGCTGATTACAACCGATTCGAATCACCGTCTCTCCCGGATAGTGAGAAACTCGACTAGTCCCAGCATCGCAGTAACTGGACTATGGAATTTGTTGGTTATATTGGACATGGGAATGCTACACCAGCTATGGTTATTATTATGATACTACATAATGATATATCACATGTTTGGCACAGGTTAGTTGTTAATCTAGAGGTGAATACCTATAATTAACTTGATACCCGAATTATAAAATGTATAGTTGAACTAGTGGCTTTTTATGCAAAATATTGTCAAGCTAGCTCTACTTATAAAGCCTTGCATGACCCTTGGAGTCACATTATTTTTGGTTTATGACGGGTAAGTCCAGCTGAGTACCCTCTTGTACTCAGTGTTTATTTCCCCACTTGTTGCAGATAATACAATCTATCATGGATATTATAGGAACTGCTTCTGTCCCGCCATGGATGAGGAGTAGGCCCTGGGCAAGGCGCTTCTCATTAACTCCTGTATGATGCTTTTGTCTGTTGTGATCGTAAACTGGCAAAGTATTTGAACGATGGTGTGAGATGTTCATTTCAAACTATATTTGCTTCCGCTACTACTTCATTTGAACTTGGTTTGTATTAACTTTAATTGTACTCCTATGTATGGTGAGGTAAATGTGAACTTTTATGTAATATATGGCATGTATGTTGAATCATGTATGATCTTGGTTGTATGTTGGCGATGAATCGAGACCCTTCGTGGTACTTGACGGACTACCGGGTTTATATGGGCTCAAGTATGACAGTGTGATCATTTTGGTGGTTGCCATTGTACTTGTGCTCTTATAAATTGGTCGGTTCTGTCACATGATTCATCCTAATGACCAATGCAAAACTACTTTTACTTGTCCCTATGGAACATATGCTTATCATAGAATGCCTTTCGAATTATGCAATGCTCCAACTTCGTTCCAAAGGTGCATGATGTCTATTTTTTCTCATATGATAGAAGAAATCATGGAAGTGTTTTTGGATGATTTTTCTATTTATGGAGAAACTTTCAATGATTGCTTAGAAAATTTAGACAAAGTTTTGCAAAGATGTGAGGAAAAGTACTTAGTCCTTAATTGGGAAAAATGTCATTTCATAGTTAGAGAAGGCATAGTGCTTAGACACTTGGTGTCTGAACGTGGGATAGAGGTAGACCGAGCTAAGACAGAAGTGATAGAACAGCTACCTCCTCCTACAAATGTCAAAGGGGTGCGAAGTTTCCTTGGTTATGCAAGGTTCTATTGTCGTTTTATAAAAGATTTTTCTCATATTGCTAGACCCCTTACAAGTTTGCTAGCCAAGGATGCTCCCTTTGAGTTTGATGATGAGTGTTTAAATGCTTTTCAAATCCTTAAGAAAGCACTCATCTCTGCACCAATCATTCAACCCCATGATTGGTCGTTGCCTTTTGAAATCATGTGTGATGCTAGTGATTATGCTGTGGGGGCAGTTTTGGGTCAAACAAAAGATAGAAAGCATCATGCAATTTCCTATGCTAGTAAACCTCTATTAGAACCTCAACTTAATTATGCAACAACTGAAAAAGAGCTCTTGGCTGTTGTTTTTGCTATTGACAAGTTTAGATCTTACTTAGTAGGAGCAAAGGTTATTGTTTACACTAATCATGCTATTCTTAAATATCTCCTTACTAAGAAAGATGCTTAGCCTCAGCTTATAAGATAGATCCTTTTGCTTCAAGAATTTGATTTAGAAATTAAAGATAAAAAAGGAATAGAAAATTCTATAGCCAATCACTTGTCAAGAATGCAGTTCGAGAATCCACAGGAGATGCCCATCAACGATTTTCTATAGGACGACATGCTCCTAGAGGTCATAGGATCTGACCCCTAGTATACAAATATTGTTAATTTTATATTTGCAGGTTATGTACCACCAGGGGATAATAAGCAGAAGCTCATTCATGAAAGTCGCCTCCACTTATGGGATGAACCATACCTCTTCCGAGTTTGCTTCGATGGACTGCTCAGGAGGTGTGTTTTGGCTAAGGAAGCAACCAAGATCATTGAAAGATGCCACTCATCACCATATGGAGGACATTATGGGGCTTTTTGCACTAATGCTAAGATTTGGCAAAGTGGATTCTTCTGGCCAACCATGTACGATGACACCAAAGAATTCATATGGAGGTGCATCTCATGTCAAAAACATGGGAATATCAATGCAAGAGACGCCATGCCACTCACCACTAACCTCTAGTTAGAACTCTTTGATGTCTGGGGAATCGACTACATGGGGCCATTTCAAAAATCCCGACAATGCAAATACATCCTAGTGGCAATCGACTAATGTCTCAAAATGGGTTGAAGCTTTACCATGTTGAGCTACATATTCAAATAATGCCAAGAGGATGTTTTCAGAGACCATCTTTCCCCGCTTCGGAGTTCCACGCATGGTAATTAGTGACGGAGGTCCTCACTTCATTGATAGAAAGTTTTGACGCTTCTTATCCGATCATGGGGTCCATCATAACATCACGACACCATATCATCCTCAAACTAGTAGACAAGCAGAAACATCAAACAAGTAAATCAAGAACATTCTATAGAAGACCATTAATGAAATGGGACAACATGGAAGGATAAGTTACACAGAGCACTATGGGCTTATAGAACAGCTTACAAAACTCCTCTTGGAATGTCACCATACCAACTTGTCTACGGGGAGACATGTCACCTACCTGTCTAGTTGGAATTCAAAGCACATTGTGCCATAAAGAGATGAAATATGGACTTTGAAGAAGCTGAGAAGAAGAGAAAAATGCAACTCTCTGAGCTAGAGGAATGGAGAGAAAAGGCATATCATAATGTAAAACTCTTAAAGCAAGGACAAAAAAGTGGCATGACAAAAGATTGAAAAAGAAGGAATTCAAACCAGGTGATAAGGTGTTGCTTTTCAACTCTAGAGTAAAGTTGTTTGGACATGGGAAACTACGAAGCAAATGGGAAGGACCTTACAAGGTAATTAGTGCATCGTCTCATGGAGCAGTCACACATCAAAATGATGAAGGTACGCTTTTGAAGGTAGATGGTCAGCGTTTAAAAGTTTTCCATGACCAATTGCTAGAAGAAGAATTGGATATAATTAACTTCATATAATTTAAATAACATTTTCAATTCAGCTCTCCTTCTTTACTCTATGAAAAAACCTTAAAACCATGTTTACCTGCTAAAGTATTGCCAGGATCTCCCTGGCCTTTTGTTGGTGCTTGTTTCCACATGTTGTTTATCCAAGGTAACATAATTCAAGTGTGGTGGAGGCAAACCTCTAGAGCAAAACATGGCATCAACCAATTTGGGGGAAGGCACCCCCATGTATCTAGGTAAGTATCTCTTCTTTGTTTGTTTTATTGTTTTTTAAGTTTACTTTTTATATATATGTTAAAAAAACTGAAAACAAAATAAATAGTTATAGTTATTTATATTAATAATGTGTAGAGTGTGTCTACTTTACTTTAATTTCTTTTAAGAGCTAAAAAAATAATAAGGACTCTGAGGACAATCTCCTAAAATGGAAATGATGAATAGTTGCTCTGTTGTAATTCCTTTCAAGTACCTACTTTTTATTCTTGAATTCTCCCGAGTTTTGGATAATATTGTTTTGATATAAGGATTTACTCTGAACTTGAAACTCGTGGGTAGCATATGCTTGAGCTAAGTCTAGGTAATTGACGGATATGATATGAGAAGGTCTGAGCTACTATTTATCTTGTTCCAAGTAACACTAAAGTTCTAGAGATTTATCTTTTGAAAAATACAAAAATACTACATGATGAGTTCTTGTATGATAAAGCTTGAATTCCCACAAGAGACATACATGTTATCTAGGCAAGGAAACACTTCCACATATATGTTGCTTGCTTTGCATTGAGTTTTGTCAAGCTTTGTTGACCCTTATGAGAGGTTTGTCATGCTCTTAAAATCAAGATCATGTGCATGCCATATATACCTGCTGCTCCTACACTGGGAGTACGCAAAAACATGCCTTCCATCTAGATCCACTCAAAAATGTTTTACTCCTACACTGGGGGTGAACACAAAAACATGCTTGTTAGGTTTTCTATCTGCCAAATCAATGCTCCAAGTTCTTGTAAGCTATCTCTCATAGTTTTGTTGTAGAAAAAAGACATGGGGCTATGCAAAAGTTATTCATAAAAAATAGAAAAAAAGAGTTGAAAAAAATGGACAAGTGTCTGAGATTTTTAAAACAATGGGTACTTAGATGCCCGCCTGAAAAGAAAAAAATAGATGAATAAGATAGCCCCTGTTCTCTTGCAAAAATGTTTCCAAGTTTGAAAAGAGACATAAGTTTTCAAGGAGCAAAGTAAAATTAGGTTAGCCACCAAATATATCCACCATACATCCACACACATGCACATCTTGATTTGATTGTATGACTCAACTCTCTTTGGATCCATTGTTTGACTTTACAATATATGCACTACACGTATGCCCTAGCTTTCTCCCTACCTATGAACTCCACATAAGCCTTAGTGGTAGGAAGAGAAAAGGCATAACATCTTTATTGCCTTGGTGAGGATCCACAAATATCACATATATAGAGAGACTTGAGACTGTCATACAATGGAATCTCTGAGTTTTATTTTGAAAACTTATAAAACCTCTAGAACACTGGTGAAAACAAAGAACTTGAGACATAGCGTTTGATTTGATCGTTCTATCTTTTAATTGCTCAAAACCCAAGTAAAAGGATAAGAAGCCCCATGGTTGAAGGTAATATGAGTAAGTTTGGAAGTTAGATCAGTTTATTCTAATCCGGAGGAGAATTTCTGATTGAATGCATCTATACTTTTGAGGAGTGAAAGCATTGTAGCAACTCCTAATCCATTGTTGAGTTTAACTTTGCTCAGGGACTAGCAAATGTTAAGATTGGGGAAGCTTGTTGATGGTGGTTAACACCAATTATAAACCTTCAACATAACCTACATTTGGTGCTCTCACTTGTCTTGCAGGATATTTAATTTTTCACAGAACAAAATTATCTCAAATGGTGAATTGGAGTGCAGCATTGTGAAGAGCTCGTCGAGCTAATTTAAAAGGATATATTATTTGCTATATTTGGAGCTCGGAATGAAAAGATATAAATTTTGCAAATAAAAGAAAAACTCCACATCATGAGCTGCGGGGTTAATTGGGCCCAATTCAGAATTTGGCCCATAAAGGCCATGTGCATTTTAATAAGATATGGTCGAAAGTTTAGTATCAATGAGGCTGACTAAGAGGGGGAGGGTGCCAGACACCCCTGTATATAGCAGCCCCTACCCCCCTCCCAAGAACCATCTGAAACCCTAATTCGTATCCTAATCTCAGGATCAGGGCATCAAGAGAAGATTAGTTCTCTATAGGATCTAGTCTTATAAATAAAAATATTGAGTTAGAGAGTGATGGAAGAGTTTGGAGGAAGTACCGGCCTGTCAGTGCTACCTCTATGGCTTGTACTTTGGCGGATCTAGGCTTCTCTAAGTCTACATCTAAGATACTTCTAGTAAATGATTTCTATTTAAAGTAAGTTTTGTGCTCTTTTGTTCACAGCTTCACAGTTCTTTTGAATGCTCTAGTACTTGTTAGGCCTCTGGATTAGAGTAGTAATCATTAGCATAAGTGTGGAGCTTAGGCTATCGGCTATCTGTGTTTGCTCCCTACTTCTTGGTTGTGTGGTAGTAGCAGAAGGTGACATCCCCTTCTATCCTTTGTAGTCCATACCGAATTGAGCAGGTTCTTAAATTAGTAGGACCATAGTCACGTCGGTAGGGTTATCTATTAGCAGTGCTTTACTGTCTAAGCGGTGTCCCAAAGTGAACAATAGAATCATAAGCCTTGATTTGCATAGGGTCATAACCATAGGAATCCTCCCTACTCATATCTTAAACCTTAATTGCTATCCCTAGAGAAACTAGTTGTTCAATAACACACACGCTTTCCCCATGGATACGATACTCGATAATACTTCGGGTGAAAACTACTTCGATACCCATGTGCTTGATGATTTTGTCTCTATGTGCCACCACACATGTCAACAAGTATCAGCTAGAGAGTTGCTAGGTTTCATGGTCCATGAAAGGGGAATTGAAGTTGTGCAGAACAGCTTGAAAGCCATTGATGAAGCAGTCCCACCAACGAACAAGACCTAGCTACAATCTTTGATCGGCAAAATTAATTTCATTAGAAGATTCATTTCAAATTTGTTGGAAATAATGTTGCCATTCTCCCCCTTATTGAAGCTAAAAACTGATCAAGAATTTAGATGGGGCGACATACAACAGAAGGCTTTTGATGAGATTAGGGAATATATGAAGTCTACACTGGTACTAATCCCTCCACGGCGTGGTAAGCCTTTTAAATTGTATGTGTCCGCTGATAGCCATACTATTGGATCAGCATTGATGTAAGAATTTGAAGGGAAGGAACGTGTTGTTATCTATTTAACTAGAAAGCTTTTAGATCCAGAGACAAGATATTCTTCCATAAAAAAGTTATGCTTGTGCTTGTACTTCTCATGCACCAAATTATGGCATTATTTGCTATCGGCTGAATGTACTATAGTATCCAAAGCCAACATGATCAAGCATATGTTGTCAATGCCAATTCTAAATTGGAGAGTAGGAAAGTGGATTCTAGCATTGTCTGAATTTGACTTGAGAAACGAGTCGGCCAAATTAGTTAAATGACAAGTAATGGCTGACTTTGTTTTTTCATCATCATGGACCTAGTATCAATTATGTAGAACCAATGCCTTAGACTTTGTTCTTCGATGGTTCATCATGCAAACAGGGTGGCGGTGTCGGCATCGTTATTATCTCACCCTAAGGGTCAAATTTCAAATTCGCTTATTCCATCAAGCCAATGACCATAGGTAATAAAGCTAAATACGAGGCCATCCTTAAAGGACTTCAACTTCCTCAAGAAGTAAAGGCTGATGTAGTTGTGATCATTGGAGATTCTCAATTAATAATCAATTAATTGATCGCCCTGTACGAGTGCAGAGATGATATCCTGAGGAATTACTATAAGAAATGTCGAGATTTGATCGATGTGTTTCCTATGGTCACCATCAAGCATGTTCCAAGGGCTCAAAACCAAGAAGCTAGTTGGCTAGCCAAGAGTGCTTCTAGTTATCGGTAAATCCAAGAAGTCTTCAACAGCGAAATTGTTGCTGACGACTAGAAGAATGAAATAATAGACTATCTTAGAAACCCATCATAGAAGGTCCTAGAAAGCTTAGGTACAAATCAATCAAATATGTGTTGCTTGACGATTAGCTATATTATAAAACTATCGATGGAGTGTTGATCAAGTGCTTAAATCAAGAAGATGCCAAGGTTCTCATGGGCCAAGTCCATGAAGGAGTTTGTGGAGCTCATCAATCAGCTCATAAGATGAAATGGATTATTAGGAGGTTAGGCTATTTTTGGCCGATAATGTTAGAAGATTATTTTGAATATTACAAGGGATGCTAGGATTGCCAGAAATCTGATAATGTTCAAAGGTCACCAGCATCGGTTATGAATCCTATAGTCAAGTCATGGCCATTTAGAGGTTGGGGGATCGACCTAATCGGCCAAATTCATCTGGCATCCAGCAAAGGTCATAAGTTCATAGTGGTGGCGATAGACTATTTCACCAAGTGGGTTGAAGTGATCCCGCTGAAGACGGTGACGTCCCTAGAACATGTTTGACTTTGTCTAAGAGCATATCATTTATCGGTTTGGAGTTCCCTAGACTATTGCTATTGATGAAGGGACAATGTTCATATATGAGAAGTTATTTAATTCTTCTCCTTACTATGCTCAGGCCAATGGGTAAGTGGAGGCATCCAATCAGACACTAATCAAGTTGATCAAGAATAAAATAATCGATCGACCAAGGAAATGACACTTAACATTGAATGAGTCGATGTGGGCTTATCGAGTGGCATGCCACAGATCAACTAAATGCTCTCCTTATGAGCTAGTTTATGGACATACAACCGTTCTTCCTTGGGAGATTAGGATTGGATCACGACGCATTGAGTTTCAAGAAAGCCTAACGGCTGATGATTACAAGGTCTTGATGATGGATGATTTAGAAGATTTGAATTGTCATTGGCTTCTTGCTTTGGAGAACATCAAGGCTCACAAGTTGAGGACTACCAAATATTATCACAAGAAGGTTAAATCCAAATAGTTCCACAAGGGCGAATTGGTGTGGAAGCTGATCTTGCCAATTGGGACTAAAGACAGCGCATATGGCAAATGGTCACCTAATTGGGAGGGCCTTATCATTTTAGTTGATGCATACCTAGCAATGCTTATTTTATGAAACACTAGAAGGTGAAGAGTTCAATAGAGCACTCAATGGGAAACACTTAAAAAAATATTATCCTAGTATTTGGGTTGATGCCTAAGTTATCCGGTTGAATTTTTCATCGGGCTTTTATAGCCGATATAAGAAGATATCGCCTTCAGAACAAAAATGGGGCGACCCTAATTCAGCCTAAGGAGAGATAGCCAATGCGGCATGCATCGCCTTTAGAGCAAAAAATAAAACAAAATCTACCATACATGAGGAAACAAAAAGAAAAAATTGTTTCGAGTATAAAGAGTTTATTCATTAGTTTCTCGCTATGATCTAAGGGTCGAGAAACACTTTGTTCACAATGTCTCCGTCCGAAGAATAAAAGGTTGTGGTATTCACGGTGTTTGAGAAGTCCTCAACTAAGTTCTCATGATCTTTAGGATGATCGATCACTGGAAAAACCATGGGGAAGTAGTCGAAGCTCGTATCTAGAGTGGACTTGCGCCATAGCCAGAGAGATGGTAGCATCATGATGAACACCATGAAGGGTGATCTCCCTAGCATGATTTGGAATGTCGTGCAAGTGATCCACTGGTATGGCACCCCTAGTGTTAATCGATTGTGCAGCATAGTTTGTAGCCCATTGAAGACTTTCCAGCTACGCCGACCAAGCTGACAAATTCAAAGGAGGAGCAGTTAGAAGTCTGTAAAATCAGGATTGAGAAGATAAGAGTTGCTGTAAAAGACCTCACCTATGATTCTAGCCTTAGCCTCTGCCAACCTCATTTGGACAGTGTCGGCCCTGTTCTCTGAGATAGTGAGGGCATCTTGCATCGCGTTTGGATGAAACTCGATTCATCCAAGAATGCGAACCGCATTGGAATACAAGGCTCAGGACTCATCTCGCTCCTAAAGAAGATGGCGAGCGTTGTCCCCATTGTAGAAACCAGAGGATTTTGGGGAGGAGTTTACTAGAGCCACCATGTGCATGCCACTGGGGCCAATCATTGCATGAGGAGGGATGTCACCATTCAAGTTGGTCCTGCACATATGAAAAGTTAAGCTGATCTACTCAGAAGCCATAAGATCATATTTGTCCTTACTCTTGGAGGCGAGAACACTAGTGTGGCAGCATGAGCTTATCAGGGATCTCATCGGCAGGTCGCTTGCCATTGTCCATGCCTTTAGGAAAAGATGATAATTTTTGTTCTAAGGATGAGAGAAGCGATTCACACTAGAGGCACAAGTAATTGAGAGAAGGTAGATTGGTTTCTTGTCCACAACCATGGCCCATATTTATAGCCTGAGGAGATGTAATGGTGGACCTCCTTGGGATTATGCAATCGGAATTAGTTATGGAAACAGATCATCGCTCCTAAGATTGAGGAAACGGCTCACGAATAGTTAGGGAAGCACGACGGGTGCAAAGATTCAGAAGTTTATCACTTTCCATAATTATAGGCATCTCAGATCTCGAGGGTTTGTTACAAAAAGATTACACCTGATCAACCCAAGCAATCTCTATTGGATTGAAGGGAGTCTAGACCCCACAAAGTCGATGAGAAACATGGGCAAAAGACCACATGGACTAAACATGGAAGTGGCATCAAGAGAAAAATAATGGCCTATCAAGAACACACTGGTTTATTTCATAGGCTTCTTGGCATAGGCAGAGAAAACAAGGGGAAGGTGTCCACACATTCAAGCCCTTGCAAACACTAGAACAACCTCATACCGATGGTGAGAAGACTCAGGTGATATCACAAGAATTCTTCTAGCCACAGAAGCTGATTCCCTTGCTTGACAAGGCGCTAAAATGGGTGACACAATCGTCCTAAAAATAAGAATTCTTCTGGCTGTGAAGGGCTTTCATGATGGAGCGATGGTCCATGGAGGATCCAGCAGAGCTAGGAGCGCTCGAAAGAATAGAGATGAGGAGAGCATGGTCGAAGCTTGAAATCTTATGGTGAGATTGGACTAATATTTATTTTCATCAAGGAAGTTGAGTCCAAACACCCTTGGACCAATAGTGCGCCCGTGAGACCTTGAAATGTGAAGTGACCATAGGGGAATGACCTACCTATGAAGTCTATAGACGATAGAAAGCTAGAAGTGATGGAACAAAGCCGGAGGACCTAGTGCTATTCTCTAGTAAAAGCATACCAACAACTTCTAAAGGTGACACGAGAGAGAATTCTAGAATAAAATTATTTTATCCCAAAATTGGGGGGCATGTGTTAACAACGAAATTTGGTTCGCGATGAGAAGACCCTGAGGTCAGAATTTATCAAGGAAAGCCAAAATTCAGCGAGATCGACTAACCGAATTGCCATCAGATTCAACTGGATAAGGTGATGTCATCATCTCAAAGGACTAGGCCCAATCGGCAGGAACGGCAAGACATAAAGCAAGAAGATGCATCAAACTTCATAGAAGGGAAAGATTAAGGTCCAAGTTATCATAGTTTAGAAAGTTTTGTTTTCTTTCTTGACTTTTTGTAACCGGTCTTGTTCGACGAGGACTCATAGTCAAGCCTTGGGTATAAATATTGAACCTTGGCTATTGCAATAGACATCTCTCATCGATCAACCAAACAAGTACCTATACTTTTCTGCTTATGCCACCCTTTAGGAGTAGGAGTAGAGTAGATTTCAGTGAGTTCTTCGACAAGCAGGGCTACATCGGTTAGGTCGGACCTCTAGTTTATTTGTGAGTATCCGTCACGACTTAAACCTTATTTGTAAGGCTGCATCGGTTAGGTTTGACTTCTTGCAAGTTTTGTATAAGTTAGTTATCATCAGTTGTAAGGTTGCATCGGTCCAGCTCGTACAATTACTAATACAAGCACTGGTAGAGAACAGAGCTTTACTCCCGGTGGAGAACCCCCTCTAGTCCCGGTTCCCCACCCGGGAGCAAGCATTCGGGACTAAAGGGGGTCCTTTAGTCCCGAGTCAGGAACCGGGACTAAAGGAGGACCTTTAGTCCCGGTGGGTAACACCAACGTGGACTAAAGGTGCCTCCTGACATGCCACGATGGCCGGCACCTTTAGTCCCGGTTGGTAATACGAACCGGGACTAAAGGTTTTCTTTTCTTTTCTTTTCATTTTTTGTTTTCTTTTCAAAATAGGTTTTCGAAGTCGTATTGTACGCTGCTAATTATACATTTATACGTGCGTATAGTATGTTTCGGTTCAAGCACAATGAACGTATTAAATCACACAATTCAAGCATAGAAATATATATATATATATATATATATATATATATATGCATGCATCATATATATATTTACATGCATGCATGCATATGTGTATTTTACATTATATTATTTCATGTGCATATATTACAAAAGATTGCATTACAGTTGTTGTGATATATAACAAGTTTCCTCTCATCCTCTAGCTTGGCTTCCATGGCAGTGTTGGGTCGAAGTAGAACTCGCCCTTGGAATCGATGACCTGCTCATTAAAAAATCCGGCTATAGACTCTTGAATTGCTTTGATTTGGTCTTGCCGTATGACCTTTTCCTCCAACCATCGAGCCTACAGGTTTGAATTAAACGAAAATAAATTAATATATGTACATATATATATATATATAAAGACATAGTAACACAATCAATAATAATAATTAAATGAATATATATTGTATTTTTAACGTACTTTGAGTCTCTCTGTAGGAGTTCTTTGGGAGACCACCTTGATAAACTTGCAAACATAGTAACCACAATAGTTGTTCCCCTGTTCCTGCCTCAGACACCACTTTAAGAGAAAAAGATTTGTCATCCAATCTGGTGATCCAGTGAAAGATATATGTTTAATTAATAAAGATGATACGATTTAGGGGACTTACTTTCAAAGGGATTACATTCAGTGGCGCTTTGCATTTTCCCATGTGTTGCTTCTCAATAAAGGTTTTCCAAACACTGTCCAATAAAAAATTTGCCACGTCATTAGATATAGTTAATCATCATGTTTGTGTGTATATATAGTTGCTAGAGATACCGAAATTACCTCTGGATATTATCTATCATATCTTGGTAGTCTTGTTGTGGTTTTCTCATCGAGTCATAGATTATCAAGTGACTTTTCACCAGATCGATGTCCATCAATATCCAGTGATTGCTGCATGTGTTTATAGGATATAACACATAACACTCATTAATTAACTAGAATCAACATATGAGCCATTAAGGATGATCGACATTATTAACACTCACTTGAAGTTGTAGGGAAAGAGTATATCCTTCTTGTGGAGTTGGTTCACTAAGAAGTTCATGAGGTTACTCTCTGACTCAGACTTCCAATTAGTCTTTGGAGTAACTTGGTCTTTGAATACTATATGGGGATCAACAAAACTAATTTCATTGCAGCCTACCTTTCTGAGCTCTGTCATTGTAAATCTGCATATATATAGTAATTGTTAGGATAATTTATATGCATATACACACATATGATGAGTTTAATAATAGATCGAAAGAATTATTACTTACAGGCAATAGCAGCTAATGATAACTTTGTCCAGAGAGGTCAGGTGGCATAGTTGATGAAATTATGCAAAGTCAACATACATCACATCATCGCCATAGAACCAATGTTCGTCTCTAATTCTGACACCAACGCAGAAGTCTCCACCGGTAGACGCCTGCATGTACCACTTGTTTAGCAGGTACATTTGCATCCCCAGATCAGATAAGGCTTGAGGGTTGTATAGACTCTGGCCTAGTACAAATTTTTTCTTCCAAATATCAACCTCCGCCGCACTCTTAATGTTTCCATCACCAAACATCTGGTAAAGGTCGAGACCAGTCTCATCAATAAATTCACCAAGGTGATCCAAATCGACATCCGGAGGTATGTTTGCCTGATGCATTAATCCTAAATTTGAACCATATTCATTACCAACAACTAGCAGGGGGGACTAATTGGTGTGATTGTTGTCTGAGTTGGGCAACTCCTTTCCTTGCCCGCTTCTTTTTCTGTGCCGCCTCAATTGACTTGGTGAGAGTGCGGTCATAGTCCGTTAACGTTGATTTGGACGGCTTACGAGATTCTCGCTGTTGTTGCTGGTAAGAAGCCACCTTTTTTCTTAGAATATCTGGAGCTACGAAGAAGTACGGTTTCTTCGGGTTTCTCCTTACTTCTTGATTCTTTTTAAGTTTGTCATAGAATCTGGACATATCTTTTTTATATGCATCAGTTCCTTCTTCCTTCTCTTCAGATATTATTTTGGGAATAACCCTTGGTTTCACGGTGGCTTTCTTTGCCGGCGGGGACTGGTTCTTTGTTTGCGGGGCTGGCCTCTTGCTAGCACTTGGCTTCTTGGTAGGCGGGGGCGGGGGAGGCGTTGGAGACCTCCTTGGAGGTGGTGGCAGCGGCCTTGGAGACCTCCTTGGAGGTGGCGGCTGCAGGCGTTGGAGACCTCCTTGGAGATGGTGTGGATGCAGCCTCGCCTTCCAACATAATGTCATCGTGCAGAGCACTATGATGATCTGGCGATTGAACAATTGGATTTAGGTTGGGGGAGGATCTGCTACAAAAAAAGGAATGATATATTATTATGAGCAGATTGTTAATTATTTAAGCCAATATAAATTAATGATGTAGTGTTTTCATCCGCACCTATGGTGAGGTAGTTTAGGAGGAGGTGGAGCCGACATCCTGAGAATGATGATGTAGCGCTTGCGCCATAGAATGAATGTCTTCTCTGCTTCTCCTAGAGTCTTCTCGCCATAACCTCCAGGAATGTCAAGAGGCAAATCACTAAAACCTTTTTTAGCTTTATCTATCGAGATGGTAGCATATCCTTCTTGGATTATATTCCCATGAATCCTTGGTGTCTTGGTTCGGTCAATAGGATTAACAAGACTGATAGCCACCTTGATTGTGGAATTCCCCTTCGGAATGTGTAGCTCACACGATGTACAAGGTTCAGTGACATCATCCATAGGGAAGCGTAGTCCTGTGTCCCCTTGATTTGGTATCTCCGTGGAAGCGCAGCTGCTTTTCAACTGAACAGATTGGCTAATGTTGATTCCTGGCTCTGATGCCTGCTTGCTTGCACTCACTACTATTTGCACTTGCCTTCTGATTTCCTCCTGCATTCTCGCTTCAAGGTTTTTTTCCACTCCTATGCTTCACGCACCGCTTCCTCCAACCTCTGGAGCCGTTGTGCCTCTTCTTCCTTCTTTCTCTAGCGGCTTCTGTAGGAAGGTCTGTCCTGAGGGAATCCATGCTCCCACGAGACACTTCCTTTGCCTCTAGTTCGGCCACCATGTTCAATAGTCCTGATGGTGTATGTCAGCCCATCCTTCTCTCTGTTGGGCCTGAACGCACCACTAGCAGTAGCTCTCTGAGCATAAAACAATCTTTCCGCTGCTTCTTTCAGTCTTGCACCATAAACGCACTTCCCTGTCTCCTAGTCCAGTGTTCCCCCATGAGCAAAAAACCAATTCTTTGCACGCTCTCCCCACTCGAGGGATTCGGGTGTGATACCCTTGGCAAGAAGGTCTGCTTCCATTTTGTTCCACTTCTTAATGGCAGTTGGGTAGCCACCTGATCCCAAGTTATGGTGGTATGTCTTCTGTTGGGAATTACGTTGGTTCTTTATCACCCGACTCACACCCTCTTTCGACGTCTTGTACTGTACAAACTCATCCCAATAGGGCCTCTGCTTTGAGATCGGGCCTGGGACAGTAAAATCTGGTGCTATGTTCTTCTTGACATACGTCGTGTATAGATGTTTCTTCCAAGTCTGAAACTAGGTGGCCATCTTGTTCATTGCCCAATCCCTAACTCGCTCCTTCAATTCATCACTATCTATTATATCATCATAACCATCTGTTTGGAGCGTGAAATGTACCAAGACATCTTTCCAAATTAACGTCTTGTCACGATCGGAGACAAAACTAATATGAGGAGCATTGGTCTTCTTCTTCCATTCATGGGTACTGATCGGGAGCCGGTCTCGTACAAGGTAACCACAGTGGTGCATGAATTTCATTTTATTTGGCCCCCCGGTTCGCCTATATCCACATTGAACTCCAAGATGATGAAGCGGCCCTCCAATGGCTTTTTGGGACCTCGAACATTTTTACTCTTCGTTGTAGTTGTTGATGTCGATCCAGAGGGCTACAAAACATAAACATTATTTTTAATGTCATGAGCACACATAAGACATATGATAATTATATAGCTAATAATAAAAAATATATACTTGACCAATATGTTGTTGCTCATTTTGTTCAAGAGCTAAGTACTGACTCTCGTCATCTGCATCCTCTTGCACGTTATTTTTAGCACCATCATCGCCGGCAACTTGAGTGCTAGTGTTGATCAAATTCATCATCAACTCCTCCTCATCCATGTTTCTCGGGTCGGCCATCTAGCTTCAAAAAACAAAACCAATATATAGTACGTCAAATCTTTGTTTACATGCATAAAATCTACGAACAATATGCATTATTAAATCTTGCCCCTCGGTCACGGACGCAATTCTAGGGCGGCGATGCTCCGCCGTATAAACCCTAAACCCTAAATGAGTAGGTTTTGATGGGTGAAGGTTGGTTTGTATGATAAGAAGAATCAGGAAGCGAGTAGGTTTTGGCGGCGATCCCACCTGAAACAAAAGGGGGGCATCGCTACGCATTAGGTTTTATTAAACAGAAAATAGCGAGCCTCGCCTGAAAGAAAGGGGGCATCGTTGCGCATCAAGTTTCTGAGAACAATAAACGATGAGCCTCGCCTAAAAGAAAAGGGGGGCGTCGCTGTAAACCAAAGTGACAACAAAATTGCACTGCATCCTGACTCGTCGAGTAAACAGCTCCAAATAATGTTTACAATGATTGGAACCCTCGAAGAGGTTCACAACAACATGCCAAAAATGATCGAACGAGGGCAGCGGAACCGGCCTAAACCTTAGGGCGAACGAGGGCGGCAGTGCTCCGCCGTATAAACCCTAAACCCTAGGGCGAACGAGGGCGGCGGTGCTCCGCCGTATAAACCCTAAACCCTAGGGCGAATGAGGGCGGCGGTGCTCCGCCGTATAAACCCTAGGGCGAACGAGGGCGGTGGTGCTCCGTCGTATACATAGAAACGCATGGCGCTTATAGATGGCGCGTATACATTAGAATTTTTTTCTGTTCCTTTGGCGCTTTCTTTCTTATAATAGTTAGCGCGACAACGAATAATGCCCGTGTGAACGTCGTGTGCGACGTGCCATGAAAATTAGTTAAGTATACGTTTGGGTTTGTGATCGATACACACATTTGTTGACATACGTACGTATGCAAACCAAAGTGACAACCAAAGTTTCAGTAGCTACTGTATCGAGCCATGAGTGAACTTGCCATGAGTGAACTTGCCTAAAACAGTGTGTTTCATGCATGGAGATGGAATAAGGCGGATCTGAGCAAGCACAGCGTGCTCCTCATCATCGATCTGTTGGTCACGGTGTAGCTTGGAGATGGAACGGAGCAAACAGGGTATACCTTGGGAATGGAGGAGAGGAAACACAGCATATACCTTGGTGGCCTCGTCGTCGCGCCATGTCAACGTGGCGAGGGTACGTACGGTACCGGTGTGGCCACGCGTCTGGTGGGGGCGGCCGGGCAGCAGTGGCGCCGTGAGGTCGACGGCGCGTGGGGTGGCGTGGGGACCGCGGACGCGCGCGAGGCGGTGGCGACGACCGACGTCGGGCGGGGTGGCGGCGGCGTCCTCGGTGTGGCGGGCCGAGTGGCTTGGGTGCAGGGGGAGAGGAATCAGCGAAGAACGCAAGGAATAAGATGGCAGTGGTACATATATGCCACGCCCCTTTACTCCCGGTGCCATCCCCCCACCGGGAGTAAACGTCCTTTACTCCCGGTGCGTGTTACCAACTGGGAGAAAAGGTTTACCTTTACTCCCGGTTGGTAATAAGCACCGGGAGTAAAGGTTTTTTTGGCGAGCCACGAAACTGCAACCCACCTTTACTCCCGGGTGGGCTTCCAACCCGGGAGTAAAGGTGGGCTGCAGTTTCGTTTCCCGCGTGTTTTAAGCAAATTTTTTTAATAGAAATGCAATAGTCTTGTTAAATACATAGTAAATTAAATAAAAGGCATAAAATTATTTTGTTAAAAATATGGATTTTCTTTTTCTTTATTGCACATAGGAAAAATCTATAACCTAACTTTTTTTATTTTTTGTTACAATTATAAAACATAATGTAACTAATATTTATTATTTCATTAATGCAAAAATGTAGTGTTTAATTAAAATTATTAAAACTATTGGTTTTGGACAGGAAATTTGTTTTCACATCATTTTAACGTTAATATTTTAATTTTTCATCACTCAATATCCTAATTTACCTTTTTGAGAGAGAAATCCCACCAAATCAAACATTGATTAATTTGAAACATGACATAATAAACATCTGAATTCACAATTATTACATAATATCTCAAACACACACTACATTAAATCACTATATCATCAAGTGGGCACAGCAGTGAACTTCTTCTTTACGTATGTCCCTTGGTTATGATCGCGTCGTAACCATGGTGTGTCCTCATCATTTACCAAGATGCTAGGGTCTTTGTTCACTTTGAAGGGCGGAATTCGGTCATCCTTTTCATAATCTTCTGACATGTCCGACTTGTCCTCAATTCCCACGATGACCCTTTTCCCTGAAAGAACTATGTGGCGCTTTGGCTCTTTGGTTGAGTCATTATCGTTTTTCCCTCTTTTTGGTTTGGTAGACATATCATTGACATAGAACACCTGATTCACATCCTTGGCAAGGACGAATGGTTCATCTTTGTACCCAATATTACTAAGGTCTACTGTTGTCATTCCATACTCGTTGTCTACTGTTACCCTGCCTCCGGTCACCTTGACCCATTGGCACTTGAACAATGGGATCTTCAAAGTAGGTGCATATTCTAGTTCCCATATTTCATCTATGCATCCATAATATGTCTACTTATTCCCATTCGGGTCTGTGGCATCTATGCGGACACCACTATTTTGGTTGGTACTCCTTTTATCTTGGGCTACTGTGTAGAATATGTTCCCATTTATCTCGTACCCTTTGTATGTGACGATATGCCATGATGGTTGCATAGCCAATAAATACAGTTGCTCATGGATGCTCTCATCACCTTGACATTTTTTCGCAACCAACCATCAAAAGTTTCCATGTGCTTACGCGTAATCCAAGCTTCAGTCTTCCCTAGAAACTCGGATCGTAAGAGATCCTTGTGTGTCTCAATATACGGATCTACCAAAGAGGAGTTCTATAGAACTATGTAGTGCGCTTTATTGAAATAATCATCATCCGTACCAATATATGTTTTCCTCCCTAGTGTCCCCTTTCCGCTTAGTCTCCCCTCATGTCTCGATTCAAGAACACCAATCGAGTCAAGGTTGGGAATAAAGTCAACACAGAACTCAATGACCTCTTCTGTTCCATAGCCCTTGGCGATGCTTCCTTCTGGGCGAGCACGGTTGTGAACACATTTCTTCAGGACTCCCATGAATCTTTTTAAGGGGAACATGTTGTGTAGGAACATAGGACCGAGAATGAAAATCTCCTTGACTAGGTGAACTAGGAGGTGTGTCATGATATCAAAGAAGGAAGGAGGGAACACTAACTCAAAGCTGATGAGACATTGAGCCACATCATTCTGTAGTTTAGCTAGATCAGTTGGATCAATTGCCTTCTGAGAAATTGCATTGAGGAATGCACATAGCTTCACGGTGCAGACCTCTAGGACTTGCCAATAGGGTAGGTCCCAAAATATGGACTTCTTCCACATGGGTGCGTGACCGTTAGCGTCGTTCGGAACAGGTTGGCTTCCATGTCCTTTTCCAAAGACGACTTTCACATCATTGACCATATCGAGTACATCCACACCGGTTCGGTTGCGAGGCTTGGTCAGGTGGTCTGCCTTCCCTTTAAAATGCTTGCCTTTCTTTCTTACGGGGTGATTTGTAGGAAGAAATCGACGATGGCCAAGGTACACGACCTTTCGATATTTTTTCAAGAATACACCTCTAATATCACCGAAGCAGTGTGTGCATGCATTATATCCCTTGTTTGACTGTCCTGAAAGATTACTTAGAGCAGGCCAATCATTGATTGTTACGAACAATAATGCTCGCAGATCAAAGTGTTCCTGTTTGTACTCATCCCACACACGTACACCTTCTTTATTCCACAAAATGAGAAGTTTGTCAATAAGTGGTCTTAGGTACACATCGATGTCATTGCCAGGTTGCTTCAGGCCTTGGATGAGCACAGGCATCATAATGAACTTCCACTTCATGCATAACCAAGGAGGAATGTTGTAGATACTTAGAGTAACAGGCCAAGTGCTATGACTACTGTTCTGCTCTCCAAAAGGATTGATACCATCTGTACTTAAAGCAAACCTTAAGTTTCTTGCGTCATTTGCAAACTCCGGGAATTCTCTATCGATTGCTCTCCACTGGGACCCATCAGTAGGGTGTCTCAACATATTGTCTACCTTACGGTCTTCTTTGTGCCATCGCAACAATTTTGCATGTTCTTTGTTTCTAAACAGACGTTTCAAGCGTGGTATTATAGGAGCATACCACATAACCTTGGTAGGGATTTTCTTCCACGGACGTTCGCCCTCAAAATCACCAGGGTCATCTCGCCTGATCTTATACCGCGATGCATGGCATACCGGGCATGCATTCAATTTCTCATACTCTTTGCCACGGTACAGGATGCAGTCATTAGGACATGCATGTATCTTCTCAATTTCTAGCCCCATAGGACAGACAACTTGTTTTGCTTCGTAGGTAGTGGTGGGCAATTCATTGTCCTTCGGAAGCATCTTCTTTTGGATTTTTAGTAACTCTCCAAATCCCTTGTCAGATACACCATTCTTTGCCTTCCATTGCAGCAATTCTAGTGTGGTTCCCAACTTTTTCTGCCCTGTATCACAAGTTGGGTACAACAATTTGTTGTGATCTTCTAGCATCCGCTCGAACTTGATCTTCTCCTTTTCACTTTCACATTCTCTTTGTGCATCACGAATGACCTGACAAAGATCATCAGTAGGCTCATCTTCTGTGGCTACCTCTTCTTCAGCTTCTCCCATTGCAGTATCATTGAAGCACGCACCATCGGGAATAATATCATTGTCGTCCCATTGTTCTTCTTCACCTTCTTTCATTACAACGCCGGTTTCTCCATGCTTCGTCCAACAAATATAGTTTGGCATAAAACCCGACTTGAACAAGTGTGAATGAAGAGTCCTTGAGCAAGGATATTCCACCGTATTCTTACATATGGCACATGGGCAGCACATGAAACCGTCTCGTTTGTTTGCCTCAGCCGCACGTAACAAAGAATGCACGCGGTCAATGAACTCTTGGGAGCGGCGATCAGCATTGTACATCCAATGCCGGCTCATCTGCATTACATGACATAAATACCATATTAAAACCTAGATCATAATTAATTATTTATACAACATGTGTGCCACCACAAAAGGTACAAATTTATGAAAGCATCGCTACAATGTAGACAATCCCAACTACCACTAAAAGAACTAAAGCTAAAATACATTTCAGGAGCACAAGGATTTCGCGACCAATCTCAACTAAAACAGACAGATCCCCCGATTGTGCAACATCTTTGGGCTTCTTCGGCTGGATCACTGCCTCATTAGCCGCCGTATCTGCCTGTTGTGCAAGATATTTTTGCATGAGTTCAACATACTCTTCCTCCCAGTAGAAGCCTGAACATCGTCCAATGCCATCCCACTGAAATTAAAACAAAAAATTAGAACTTTAATCACAACCATCATGAAAATAGGTATAAACTAACCATAATCATTAAATACGATAAAATAACTCACATTGCGATCCAGACACTTGTAGAAGATACGATCCTTGTTGGGACCCTCCTTCTTCACTCGGTACTCCATCACAATCTTCGTCTCATCACGACACTTGCCGCATGGAATGAGAGGGAGGCCCGGCCTAAGTCGCTTTGGAAACCCATGAGAGGTCAAGGACCCAGAAGTAGTTGCCATCTACTCTCTATACTCATTTTTTAATACAATATAAATTTCTCATTTTATAAACAAATAAAATTAAGAAACTATAAAATTATCTATATCTCAAAAACATGTTTTAATAAATAACCATCCGTACTAGTTGACCTTGCTTACGTGATCATCTCGGCGAGCATTTCTCCACCGGACGGCACCGTACTTGGTCAAGGAAGAGCTCCGATTCTATGAGGAAGGGAACATGCTCGCCGAGATGAACATGGTTCGCAAGTTCAACTAGCTACTTTAACCTTCTTTCATGTAAATATGCAAGCTTGAAGTGATTTTGAGCTCAAATTGCTTACAAATGAAAAAAAACCACAATAAAGAACCATATATATATATATAGTGAACAAAATGAGATAAGACAATGGTGAAAAATGAGAGTATGAGATTGGTAACCTTTACAACCGAAGAATCAACGGAGGAATCGAAGAATGGATGGAGGAACAATGGAGGGAGGGAGGAAGCAAGAACACTAGTGCAGTGAGCTTCAAAATGTGCTAGAGCTCGGGCTCGGGGAGGAAGAAGGAGACGGCCGGGATATAAAGGGGGGACCTTTAGTCCCGGTTGGTGGATCCAACCGGGACTAAAGGTAACTTTCCAACCCCAGGCGCAGCCACGACCCAGGAGTAGACCTTTACTCCCGGTTGGAGCCACCAACCGGGAGTAAAAGTATACCTTTAGTCCCGGTTGGTGGCTCCAACCAAAACTAAAGGTCCCTTCCACCTCTGCCTGGCGTAGTAGCCGTTGGGCAGGGACCTTTAGTCCCGGTTGGAGCCACCAATCGGGACTAAAGGTATCTCTAGTCCTGGGCGTAAAAAATGCCGGGACTAGAGCCCATTTTGGTCGAGGATCAAAGGTTTGTTCTCTACTAGTGAAGTTACCCTTTGATTCTTATTAAAATTTGTACTGTTGCATCGGGCCGGCTCGATCTCATACAAATTTTGATATAGATTAGTTATCGGTTAAATCTATTAAGATTAGTAGGGTTTTCTTGCTGTTTTTAATAGATTTGCTAGTTATTGATCTTGTTATAATTAGTATTCTTACTATTTGTAACAATATCACCCCTTACCTGATTAAGATTGAAACAAAATGGCTTTATATCTCTTTCAACTATTGTCTTGTTGCTTTACCCTATTTATATCTCGCTTTGATGATGGTTTCGATTAGCTTAGCTCTTTGCTCCAATCTTGATCGAAGATAGCATGTGGTCAAGGCGTGTTTAACCATGATTAAGCTTGCTAGTTGATGAGATCTAGTCTAGAACTGCTATTATGGCTGCCATCGATCCGGTGACCCCCACTGTTAGCACTATAGATTGGAGGTCACCAGGTAGTAAGTCTTGTTTACGGTCAAACATAGCCTCTGGCTGCATGCTATGTCCGCATCGGCTATTTAGCCAATCGCCTGTGTCGGTGTTTGATGACTGGCAACCCATCACGGGGGTACTCGGGACGGTGTTCGATGGGCTTCGACGAACTCAGGAACTCGATAGTAACGCAAGAGATGGCGATTTTATACTGGTTCGGGCCCTCATAATCGAGTAATAGCCTTTACGTCTAGTCGGCGTGAGTCTTTTGCATTGGATTGATTGTATGATTGTTAGGGTATAAGGGGGTGCACCATGTCTCTCTTTATATAGGGAGAGAGGATGGAGGTGTGTTTCTAGTCCTAGTCGGTTACATAGAAGAGTCCTAATTCTATTATAGAATCTTGCTTTCCTAGTAAGCCGACTAGGTCGGTCCTTGATGGCTTGAAGTACATGCCACCATGCTTTGTGTCCTTCCAACAGATCGTGGGACAACCATGGGCCCAGCATAGAAGTCGACCCAATATGGAATGTCTAGGGTCCTATATCGACAAGCCCCCGAGCGTTTCATGGTTGAACTCAGAAGCCTCCTTGTTCCTCCAGATATTGCCGAGTAGAAACAAGTATTGTCCGAGTGCTTTCTATAGAGAAACCATGGAGTGCTCTTGAGAACCCTAGGTGATGTGCACTTTCCTAAAAAGTGCACTCACTAAGTATAGCCCCCGAGCCTCTTGTTGTTTAGAACAAAGAGTTGGAGGGTCTTTTTCTGCATATTCTTGAAAAAGAATAAAAAACATCCTCTGAGGATATGTATCCTGTAGCCCCCGAGCCTATGTCCAAGTACTAGTAGTCGGCACTAGGATCTAAAAAAATATACTCAGGGATGTTGAAGTAATTATTGCCAGGCTACTTGTCAGAATGTAGGTGAGGCAATGTAGAGTGCTAGTGAAGAATAAATACAAGCTGATGCAGAAGTAGTATATGCTCCGAATATGCCACCAGAGCGTACTGTAGCTGCACACGCACTGCCATGATGCACTATAAAGGTGTAGTGGGATGCTCTGTATCTTGTAGTGTAGTAGGTAGGCCTGTACTTGATCAACAGGGACTTCTCAGCTCCACTCTTCATGAACCCAGTCCATGAACACCATGTTTGGCCTATAAAACCCTCTCGGCGAGCTCTTGCATATCAGTTGAGGAATAGCGAAGTGACTCTATGTCGGTAGCCAAGAAATATGGTGGTGTGTGAAGTAGAACAGCCCCTGGGTGTTGTTGATAGGAGTAGTAGATGATGTTGCAGTTACAAGTCTTGTGATAGGGACTAGAAGCAGGCTAGTCTCACGGTGGTGCAAAACAGAATGATTTGGTGAGGCAGGTAGAAGAAGCCTTGTGATGAGAGACATGTTCCCTCATCTAGTAGTCCCATGTCAATTCTTCGAGCGCGCCTGTTGACGTCTATCCATTGACAATCAGCTACTGGACCGGGTGGCAGTGGCGTAGTAGGATTGGGTAGACAGATGCCGGAAGAAGTGCTGATGCTGCCCAAACCCCGTAGATCAAGAAGTTTTGTACCACTGACACCAATCTTGGATGCACTGCGTTGTCACAATGAAAACTATGGCAACGAGTCGGATGTGTCCTGCCGAGTAGTAAGTAGAAGTTTTGAGTTGGAAAATGGTTACTGAAACCGAGTAGTCGGAAGATTGTACAATGTCCAACCCTGTATCTGGAGAACTGTTGTTGAATAAAAAATCTTCATCCAAGTACTGTGTTGCTTAACTCATTCTAACGAGTGAGCGCCCGAGTACTATATGAACCGTTCGAGTACTTCATGGTGTGGCCATGTAGTCAATGGTCAAATCATGGTAGGTCCCCGGTAGGTGTGAATTCAAAAGATATGTCTGAACACAGTGTGACGTACTGTAAATCATGAAAAGGCATGCTGTCATCGTATCAACCCCGTGGCCGCATTAAAATGGAAGGAAAACCAAAACGCCGCGTGCCCGTTGGTGTGCTTATCAGGCCGCATCACAATGGAAACCCTGTATATAAAGGGAACCGTTCCTGTGCATCATCTTCCTCTGCTCCATTTGCTCTCTGCCTAAGCCCTCGAGCCACTATGAACCCTTCCAATCTCACCTTCATAAACCCTGGATCTGTAAAAAGCTCTGCTTGATGGGTAAAGGCAAGAACTCGAGTGCCGCCGCCAAGAAGACTAGCGAGAAGAGGGCACTAAAAGTGCCGGAGATGGCTGCCGCCGCCCAGATCTGGCCGGCGCCGATGTCGGTGCCAGCCTGGAGAAGCCGAGCTATCGCGAACTGCGCTTAACATGCACGTTGATGCCGCTGGGAACATGATGATGATCTTCGCCTCTGAAGAACGATATCATCCATTGTCGCCGGGTTGCAGATAAAAGCAAAGTGTATGCTTGATGGTTTTTGAAAATGCGAGCTTGATTGGATCTTGGTAATCTTGGTGTCGTCATGCTTTTGGCTGCGGCAAAATCAACTAGTCCGCAGGGATATGGCCGGTATGGAGATGCGACCTCAGCCAGTGGCAAGTCTCCAGCGATCCGTTGAGGCGGCGAGGCTCCTTGGCGGTAGCAGAGCCAGCCAGTCGATGGCGTAGGAGCCGGCCCGTACGAAGACGTGGTCGCCCGGTGGAGATAGTGGCCGGTAGCACAGAGCGCGTAGTCGCCCGAGGACACCGAGTTGTAGTCGAATGGGCGCTCGGACTCGTAGTCCGACATGGTCGAGGCGGAGTCGGAAGTCCACCGAAGGATCTAGACGAGGGTCCGAGTTGATGTAGTCATTGTTGATATTATGCTGATGAAAGCCGTGCGTCAGCAGCAAGGAAATATTCTCGTATGCATGCTTGTTCGTGACATCAGCTTGTACGGCCACATAGGGACGTATGACAATTTTATCCCGAATAGATGGTGTGGTTATAATATGAAGTCTGACCGAAAAATGATGTGCTCCCGATTAGATGGCGTGGTTATAATATGAAGACTGATAGTCGGTCAGGACTTAACCTTGAGTTTGTCGTATGTGAACTTTGTCGTCTTCATAGGCCACATAGGGACATAAGACGATTTTATCCGAGTAGGTTTAGTTGATGTAGTCAGGACGATTGCGAAAAACCGTGTGCGACTTTTAGTCGGCGTAAAGTGCTAATGCACTTGTGTTCAAGGGACCTTGATGATTGGCTTCTTTGTGGCTCACACGCCAGAAGGACAAGTCAGTCACCTCGCCTCTGGAGGAATCCATTCCAGGAAGACATGTTAGTGCAGGGCTAGATGTCATGGGTGCGACAAAATACTTAGTCACAGAGATGTGAGCCAACTGAATAGTCAACGTATCCCTGTTAGGTGACTTTATAAGTCAGAAATATATACCAGCGTGGGTTGCCAGTGTATCTCGTGAAACGGGTGACATCTAAGTCGGAGATGTATACCAGCGTGGGTAGCCGGCGTATCCCATAGAAGGGTAGTATGACTACCTGGGTAAGGTATGAACAACCGTTAAGCTATGTACCTTGTAAAATAGATTCGACATTAGTCGTAGAGATGTGAGCCGTCAGCGGCATATCTCTGTAGCGGAGGTAAGGTAGCAGCGTGGCCACCCATCCGTGTAGTGGGAAGGAACGACCAGGGCTGTTGCATGCTGATGGTGATGACCGCCATGTATGCTGACAATGATGACCGGAGCCGTTGTCGACGAGAGCTGAAGCATTATCGACGAGGACCGGAGCCTTTGTGTGCTAACGAGACAATGGCACTGACAAGAGGTGCAGCTTGCTGGCTCGCTTGCGGCTCATACGGCTCCCTCGTTGGAGGATGCATACCTTGTATCTGACTCCGTGCTGATGATACGTGCATGTCGCATGGACACGTTGATTCTTGGAATTGTCTAGCACACGGACGTGCAGGTCTCAATATGCTAGCTTGCATGGCTCTAGTCAGATCCAACTTCACTCGAGGACGCGGTCGGTGCAGTCGGACGAGTGCGTAGTCAAAGTCTGGACAAGGTTGATCTCGTGTTCGAGTCGAAAACGGCTGCCTGTACGTACGTATATCTCGTATTGATAGAGATGTGTACATGAAGCTCCAATAACTATCTTGCTTACTTCATCATGCATGAGGTTGTAGACGATGCATCTGAGCATCTCTCTGTTTTCTGATGGAGTGCCCAACATATATACTGTTGATGAAGAAGCCTGAGGGATCCGACTTGAGTTTAGCTAGTCCATCACGCGCGCCATCGCGCGCGCCGGAAAATGACCTGATTAAGGCGTAGGGAAAAAATTTGTTTAATCTTTGCATAGAAACACTATTAGAAGTTCAATGTAGATATTTCATATACAGAAAACCGAAAGCTTTGTCACTTCCTTCTTAGTATTTAGAAACAAACCAACTAAAAATGCGTACGTAGGTAGGAGTTTACCAATCTGACAGCAGACGACACCGTTGTCTTCATAGGGCACGTGGATCAGTTCCTGACATCATCATCATATCAACCTGCCAGGAATAACAATAGACCGAAGGACGTCATGTGTTAATCAGCATAGCATGAATAAATTCTTATAAGTTATGGAGCATTGTATTTTGTTGCTTCCTAATCTATTAGCCACACAGAAGGTAATGCAATCCCAAAACCTCATACAACTCCCATAGAAATAATCCCTAATAAATATACTCTGAATAATTTGGTTTGAGAAATAAGCATTAATAAATGGTATTTTCATATTAGGCAATATGTTAGTTTGGCAGGACTAACTCTTAGGTTGTATGTATGGCTAAGATAAATATAAATACTTAGAGCACTCAAATACTGATTACTCCACCCCATCTCCCATTCCTTTTTTATTTGCACCTATTTTCTTTCACTACAAAGGTCATGCTCATATGCATATCGGGAAACATTAGAACTATAATCAAAGATTAAAGATTAAGTACTTTGCCTACTATTTTGCTCATCATGGTTGCAGAACCTAAGTATAGTATATGTATGTTTTCATGTTGTTACAGAAACAAATCATATACCAAAATAATCCTAAGGCTACCTTTTTTTCTTACGTCGGTACAGAGTAGCAGGTAGCTTGCAATGACCCGATTGATCTCCATTTTATGTTTTGAAAAGGTTAGCGACATATCATAGTAAGCATGAGAAGAAGAAGAAGTAGTATTGCTTTTATACATAAATCGAAGGGGAGGGGGGGTTAGGGAGAAAGCCGACCCTAAAGAGTAGAATCATCATTGTTATATATATGTACCAACAACAGTTTCGTATTCGTTAAAAAACATATAAAGGCCAGTAAGTAGGTATAGGTAAGAAATCAACATGAAAGGAGAGAAGGTTTAACCAGCCCACACCCTACAGAATGGCAAGGAAATCACGTTGACCATGTCGATCGTTGAGAGAAAAGTTGCAAATGTTTACCTTGGTCTCACTTTCAGTTGGTTCAACTATGAGTATGGCAGAAACACGTCATGGAAATACAACTGCAATGCCTATATAATTCAGAGGAAAGGGTGAGCTAAATAATAGTAATTCCTAGTGACATTTCTCTTTGCAAACTAACATGTTGTTTTAAAGGGCTATAAAGTTTCTGCTGCCACAACGAAAAAGGTCAGGTTTTTTTCCCAATAAAGACAGGATTTTTAGAGGCTTTAGAAACATACCAATCATCATTTGTTCCTCAACTTGAAGCTTCAAGGCATGGTGACAACTGGGTTACTGTCACAAATTGCATAATATAAATAACAGGGCATGGCCAGTACCTCACAAGAGAATGAACATTAGATCCTATGCTTGAGCAATGGGTACGTAATTTTTTCGTCATAGGCTCAAGAAGAAAAAAATGGCAGGTGCCAAAACTTCAAGTAGTCTACCTATGCAGAATATTACTGGAGTTGAACATCGTTGTGGCAATCGAAATGTACATATCAATTTGTGCTCTGTTGACAAGGGAACTAAGTGACCACCACTCTGGAAACGTGGTGAGGTAAGATGGCAAGAAGTAGGGATGAGAAGTACACTATCTGTTGTGGCCTCTGATGCAAATCGACCAACATTCAAAATGCCCAAGCACTCATATGGAGCTAAGCTGAGAGAGATTACATAACCTTTGTAGCAGTGATAGTGAGGTGGCAACTGGCAATTGGTGCTGTCCTCCTAGAGATGAACACAGAGAAGGCAAACATTGGAGCTGCAGGCATTATAGGTCAACCAATAGGACATGATCCATAGTCAACGTAGGGACAAATTAGAGAGACAAAAGCAAAATCACAAAATAAGATGAAATGGGAGCACCTGAGACTGGTCTGTACCAAATGCGGCATTGTCGAGGCCCACCCGCACCGGGTGCAACCACCATACGCAGCCACAGTGGGAGAAAGGGAGAGGGGGGAAGATGAGGATGAGCGATTTGCAGGCCATACTTCTATCCTGCGCCGGCAATGCCATGGTGGGGACCCACCCTCGGTCAAGGGCATGGTCGGCGAGCACAGGCAGCTAGGGTTTGGTCGAGCACACGCGGAGCGGCGGGAAGGGGCAGCGCGGGGGAAGTAGCGGCAGCGCAGGTAGCTAGGGTTTGGTCGAGCACACGCGGAGCGGCGGGATGGGGCAGCGCGGGGGCAGCGGCGGCGGCGGCTACCGGCATGGGGCTGTCGTGCCGCTCCGTGGCCGAGGACGTCCACCGTGGCGGCCCACGCGCGGCGCTGCGCAGCAGGCTGGGTGCAACGTCGGGCCGGCAGCGCGGCGCGTGAGGAGGCGTGAACCTGTGGGACGAAGCCGAGTCGGGGTGGCCGCCACGGCGGTGTCCACGTGCGGGGGGCAGCGGGGGCCAGCTCGTGGACATGTGCCACCGTCCAGCCGGCGCACCCGCCATCGGTGGAGCCCATGCAGCTGGATCTAGTGGCGATGGGGAGGCCTCGCGCTGTATCTGACTGGTCGCCGTAGATCCAGCGCCTCTGTTGCCGGCGCGAGCCCCACGCCGTGCTCTAGCCTCAGATCCACTGCCGGGAGGGGCCCCACGAGCGGCCGCTTCAGATCCACCGCCGAGGTTGCTGACGTGTCCTCCCCGTCATCATCGACGGGCAGCACGGAGGTCCCTCTGCCGCCAGAGCCAGCCGTCGCGTCAGGGCCTCAGCTGGCTGGCCGTGCGGCCGTGGGGACGACCGGCGACGGAGGGGCCAAACCCTAGGCTGTGCGACCCGCTGCCTTGTGTCGCCAGGAGGAAGCGGCGTGGTGGTGGTGGTGTTGGAGGAGGAGGAGTGTGGCCGCCACCGCGCGGAGGGGCGGCCACCGCCGCGGCATGGCGCTGCAGTTCCAGCAGGGGCTCGCGCGGTGAGCCAGCAGCATTGACCCGGCCGGCCTGCGGCGACGCGAGGAGAGGAGGATGAGGAGGGCGTCACCGCGTCGGGAGAGAGAGGAAGGGGTGGAAGAGGGGGCGCCGAGCGTCGCGCAATGGTTGAGGGAGACGGTACAACGGGAGGCTTCGAGAGGCCGCGGACATGGTGGGAGCAGATATTTCTAGGCGGGCACTGTAGAAGACGGTGGGAGGAACCAGGACCGTTGATCGAAGAATTTGACGGCTGAAGAAATTGGGGTGACGTGGATGGCCTGAGAGCTGGCCAAACTCCCCTGCTATGATATATAGAAATATGCTGCTGGTGATGGATCCGCTACTCTAGGAGCCGGAATTGAAATAGCCAGCGTTGTTTGAGCTAGAAGTCTGTGGGCGTGATGTCGGCCGTCGTGGCCGAGTAGCCTGCTGTCCGAGTAGTCTGCTCTTCGAGGAAGCTGGCCGAGTAGATTTTGTGGCCGAGTAGCCTCCTCTTCGAGGAAGTTGGCCGAGCAGATTTTGTGCCCGAGTAGCCTGCTCTTCGAGGAAGCTGGCCGAGTAGATTTTATGGCCTTGCTTGTATGGATGTACTCTGTACATGCAGGTCTCACCAATATGCATATCTGATGCATGCATGCGAGGCTCAACTAGCTTACATGGCCACGTTGATCACAGAGTCCTTGCTTGTTTGCTGGTCGGTGATGAAAAATCTGGAAACAATGGGGCATGTTACGTTGTTGAGACACAGTATGGCGATAGGTGAAATTTTCTTCCTAGAATTCTAGCTTCGCAAGAGTAGTCGGAGGGAAGCCAACTAAGCTGTGGCGATGGCCGAGCCCCTGAGCATAGTGGCGACTAAGCCGTGGAGGCGAAGAAACCTGATCGAAGCAGCGGAAGTAGGTAACCTAGACAACGTGCCTCGTATTCACCCGACGGCATGGCGATCTGGTCTTCTACAAGGTAAATATACAAAATTTTATAGTCATTGATATTCAGGATATAAGTCAGGAGCGGGTCCAGTATTATAAGATGTATGTATGTAAAATAACAAGTCGGGATCGGATCCCATCATTATAAAATGCATGTAAAATTTTTTCACGTCTTGCTTTTGCTAGGCTGTGTAAATTCTACAAGTAGTTGTCCCCATATGTGTCTAAGCAGATGTATCTCTAGTGTATCGTGGTGAGGTTCATGACTGTAACCATGTGAGCCGTGCGAGTAAACAGAGCTTCACACATGTAAGTTCGTATTACTCGAGTATTTTTATAACCGTTGAGAGAAAACTAGAGTAGTCGGTACTGTAAAAAAAAAGAGAATGCGCGCGGAGCGCATGTTATATACCCATTAGGTGTAGTTTCGACTACAAGCACGCAACTTTACGGGTAGTCAGAATGCACCTATGGTATGGCCATGGAGGCACATGGATAATATCTAAAGATATATAAATATTAAAGAATATTTAGAAAAATATTAAAGCATATCTTAGCTTCATTCATGAGTCGGTGAGCCGTAGTATCTGAGTATAGGGATGTGGGCTTGATGGCTCGCTTATCGCTCGATGCAGTCGGATAGCTTGATGCAGTTGGATAGCAGTCGGACAACTTTATTCAGTCAAACAGCTTGCTTCCAGCTTGTCGGCTTGATGCAGTCAGACTGGTGCGCGAGGTCGTACTCGGACGAGTGCGCGGAGTCACGTTGCAAGCCGAAGCAATTTTCTGCAATTAGCTTGCATGTCGTCTTGGTGTTTGCGCGGCGTATAGCATGTCGTGCACGCATATATGCTAGTTGCTCCTTGCATGGCCTGTACACGCTTTGGATCTTCATCCGACTTGCCATGTGCGATTGCCAGAGAAGAAGGCGGTGCCGCAAACCGAGTTGTATTCTGACTTCACTCACTATGCTAGATTTACATATCACTGCTGGCCTCATCATTGCCGGATTTGTGAAAACCGACAGTGATGTACTTTCATTGCCGGTTATGAGCTTGAAAATGAGAAAATGATTGAGGCTGGGCTAAAACCGGCAGTGAAGGACCACATCACTGCCGGTTTGTGGCTTGAACCGGCAGTGTTTTGGCGGGCACTTATTACTGTCGGTTCTAGCCAAGAACCGACGGTGATAAGCCTACAGCACAAAAAGGCTGCAGACGTCCTCTTCTTCCTCCTCTCTTCCATCTCGAGAACAGAGGCACGCGTTTGGGCCCTTCCCTCCATTGTTGCGGCTGCTCTTCACCATGAAGCTAGCGTTTGGATTTTGAAGAATGGCTTAATCTTTTTGCTTTAAGGATAGTAACAAACATCCACTCCTTTGATTTTGTTACTTAATTAGCTTCGTTTTGATGGCTACATTACTTGATTCTCATTCTAGTTCTTTCTCCATTCTAGAGAGCATTTTTCCAATTGGATATTTGTGCAAGGCTCAAATTGTGGTGAATCCATCATCCAAATGGTTGGTGTCTATGAACATATTTAAATTCCTAGCTAATTATTCCATGGTGGTCAAGATCATCATTGTTAGTATGTGATGCTATAATTAGTTCTTAGAAGTAGAGTAGAATAGTCGTTCTTCAATATTGTGCAATAATTGTTTTTACTACGATTTTCAATTTACAGGGCCGGGGCTACCAATTTCAATTTTTCAATAATTAGTGTACAATAATGTTTTTTAAAAATGGTACTTTCGAGCTACAATTGTTGTTCATGAAGCTTGATTTCTTATTAATTCTTTATAATTACTGTCTCGGCATTTTTTTGTGCAAAGATGGATCGAGAGTGGATGCATCTGACCCGAACAGACAAGCGGTACATGCATGGCAACAGCCAGTTTATCACCGATGCCAAAGCCCATGCTGGGAATGGGAACCCTGTCTTCTGCCCATGCAAAGATTGTAAGAATCATAGGAACTTTCATCAAATTGAGTCTATATGATCGCACTTGATTACTAGGGGGTTTATGCCAAACTATACGATATGGATTATGCATGGTAAGGTTGGTGTGAATGTTCTGTAGGAAAACGATGATGATGTGGACATGCCTGATATAGCCATCCATGATGCTGACAAGGAATCCGGTGTCAACACGGAACCTATGGCCACAGTTAATAATGTGTTTAGGAATACGCTAGCTGACGACACCGAGGATAACGATGGCATTTCTTAGCTGCTATGTAATGTAGAGACCGGATGTCTTAGTGAAAGACAGCTGAGAAAGCTAGAGAAAATGAGACAAGATGGCAAAACACCATTGTATAGAAATTGTCCAATGAGCAAACTGGAAGCCGACATCATGCTGTTAGAGTTCAAATCGACAAACGGATTGAGCGATAAAGGCTTCAATCAGTTGTTAGGTATAATAAGGAAAATGCTCCTAGAAAAAAACAAGTTGCCAGAAAAGACATACTTGGCCAAGCAAATGATCTGCCCCATCGGCCTCGAGGTTGAAAAAATCCACACGTGTTTCAATGATTGCATATTGTACCGTGGAGAAAAATATAAAGACTTAGACAAGTGCCCCAAGTGTGAAGCTCCACGGTACAAGGAAGGGCCATCAGATGAGGGTACCAAGACCAGAGGAGGTCCCGTAAAGGTCGTTTGGTATTTCCCTATAGCTCCCCGGGTGCATAGGTTGTTTGCATATGCAAAGTCAGCCAAGTTGTTGCACTGGCATGGCAAAGAGCGTAAGAAAGATACAATGATGAGGCACCCTGCCGATGGGCATGACTAGAGGACTGTCAATACTATGTTCTATAAGGACATCGGTGGAGAGGTAAGGCACCTTTGGTTTGCTTTGAGCACAGATTGAATGAATCCTTTCGATCAGGTTAGAAGCAATCATAGCACCTGGCCAGTGACGTTCTGTATATACAACCTTCCACCTTGGGTCTGTATGAAGCGGTCGTACATCCAGATGCCACTACTGATCTAAGGGCCAAGATAGCCTAGGAATGACATCGATGTGTTTCTAGAACCAGTGATCGATGAACTAGTGGAGATGTTTGAAAAGGGTGTGCCAGATGTTTGGGATGAGTACAAAAAGGAACATGTCACGATCAAGGGAGTACTTATCGCTACAATCACCGACCTGCCAGGTCGAGGTTCGTTGTCCGGAGAGAAGACAAAAGGCTATACTGGATGTGTCGAGTTCTTAGACGACACCGATGCGGTAAATCTGCCAAATAACTCAAAGATAGTTTATATGGGACACCGTAGGTTCCTACCTAAGGATCACCCTTACCGTAGGAACAGAAAAGATTTCAACGGTACTATTGAGAAACGCTTTAGCTCCAAAATATCGAGACGGGCCTACGATACTTCGAGAACTCAACAAACTGGAGGTTGTCCTTGGGAAAGGGGACAATGCAGTAGCAACGCCTGATGGGAGCGTTTGGAAGAAAAAATCAGTTTTCTAGAAACTACCTTACTGGCCATTTCTGAGTGTACGCCACTATCTTGATCCCATGCACATCACTAAAAACGTGTGCGCTAACACTCTTAACACCTTGATGGACACTGGGGGACATTGAAGGATTCACTAGCCACACGCCAAGACATGCAACACTTGGGAATCAGGAAGGAGCTGCATCCCGTGGAGCTAGATAATGGCCAGTTCAAACTTCCGGTTGCGTCATGGACATTGAAGAAGGAAGAAAAGTGTGTGCTTATTTCTTTCTTCAATGAACTCAAAGTCCCGACGGGCTACTGTGCGAACCCGAAGAGGCTAGTGAACATGAGAGAACTCAAGTTCAACTATGGCCCTATGAAGGCCCATGACTGTCATATCATTATGACTCCCTGTTGCCCTACGTGGTATCCTCCCCCCAAAGGTCCACACTCCAATCATAAAGCTTTGCTTGTTCTTCAACGCGATCTCAAAAAAGGTCATTGATGTGTCCACACTAGAGCAGCTACAGCGGGACATAGCCGAAACTCTCGTTAGGCTTGAGATGCATTTCCCACCGACTTACATTGATATCTCATTGCATCTGCTCATTCATCTTGTTGACCAAATTAGAGCCCTTGCCCCAATGTACCTGCATCAGATGTTTCCTTTCGAAAGATTGATGAAAGTTTTCAAGAGGTATGTTAGGAATAGATTTAGGCCAGAAGGGGGCATGGTTGAAGGATGGTCAACAAAGGAGGCCATTGAGTTCTGCACATATTATCTAGACATCAAAAGGGTCAGAGTTCCATAATCTCGTCATTAGGGAAGACTACGTGGCAAAGGAATGATCGGGAAGAAATCTGTTATAGTAGACGACCTTGTTTCTTTCAGACAGGCATAGTTTGTTGTTCTCCAGCAAGCTAAGAGTGTGATGCCATACATTGACGAGCATAGGCAATCGCTGCAAACTCTGTATCTGAGCAGGTCACAGGTTTGGCTGGATAAAAAACATAAGGAGGAATTTGTCAGCTGGTTGCGACGTCGCTTGCTTGGAATAAAGTTGGGTAATCAATTGGATGCCTTAGCCAAGGGACCTTCGAGTACATATCTTAAGTACCAAGGGTATGAGATCAATGGATTCATATTTTACACAAAAAAGCAAGATGGAAAGAGCACATACCAAAAATGTGGTGTTCGTTTTGATGCTCACGACGAGAACGGCAACGTGTAGGCGACATACTATGGTTTCATAGAGGAGATATAGGAGCTAGCCTATGGTCCGTTGAAGGCAGCTCTTTTTCGCTGCCAGTGGGTCTGGCTCGAGGAAATCAACACTGACAGCAAAGGGTTCACTACCATTGATCTCACTAAGACTGCATACAGAGACAACCTCTTCTTCCTTACAAGAGATGTTATGCAAGTCTTCTATGCAAGGGACAACAAGACAAAAGGAAGGCTAAAAGTAGTCCTAGAAGGGAAAAAGAAGATTGTCGGTGTCGATGGAGTGACAGACGAAGAAGACTACAGGGGCTATCAGGAAATGCCTCCATTCAGGGCGAACGTACCCCTACCTATCCTTCAAGAGGGTGACGAACCTGCTTACGTACGAATTGATCACAATGAGGCCCTCATTGTTGATGGACCTAAAGATAGTTAGATTATTGTTAACTATGTAATCATTATGCAGACGTTGTATTAGTAATTCGCACTGAATATTTAATTTATATTTTGTGCGTATCTCTACAATTTAATTATTGACTATATAATCAAATATTAAGATGATGTTCACAAACACTATTATTTGATAATTATAGACCATTAATTCATTATCATAGAATTAAATAATCAAGACACAAATTTTTGTGTTATTTTAGAATATAAACTAACTGCATTATTTCTATTAATTAATAAAGAAAGAAAAGCAAAATAAGTGAACTCCCTATTCTAGCTCAGCGGTTAAGGCCGCGCACTCTATACTGTGAGACCCACGCTCGAATCCTAGGTGGGCAAACTTTTTTGATTTTGCATTTATTATTTAGTAGTGCATTACAATGGGATAAAAGAAAAAATAAAACCATTCTAACCGAACTCCCTATCCTAACTCAGCGGTTAAGGCCGCGCACTCTCGACCTTGTGACCCGTGCTCGAATCTCAGGCGGGCCAAATTTTTTTATATTTTTTACAAAAGGCTGTGATGGCAGGCTCCAAACCGACACTGTTTTTTTTATATTTTTTTACCTAAAGTTGGCGGCAGGGCCCTTCACTACCGATTTTGGTTTTAAAACCGGCAGTGATAGCTTCTATCACAGTCGGTTGCTCAAACCGACATAGAAGGTCCAATTCAGTGTCAGTTTTTAAACTAAAACCAACAGTGATGTGTAGATGCTCCTCACATGCCAACAGTGCTCCCATGACCACAATCGTTCGAACACTGCTCCCACCTACCTTGATAACTTTAGTTCAGAAATAAAAATGTACCACGACTGCTAGCCCCTATAAAATAGCCCTCGGCCAGGAGCTAGCCTCTCCATGCATGTTGATTTCAGCCAGGCCTCATCAGCCATGATATAATGTTTTTCTCTCACAACAAATCATAGATATCGTTATGCATCGTAGTCCACCAAAATGGTGCACACATGAGGTACTAGAAGAATGCTACTGAAGATAGAGCAACGCCAAAGATTGGAGATGCCACGAGGTTCACAGAGCCATCCACTGTGGTGCGCTCTAGACTGTATGTCCACAGAGACCTGGTGTGCTCTCGGCAATTTCCTGTCTCGGAGCGGCATTGGTTCATCGGTGTGGTGCCGAGCTGATTCCGATGCGCTCTGGACTGTACCGAGAAAAAGGTCATGTACAGCAGAGGCATGGATTCATCGATGCCACCTTATCATCTCCAACCGGTATAGCTCGTAGACCACCTCGGTCTGTTGTTTGACCCTAGTTGGTGCTAGAAGAATGCTACTGAGGTGGTTAAATTATAATGTGTTGATACACATTGATGGTAACATTGACCTGTATGCAAATAGGACTTTGTTATCGTATATGGAATTTTAGTGTAAGGTCTTTGTTATCGTATATGTAACTTATTTCTATTTTTTTTGTAATTTTTTGATGTATTTCATTACTATCTAAATAAATATATCGTTGTTGTTAAAACTTTCCCACTATGGTATCTAAATAAATATATCCTTTACATATATGCACCTTCACTGTCGGTTCTATTTAGAAACTGGTAGTGATAGTCACCTTCACTGTCGGTTCTATTTAAAAACCGGTAGTGATGTCCATGCCCCCCTATATAAAACAAACTGCTAGCCACATACATCGATCCCACCCACCCACAAACTCTCTCAGTCTCATTTCTCACATTTCACTTTCACTTCTCAAGACATCCACTCTTTCTCTACGTGATTTGGTCATGGCTCCTGCATTTTTCAATGGTATTGATATGTTGTCTTCTCCAATATTCTATCTATATTCATTTGATCTATATTTATATTCATGTTTCTTTGTATTCTATATTTATATATATTCTTATTCCTTGCATTCGATCTATATTTAATTATGTTGCCACATTTTACTTGGAAGAATTTTTTTGTGCATATATTTTATGTTCATATTTTTTTTGCATTTTATCGATCAAGTGGTATGAACAACGGTCCTCCCCCACCACAAGAACCAGGTTTCCACCCTGGCGATGAGCCATTCGCTCCTAATGTGGACATTTCACGGTTCCCTGTTCCAGCTATTGTATGAAATATTTTCCAACATCTTTTGTTTTTTTATGCTAACAAATAACTGTAATTAGTTTAATATCATTGTTGCATGCATATATGTCACAGACTATATCCCCAATAGATTGGCTACGAACAACACTTAGCTGGTTCTTTATCTCGGACATCATCGAAAACACGGCATCTAATGCAAGTGGTCGGCTATGGACGTGTGAACTTAGTTTTTTCATCCCTGTGAGGGGTTCAAATCATCGGAACCATATCCACGGGACAGGAATACAGAGCCCGGACGTGATAAGCGCCCAATTAACTGTCATGCACATTTGTTTAGAGGCACTTCAATGTATTTGCTATGATGTGCCTGATTTCTCGCACTTCAAGGCACTTGCTTTGAATGCTGGTGATATCCCCATCCCGCAAGCAAGCGAATGGTTTGCGAGCTACAACCATGCGGATGTGGTAAATGGTCACTTATACCTGAGTTGTGGTTATTTGTTGTTTATTATTGTAATAACATTCTCTAATTTTTTTTCTTTTTCTCCACATGCAGATTGCGCTACAGGACCTTACCTATGCTACATGTGGCTTGTGGGTCGTTCTAGACCAAGCTACGGAGCAACTCGGGTACGATTAGGACTGCTGCAATGGAAACCTCGGCCAGCTCACTATAGAAGGATGCCAGTACTACATAAGGATTACTAACAGGGACAGTGGTCGTTCAGTAGGTTACATCTATGGCCAACCATTCTTTCGGTATTGTGAGGCATGAGAGAGTGCACTCATACGGGCATTGGACTTCATCGATACAAGCGGATATATAATCCGTGACATCAATTACCATATATGGCTATAGAGGCATGTTAGTGTGCGTGGCCCGATCGATCCCGGTAGTGATTCTGATAGTAATTAATGTTTATTTAGCTAGGTTTTCAAGGTCATAGTTTAATTGTGTTCTAATTTTAATATGTACGGCTTTGTGTGTTTAATTATTGTCATGCATGTAATTCGTGTAACATTCCGGTGTCATATTTGTCTCAAAATTATTCTTAGGCTTGCACGTGCCATATGTGAAGGAAACACCAAGTTTGGGATTTTCTAGAGATGGTTTGCAACTTTATGAGGTTTAATTGAATTTCCGCGCGACGACACCGTTTAATTCTAGGTTGAACTGAGTCTACCCACGAAAAGATCCGGAACGGTGCTAAAGTTTTACACATGCTCTAATGTGCCCAAGGGATAAGAATTTTATGGAGGTGGATGAAAAAATCTATTGGGTCCAAGATAAAATTCACCCTCTTTTATCACATTTGGCACAAAGAAAAATATAATAAATAAAAACATGAACAGAAAAACCTAAGATCCTGTGTGGGGTCTTAATTTCGGTGTACATGCTTGCCAAAAAAATTTTAAACCATTTTGACATAGGCGGAGTATACATGCTTCACAGAGGTACATGTGCCCTTTCATCGAACCATGACTATACACATAGGTTATAAAGGTTTCTATGGTTCATAGGCATTTCGGTGTCGTATTGGTCTCAAACTTTTTCTTAGGCTTGCACATGCCACGTGTGAAGAAAACACCAAGTTTGGGATTTTTTGGAGAAGGTTTGCTACTTTCTGAGGTTTAATTGAACTTCTGCGCGACGACACCGTTTAATTTTAGGTTGAACTGAGTCTACCCATGAAAAGATCTAGAATGGTGCCAAACTTTTACATACGCTCTATTGTACCCTAGGGATAAGAATTTTGTGGAGGTGGATGAAAAAATCTATTGGGTCCAAGATGAAATTCACCCTCTTTTATCTCATTTGGCACAGAGAAAAATATAATAAATAAAAAAATGAACAGAAAAACCTAAGATCCTATGTGGGGTCTTAATTTAGGTGTATATGCTTGCCAAAAAAAATTTCAAGCCATTTCGACATAGGCGGAGTATACATGCTCCATAGATGTACATGTGCTCTTTCATCGAACCACGACTATACACATAGGTTATCAAGGTTTCTGTGGTTCATGGGCATTCCGGTGTCGTATTGGTCTTAAACTTTTTCTTAGGCTTGCACGTGCCACGTGTGAAGGAAACACCAAGTTTGGGATTTTCCGGAGAAGGTTTGCTACTTTTTGAGGTTTAATTGAACTTCCGCGCGACGACACCGTTTAATTATAGGTTGAACTGAGTCTATCCACAAAAAGATCTGGAATGGTGCCAAACTTTTACACAGGCTCTAATGTGCCCTAGGGATAAGAGTTTTGTGGAGGTGGATGAAAAAATTTATTGGGTCCAAGATGAAATTCACCCTCTTTTGTCTCATTTGGCACAGAGAAAAATATAATAAATAAAAAATGAACAGAAAAACATATGATCCTGTGTGGGGTCTTAATTTGGGTGTACATGCTTGACAAAAAAATTTCAAGCCATTTCGACATAGGCAGAGTATACATGCTTCACAGAGGTATATGTGCCCTTTCATCGAACTATGACTATACACATAGGTTATTAAGGTTTCTAGGGTTTATAGGCATTCCAGGGTCGTATTGGTCTCAAACTTTTTCTAAGGCTTGCACGTGCCACGTGTGAAGGAAACACGAAGTTTGGGATTTTTCGGAGAAGGTTTGCTACTTTATGAGGTTTAATTGAATTTCCGCGCGATGACACCGTTTAATTATAGGTTGAACTGAGTCTACCCACGAAAAGATCCGAAATGGTGCCAAACTTTTACACAGGCTCTAATGTGCCCTAGGGATAAGAATTTTCTGGAGGTGGATGAAAAAAATCTATTGGGTCTAAGAGGAAATTCACCCTGTTTTATCTCATTTGGCATAGAGAAAAATATAATAAATAAAAAATGAACAAAAAAACCTAAGATCCTATGTGGGGTCTTAATTTGGGTGTGTATGCTTGCCAAAAAAATTTCAAGCCATTTCGACATAGGCAAAGTATACATGCTTCATAGAGGTACATGTGCTCTTTCATCGAACCACGACTATACACATAGGTTATCAAGGTTTCTGTGGTTCATGGGCATTCCGGTGTCGTATTGGTCTCAAACTTTTTGTTAGGCTTGAGCGTGCCATGTGTGAAGGAAACACCAAGTTTGGGATTTTCCGGAGAAGGTTTGCTACTTTTTGAGGTTTAATTGAACTTCCGCGCGACGACACCGTTTAATTATAGGTTGAACTGAGTCTATCCACAAAAAGATCTGGAATGTTGCCAAACTTTTACACAGGCTCTAATGTGCCCTAGGGATAAGAGTTTTGTGGAGGTGGATGAAAAAATATATTGCGTCCAAGATGAAATTCACCCTCTTTTGTCTCATTTGGCACAGAGAAAAATATAATAAATAAAAAAATGAACAAAAAAACCTAAGATCCTGTGTGGGGTCTTAATTTGGATGTACATGCTTGCCAAATAAATTTCAAGCCATTTCGACATAGGCAGAGTATACATGCTTCACAGAGGTACATGTGCCCTTTCATCGAACTATGACTATACACATAGGTTATTAAGGTTTCTAGGGTTTATAGGCATTCCAGGGTCGTATTGGTCTCAAACTTTTTCTAAGGCTTGCACGTGCCACGTGTGAAGGAAACACCAAGTTTGGGATTTTCGGAGAAGGTTTGCTACTTTCTGAGGTTTAATTGAATTTCCATGCACGACATGACCGTTTAATTATAGGTTGAACCCGAGTCTACCCACGAAAAGATCCGGAATGGTGCCAAACTTTTACACACAGGCTCTAATGTGCCCTAGGGTTAAGAATTTTGTGGAGGTGGATGAAAAAATCTATTGGGTCCAAGATGAAATTCACCCTCTTTTGTCTCATTTGGCACAGAGAAAAATATAATAAATAAAAAATGAACAAAAAAACCTAAGATCCTATGTGGGGTCTTAATTTGGGTGTGTATGCTTGCCAAAAAAATTTCAAGCCATTTCGACATAGGCAGAGTATACATGCTTCATAGAGGTACATGTGCTCTTTCATCGAACCACGACTATACACATAGGTTATCAAGGTTTCTGTGGTTCATGGGCATTCCGGTGTCGTATTGGTCTCAAACTTTTTGTTAGGCTTGCACGTGCCACGTGTGAAGGAAACACCAAGTTTGGGATTTTCCGGAGAAGGTTTGCTACTTTCTGAGGTTTAATTGAATTTCCGCGCGACGACACCGTTTAATTATAGGTTGAACTGAGTCTATCCACGAAAAGATCCGGAATGGTGCCAAACTTTTACACAGGCTCTAATGTGCCCTAGGGATAAGAATTTTGTGGAGGTGGATGAAAAAATCTATTGGGTCCAAGATGAAATTCACCCTCTTTTGTCTCATTTGGCATAGAGAAAAATATAATAAATAAAAAAATGAACAGAAAAACCTAAGATCCTGTGTGGGGTCTTAATTTCGGTGTACATGCTTGCCAAAAAAATTTCAAGCCATTTTGACATAGGCGGAGTATACATGCTTCACAGAGGTACATGTGCCCTTTCATCGAACCATGACTATACACATAGGTTATCAAGGTTTTTGTGGTTCATAGGCATTCCAGTGTCGTATTGGTCTCAAACTTTTTCTTAGGCTTGCACGTGCCACGTGTGAAGGAAACACCAAGTTTGGGATTTTTCGGAGAAGGTTTGCTACTTTCTGAGGTTTAATTGAATTTCCATGCGACGACACCGTTTAATTATAGGTTGAACTGAGTCTACCCACGAAAAGATCCGGAATGGTGCCAAACTTTTACACAGGCTCTAATGTGCCCTAGGGATAAGAATTTTGTGGAGGTGGATGAAAAAAATCTATTGGGTCCAAGATGAAATTCACCCTCTTTTGTCTCATTTGGCACAGAGAAAAAATAATAAATAAAAAAAAAACAAAAAAAACTAAAGATCTGTGTGGGGTCTTAATTTGGGTGTATATGCTTGCTAAAAAATTTCAAGCCATTTCGACATAGGCGGAGTATACATGCTTCATAGAGGTACATGTGCCCTTTCATCGAACCATGACTATACACATAGGTTATCAAGGTTTCTGTGGTTCATAGGCATTCCGATGTCGTATTGGTCTCAAACTTTTTCTTAGGCTTGCACGTGCCACGTGTGAAGGAAACACCAAGTTTGGGATTTTCGGAGAAGGTTTGCTACTTTCTGAGGTTTAATTGAATTTCCGCGCGACGACACCGTTTAATTATAGGTTGAACTGAGTCTACCCACGAAAAGATCCGGAATGGTGCCAAACTTTTACACAGGCTCTAATGTGCCCTAGGGATAAGAATTTTGTGGAGGTGGATGAAAAAATCTATTGGGTCCAAGATGAAATTCACCCTCTTTTGTCTCATTTGGCACAGAGAAAAATATAATAAATAAAAAAATGAACAGAAAAACCTAAGATCCTGTGTGGGGTCTTAATTTGGGTGTACATGCTTGCCAAAAAATTTCAAGCCATTTCGACATAGGCGGAGTATACATGCTTCATAGAGGTACATGTGCCCTTTCATCGAACCATGACTATACACATAGGTTATCAAGGTTTTTGTGGTTCATAGGCATTCTGGTGTCGTATTGGTCTCAAACTTTTTCTTAGGCTTGCATGTGCCACGTGTGAAGGAAACACTAAGTTTGAGATTTTCCGGAGAAGGTTTGCTACTTTCTGAGGTTTAATTGAATTTCCGCTGCGCGACGACACCGTTTAATTATAGGTTGAACTGAGTCTACCCACGAAAAGATCCGAATGGTGCCAAACTTTTACACAGGCTCTAATGTGCCCTAGGGATAAGAATTTTGTGGAGGTGGATGAAAAAAATCTATTGGGTCCAAGATGAAATTCACCCTCTTTTGTCTCATTTGGCACAGAGAAAAATATAATAAATAAAAAAATGAACAAAAAAACGAATATCTCGTGTGGGGTCTTAATTTGGGTGTATATGCTTGCTAAAAAATTTCAAGCCATTTCGACATAGGCGGAGTATACATGCTCCATAGATGTACATGTGCCCTTTCATCGAACCATGACTATACACATAGGTTATCAAGGTTTCTGTGGTTCATAGGCATTCCGGTGTCATATTGGTCTCAAACTTTTTCTTAGGCTTGCACGTGCCACGTGTGAAGGAAATACCAAGTTTGGGATTTTCCAGAGAAAGTTTGCTACTTTCTGAGGTTTAATTGAATTTACGCGCACGACACACATTTAATTTAATTATAGGTTGAACTGAGTCTACCACGAAAAAAGATCCGAGAATGGTGCCAAACTTTTACATAGGCTCTAATGTGCCCTAGGGATAAGAATTTTGTGGAGGTGGATGAAAAAATCTATTGGGTCCAAGATGAAATTCACCCTCTTTTGTCTCATTTGGCACAGAGAAAAATATAATAAATAAAAAAATGAACAAAAAAACCTAAGATCCTGTGTGGGGTCTTAATTTGGGTGTATATGCTTGCTAAAAAAATTTCAAGCCATTTCGACATAGGCGGAGTATACATGCTTCATAGAGGTACATGTGCCCTTTCATCGAACCATGACTATACACATAGGTTATCAAGGTTTCTGTGGTTCATAGGCATTCCGTGTCGTATTGGTCTCAAACTTTTCTTAGGCTTGCACGCGTGCCACGTGTGAAGGAAACACCAAGTTTGGGATTTTCGGAGAGAAGGTTTGCTACTTTACGAGGTTTAATTGAATTTCCATGCGACGACACTTGGTTTTAATTATAGGTTGAACCAGAGTCTACCCACGAAAAAGATCAAAATGGTGCCAAACTTTTACACAGGCTCTATTGTGCCCTAGGGATAAGAATTTTGTGGAGGTGGATGAAAAAATCTATTGGGTCCAAGATGAAATTCACCCTCTTTTGTCTCATTTGGCACAGAGAAAAATATAATAAATAAAAAATGAACAGAAAAACCTAAGATCCTGTGTGGGGTCTTAATTTGGGTGTACATGCTTGCCAAAAAAATTTCAAGCCATTTCGACATAGGCGGAGTATACATGCTTCATAGAGGTACATGTGCCCTTTCATCGAACCATGACTATACACATAGGTTATCAAGGTTTCTGTGGTTCATAGGCATTCCGGTGTCGTATTGGTCTCAAACTTTTTCTTAGGCTTGCACGTGCCACGTGTGAAGGAAACACCAAGTTTGGAATTTTTTGGAGAAGGTTTGCTACTTTCTAAGGTTTAATTAAATTTCCGCGCGACGACACCGTTTAATTATAGGTTGAACTGAGTCTACCCACGAAAAAGATCCGGAATGGTGCCAAACTTTTACACAGGCTCTATTGTGCCCTAGGGATAAGAATTTTGTGGAGGTGGATGAAAAAATCTATTGGGTCCAAGATGAAATTCACCCTCTTTTGTCTCATTTGGCACAGAGAAAAATATAATAAATAAAAAAATGAACAAAAAAACCTAAGATCTCGTGTGGGGTCTTAATTTGGGTGTATATGCTTGCTAAAAAATTTCAAGCCATTTCGACATAGGCGGAGTATACATGCTCCATAGATGTACATGTGCCCTTTCATCGAACCATGACTATACACATAGGTTATCAAGGTTTCTGTGGTTCATAGGCATTTCGGTGTCATATTGGTCTCAAACTTTTTCTTAGGCTTGCACGTGCCACGTGTGAAGGAAACACCAAGTTTAGGATTTTCATGTGAAAGTTTGCTACTTTCTGAGGTTTAATTGAATTTCCGCGCGACGACACCGTTTAATTATAGGTTAAACTGAGTCTACCCACGAAAAGATCTGGAATGATGTCAAACTTTTACACAGGCTCTGATGTGCCCTAGGGATAAGAATTTTGAGGAGGTGGATGAAAAAATCTATTAGGTGCAAGATGAAATTCACCCTCTTTTGTCTCATTTGGCATAGAGAAAAATATAATAAATAAAAAATGAACAGAAAAACCTAAGATCCTGTGTGGGGTCTTAATTTCGGTGTACATGCTTGCCAAAAGAATTTCAAGCAATTTTGACATAGGCGGAGTATACATGCTTCACAGAGGTACATGTGTCCTTTCATCGAACCATGACTATACACATAGGTTATCAAGGTATTTGTGGTTCATAGGCATTCTGGTGTCGTATTGGTCTCAAACTTTTTCTTATGCTTGCATGTGCCACGTGTGAAGGAAACACCAAGTTTGGGATTTTCCGGAGAAGGTTTGATAATTTCTGAGGTTTAATTGAATTTCTGCGCGACGACACCGTTTAATTATAGGTTGAACTGAGTCTACCCACGAAAAAGATCCGGAATGGTGCCAAACTTTTACACATGCTCTATTGTGCCCTAGGGATAAGAATTTTGTGGAGGTGGATGAAAAAATCTATTGGGTCCAAGATGAAATTCACCCTCTTTTGTCTTATTTGGCACAGAGAAAAATATAATAAATAAAAAAATGAACAAAAAACCTAAGATCCTGTGTGGGGTCTTAATTTGGGTGTATATGCTTGCTAAAAAAATTTCAAGCCATTTCGACATAGGCGGAGTATACATGCTCCATAGATGTACACGTGCCCTTTCATCGAACCATGATTATATACATAGGTTATCAAGGTTTCTGTGGTTCATAGGCATTCCGGTGTCGTATTGGTCTCAAACTTTTTCTTAGGCTTGCACGTGCCACGTGTGAAGGAAACACCAAGTTTGGGATTTTCGAGAGAAGGTTTGCTACTTTCTGAGGTTTAATTGAATTTCCGCGCGACGACACCGTTTAATTATAGGTTGAACTGAGTCTACCCACGAAAAGATCCAGAATGGTGCCAAACTTTTACATAGGCTCTAATGTGCCCTAGGGATAAGAATTTTGTGGAGGTGGATGAAAAAATCTATTGGGTCCAAGATGAAATTCACCCTCTTTTGTCTCATTTGGCACAGAGAAAAATATAATAAATAAAAAAATGAACAAAAAAACCTAAGATCCCATGTGGGGTCTTAATTTGGGTGTATATGCTTGCTAAAAAAATTTCAAGCCATTTCGACATAGGCGGAGTATACATGCTTCATAGAGGTACATGTGCCCTTTCATCGAACCATGACTATACACATAGGTTATCAAGGTTTCTATGGTTCATAGGCATTCCGGTGTCGTATTGGTCTCAAACTTTTTCTTAGGCTTGCACGTGCCACGTGTGAAGGAAACACCAAGTTTGGGATTTTTTGGAGAAGGTTTGCTACTTTCTGAGGTTTAATTGAATTTCGTGCGACGACACCGTTTAATTATAGGTTGAACTGAGTCTACCCACGAAAAGATCCGGAATGGTGCCAAACTTTTACACATGCTCTAATGTGCCCTAGGGATAAGAATTTTGTGGAGGTGGATGAAAAAATCTATTGGGTCCAAGATGAAATTCACCCTCTTTTGTCTCATTTGGCACAGAGAAAAATATAATAAATAAAAAAAATGAACAAAAAACCTAAGATCCTGTGTGGGGTCTTAATTTGGGTGTACATGCTTGCTAAAAAAATTTCAAGCCATTTCGACATAGGCGGAGTATACATGCTTCATAGAGTACATGTGCCCTTTCATCGAACCATGACTATACATATAGGTTATCAAGGTTTCTGTGGTTTATAGGCATTTTGGTGTCGTATTGGTCTTAAACTTTTTCTTAGGCTTGCACGTGCCACGTGTGAAGGAAACACCAAGTTTAGGATTTTCCGGAGAAGGTTTGCTACTTTCTGAGGTTTAATTGAATTTCCACGCGACGACACCGTTTAATTATAGGTTGAACTGAGTCTACCCACGAAAAGATCCGGAATGGTGCCAAACTTTTACACAGGCTCTAATGTGCCCTAGGGATAAGAATTTTGTGGAGGTGGATGAAAAAATCTATTGGGTCCAAGATGAAATTCACCCTCTTTTGTCTCATTTGGCATAGAGAAAAATATAATAAATAAAAAAATGAACAGAAAAACCTAAGATCCTGTGTGGGGTCTTAATTTCGGTGTACATGCTTGCCAAAAAAATTTCAAGCCATTTTGACATAGGCGGAGTATACATGCTTCATAGAGGTACATGTGCCCTTTCATCGAACCATGACTATACACATAGGTTATCAAGGTTTTGTGGTTCATAGGCATTCCGGTGTCGTATTGGTCTCAAACTTTTTCTTAGGCTTGCACGTGCCACGTGTGAAGGAAACACCAAGTTTGGGATTTTTCGGAGAAGGTTTGCTACTTTCTGAGGTTTAATTGAATTTCCGCGCGACGACACCGTTTAATTATAGGTTGAACTGAGTCTACCCACGAAAAAGATCCGGAATGGTGCCAAACTTTTACACAGGCTCTAATGTGCCCTAGGGATAAGAATTTTGTGGAGGTGGATGAAAAAATCTATTGGGTCCAAGATGAAATTCACCCTCTTTTGTCTCATTTGGCATAGAGAAAAATATAATAAATAAAAAAATGAACAAAAAAACCTAAGATCCTGTGTGGGGTCTTAATTTGGGTGTACATGCTTGCTAAAAAAATTTCAAGCCATTTCAACATAGGCGGAGTATACATGCTTCATAGAGGTACATGTGCCCTTTCATCGAACCATGACTATACACATAGGTTATCAAGGTTTATGTGGTTCATAGGCATTCTAGTGTCGTATTGGTCTCAAACTTTTCTTTAGGCTTTGCACGTGCCACGTGTGAAGAAAAACACCAAGTTTGGGATTTTTTGAGAAGGTTTGCTACTTTACGAGGTTTAATTGAATTTCCAGCGACGACACACCGTTTAATTATAGGTTGAACCCAGTCTACCCACGAAAAGATCCGAATGGTGCCAAACTTTTACACAGGCTCTAATGTGCCCTAGGGATAAGAATTTTGTGGAGGTGGATGAAAAAAATCTATTGGGTCCAAGATGAAATTCACCCTCTTTTGTCTCATTTGGCACAGAGAAAAAATATAATAAATAAAAAAAAAATGAACAAAAAAAACCTAAGATCCTATGTGGGGTCTTAATTTGGGTGTACATGCTTGCAAAAAAAATTCAAGCCATTTCGACATAGGCGGAGAGTATACATGCTTCATAGAGGTACATGTGCCCTTTCATCGAACCATGACTATACACATAGGTTATCAAGGTTTACGTGGTTTCAGGCATTCGATGTCGTATTGGTCTCAAACTTTTTCTTAGGCTTGCACGTGCCACGTGTGAAGGAAACACCAAGTTTGGGATTTTTCGGAGAAGGTTTGCTACTTTCTGAGGTTTAATTGAATTTCCGTGCGACGACACCGTTTAATTATAGGTTGAACTGAGTCTACCCACGAAAAGATCCGGAATGGTGCCAAACTTTTACACAGGCTCTAATGTGCCCTAGGGATAAGAATTTTGTGGAGGTGGATGAAAAAATCTATTGGGTCCAAGATGAAATTCACCCTCTTTTGTCTCATTTGGCATAGAGAAAAATATAATAAATAAAAAAAATGAACAGAAAAACCTAAGATCCTGTGTGGGGTCTTAATTTGGGTGTACATGCTTGCTAAAAAAAATTTCAAGCCATTTCGACATAGGCGGAGTATACATGCTTCATAGAGGTACATGTGCCCTTTCATCGAACCATGACTATACACATAGGTTATCAAGGTTTCTATGGTTTATAGGCATTCTAGTGTCGTATTAGTCTCAAACTTTTTCTTAGGCTTGCACGTGCCACGTGTGAAGGAAACACCAAGTTTGGGATTTTTCGGAGAAGGTTTGCTACTTTCTGAGGTTTAATTGAATTTCCGCGCGACGACACCGTTTAATTATAGGTTGAACTGAGTCTACCCACGAAAAGATCCAGAATGGTGCCAAACTTTTACACAGGCTCTAATGTGCCCTAGGGATAAGAATTTTGTGGAGGTGGATGAAAAAATCTATTGGGTCCAAGATGAAATTCACCCTCTTTTGTCTCATTTGGCACAGAGAAAAATATAATAAATAAAAAAAAAACAAAAAACCTAAGATCCTGTGTGGGGTCTTAATTTGGGTGTACATGCTTGCTAAAAAAATTTCAAGCCATTTCGACATAGGCGGAGTATACATGCTTCATAGAGGTACATGTGCCCTTTCATCGAACCATGACTATACACATAGGTTATCAAGGTTTCTATGGTTTATAGGCATTCCAGTGTCGTATTGGTCTCAAACTTTTTCCTAGGCTTGCACGTGCCACGTGTGAAGAAAACACCAAGTTTGGGATTTTTCGGAGAAGGTTTGCTACTTTCTGAGGTTTAATTGAATTTCCGCGCGACGACACCGTTTTATTATAGGTTGAACTGAGTCTACCCACGAAAAGATCCGGAATGGTGCCAAACTTTTACACAGGCTCTAATGTGCCCTAGGGATAAGAATTTTGTGGAGGTGGATGAAAAAATCTATTGGGTCCAAGATGAAATTCACCCTCTTTTGTCTCATTTGGCACAGAGAAAAATATAATAAATAAAAAAATGAAATGAAAAAAACCTAAGATCTGTGTGGGGTCTTAATTTGGGTGTATATTGCTTGCTAAAAAATTTCAAGCCATTTCGACATAGGCGGAGTATACATGCTTCATAGAGGTACATGTGTGCTTTCATCGAACCCGATGACTATATACATAGGTTATCAAGGTTTACATGGTTCATAGGCATTCCGATTGTCGTATTGGTCTCAAACTTTTCTTAGGCTTGCACGTGCCACGTGTGAAGGAAACACCAAGTTTGGGATTTTTTCGAGAGAAGGTTTGCTACTTTACGAGGTTTAATTGAATTTCCATGCATGACGACACCGTTTAATTATAGGTTGAACTGAGTCTACCCACGAAAAGATCCGGAATGGTGCCAAACTTTTACACAGGCTCTAATGTGCCCTAGGGATAAGAATTTTGTGGAGGTGGATGAAAAAAAGTCTATTGGGTCCAAGATGAAATTCACCCTCTTTTGTCTCATTTGGCACAGAGAAAAATATAATAAATAAAAAATGAACAAAAAAAACCTAAGATCCTGTGTGGGGTCTTAATTTGGGTGTACATGCTTGCCAAAAAAATTTCAAGCCATTTCGACATAGGCGGAGTATACATGCTTCATAGAGGTACATGTGCCCTTTCATCGAACCATGACTATACACATAGGTTATCAAGGTATTTGTGGTTCATAGGCATTCCGGTGTCGTATTGGTCTCAAACTTTTTCTTAGGCTTGCACGTGCCACGTGTGAAGGAAACACCAAGTTTGGGATTTTTTGAGAAGGTTTGCTACTTTACGAGGTTTAATTGAATTTCATGCGACGACCTTGCACCGTTTAATTATAGGTTGAACTGAGTCTACCCACGAAAAAAGATCCGGAATGGTGCCAAACTTTTACACAGGCTCTAATGTGCCCTAGGGATAAGAATTTTGTGGAGGTGGATGAAAAAAATCTATTGGGTCCAAGATGAAATTCACCCTCTTTTGTCTCATTTGGCATAGAGAAAAATATAATAAATAAAAAAATGAACAGAAAAACCTAAGATCCTGTGTGGGGTCTTAATTTGGGTGTACATGCTTGCTAAAAAAATTTCAAGCCATTTCGACATAGGCGGAGTATACATGCTTCATAGAGGTACATGTGCCCTTTCATCGAACCATGACTATACACATAGGTTATCAAGGTTTTTGTGGTTCATAGGCATTCCAATGTCGTATTGGTCTCAAACTTTTTCTTAGGCTTGCACGTGCCACGTGTGAAGGAAACACCAAGTTTGGGATTTTTCGAGAAGGTTTGCTACTTTCTGAGGTTTAATTGAATTTCCGCGCGACGACACCGTTTAATTATAGGTTGAACTGAGTCTACCCACGAAAAGATCCGGAATGGTGCCAAACTTTTACACAGGCTCTAATGTGCCCTAGGGATAAGAATTTTGTGGAGGTGGATGAAAAAAAGTATTGGGTCCAAGATGAAATTCACCCTCTTTTGTCTCATTTGGCACAGAGAAAAATATAATAAATAAAAAATGAACAAAAAAAACCTAAGATCCTGTGTGGGGTCTTAATTTGGGTGTACATGCTTGCCAAAAAAATTTCAAGCCATTTCGACATAGGCGGAGTATACATGCTTCATAGAGGTACATGTGCCCTTTCATCGAACCATGACTATACACATAGGTTATCAAGGTATTTGTGGTTCATAGGCATTCCGATGTCGTATTGGTCTCAAACTTTTTCTTAGGCTTGCACGTGCCACGTGTGAAGGAAACACCAAGTTTGGGATTTTTCGGAGAAGGTTTGCTACTTTCTGAGGTTTAATTGAATTTCCTGTGACGACACCGTTTAATTATAGGTTGAACTGAGTCTACCCACGAAAAGATCCGGAATGGTGCCAAACTTTTACACAGGCTCTAATGTGCCCTAGGGATAAGAATTTTGTGGAGGTGGATGAAAAAAATCTATTGGGTCCAAGATGAAATTCACCCTCTTTTGTCTCATTTGGCATAGAGAAAAATATAATAAATAAAAAATGAACAGAAAAACCTAAGATCCTGTGTGGGGTCTTAATTTGGGTGTACATGCTTGCTAAAAAAATTTTAAGCCATTTCGACATAGGCGGGTATACATGCTTCACAGAGGTACATGTGCCCTTTCATCGAACCATGACTATACACATAGGTTATCAAGGTTTCTGTGGTTCATAGGCATTCCGGTGTCGTATTGGTCTCAAACTTTTTCTTAGGCTTGCACGTGCCACGTGTGAAGGAAACACCAAGTTTGGGATTTTCGGAGAAGGTTTGCTACTTTCTGAGGTTTAATTGAATTTCCGTGCGACGACACCGTTTAATTATAGGTTGAACTGAGTCTACCCACGAAAAGATCCGGAATGGTGCCAAACTTTTACACAGGCTCTAATGTGCCCTAGGGATAAGAATTTTGTGGAGGTGGATGAAAAAAATCTATTGGGTCCAAGATGAAATTCACCCTCTTTTGTCTCATTTGGCACAGAGAAAAATATAATAAACAAAAAAATGAACAAAAAAAACTAAGATCCTATGTGGGGTCTTAATTTGGGTGTACATGCTTGCCAAAAAAATTTCAAGCCATTTCGACATAGGCAGAGTATACATGCTTCACAGAGGTGCACGTGCCCTTTCATCGAACCATGACTATACACATAGGTTATCAAGGTTTCTGTGGTTTATAAGCATTCCAGTGTCGTATTGGCCTCAAACTTTTTCCTAGGCTTGCACGTGCCACGTGTGAAGAAAACACCAAGTTTGGGATTTTTCGGAGAAGGTTTGCTACTTTCTGAGGATTACTTGAATTTCCACGCGACGACACCGTTTAATTATAGGTTGAACCCAGTCTACCCACGAAAAAGATCCAAATGGTGCCAAACTTTTACACAGGCTCTAATGTGCCCTAGGGATAAGAATTTTGTGTAGGTGGATGAAAAAAATCTATTGGGTCCAGGATGAAATTCACCATCTTTTGTCTCATTTGGCACAGAGAAAAATATAATAAGCAAAAAAATGAAAAAAAACCTAAGATCCTCATGTGGGGTCTTAATTTGGGTGTACATGCTTGCTAAAAAAATTTCAAGCCATTTCGACATAGGCGGAGTATACATGCTTCATAGAGGTACATGTGCCCTTTCATCGAACCATGACTATACATAGGTTATCAACGTTTCTGTGGTTCATAGGCATTCTAGTGTCGTATTGGTCTCAAACTTTTCTTAGGCTTTGCACGTGCCACGTGTGAAGGAAACACCAAGTTTGGGATTTTCAGGAGAAGGTTTGCTACTTTACGAGGTTTAATTGAATTTCATGCGACGACACCGTTTAATTATAGGTTGAACTGAGTCTACCCACGAAAAGATCCAGAATGGTGCCAAACTTTTACACAGGCTCTAATGTGCCCTAGGGATAAGAATTTTGTGGAGGTGGATGAAAAAATCTATTGGGTCCAAGATGAAATTCACCCTCTTTTGTCTCATTTGGCATAGAGAAAAATATAATAAATAAAAAATGAACAACAAAATCTAAGATCCTATGGGGGGTCTTAATTTCGGTGTACATGCTTGCCAAAACAATTTCAAGCCATTTTCGACATAGGCGGAGTATACATGCTTCACGGAGGTACATGTGCCCTTTCATGAACCATGACTATACACATAGGTTATCAAGGTTTTTGTGGTTCATAGGCATTCCGGTGTCGTATTGGTCTCAAACTTTTTCTTAGGCTTGCACGTGCCACGTGTGAAGGAAACACCAAGTTTGGGATTTTTCAGGGAGAAGGTTTGCTACTTTCTGAGGTTTAATTGAATTTCCACGCGACGACACCGTTTAATTATAGGTTGAACTGAGTCTACCCACGAAAAGATCCGGAATGGTGCCAAACTTTTACACAGGCTCTAATGTGCCCTAGGGATAAGAATTTTGTGGAGGTGGATGAAAAAATCTATTGGGTCCAAGATGAAATTCACCCTCTTTTGTCTCATTTGGCACAGAGAAAAATATAATAAATAAAAAATGAACAGAAAAAACCTAAGATCCTATGTGGGGTCTTAATTTGGGTGTACATGCTTGCCAAAAAAATTTCAAGCCATTTCGACATAGGCGGAGTATACATGCTTCACAGAGGTACATGTGCCCTTTCATCGAACCATGACTATACACATAGGTTATCAAGGTTTCTGTGGTTCATAGGCATTTCGGTGTCGTATTGGTCTCAAACTTTTTCTTAGGCTTGCACGTGCCACGTGTGAAGGAAACACCAAGTTTGGGATTTTCCGGAGAAGGTTTGCTACTTTCTGAGGTTTAATTGAATTTCCGCATGACGACACCGTTTAATTATAGGTTGAACTGAGTCTACCCACGAAAAGATCCGGAATGGTGCCAAACTTTTACACAGGCTCTAATGTGCCCTAGGGATAAGAATTTTGTGGAGGTGGATGAAAAAATCTATTGGGTCCAAGATGAAATTCACCCTCTTTTGTCTCATTTGGCACAGAGAAAAATATAATAAATAAAAAATGAACAAAAAACCTAAGATCCTGTGTGGGGTCTTAATTTGGGTGTACATGCTTGCCAAAAAAATTTCAAGCCATTTCGACATAGGCGGAGTATACATGCTTCACAGAGGTACATGTGCCCTTTCATCGAACCATGACTATACACATAGGTTATCAAGGTTTCTATGGTTCATAGGCATTCCAGTGTCGTATTGGTCTCACACTTCTTCTTAGGCTTGCACGTGCCACATGTGAAGGAAACACCAAGTTTGGGATTTTTCGGAGAAGGTTTGCTACTTTACGAGGTTTAATTGAATTTCCGCTGTGACACATCGTTTAATTATAGGTTGAACTGAGTCTACCCACAAAAAGATTCGAAATGGTGCCAAACTTTTACAAAGGCTCTAATGTGCCCTAGGGATAAGAATTTTGTGGAGGTGGATGAAAAAAATCTATTGGGTCCAAGATGAAATTCACCCTCTTTTGTCTCATTTAGCACAGAGAAAAATATAATAAATAAAAAAAATGAACAAAAAAAAACCTAAGATCCTGTGTGGGGTCTTAATTTGGATTGTACATACTTGCCAAAAATTTCAAGCCATTTCGACATAGGCGGAGTATACATGCTTCATAGAGGTACATGTGCCCTTTCATCGAACCATGACTATACACATAGGTTATCAAGGTTTTACATGTGGTTCATAGGCATTCCGGTGTCGTATTGGTCTCA